>JAPKLY010000087.1:378871-448282 GCA_026898435.1 Prunella vulgaris | reverse complement strand
AAAAATCGAATGGAATCGATAAAATTCAGCCATGTTAGGGCATTCCCAACCCTATAACTCAAATTTAAACTCAAATACACCTATTTGCCACTAAATTTGCCACCAACAGTAAAATCACCTCCAATCATAAAACTCAAATCTTAACTCAACGGGAATATTCTTTTAGAATATTCTTACTTTAATACAATTTGTTTTTTATTTTATCATTATTTACATATAATTAATTTTATAAATTGATATTCATATTTAAATTTTTAAAAATTAAATTAATAAAAATATAATATATTTAATAAAAATAATTAAATAACAACGACTCGGTGATATAAGAAAATTTAATAACATAATTCATCACATTACATATTAATATAGAAAAATTACACATCTAATAAAACATAATGCAAATTTAAAAATATTACAAGATAATGCAAATAATATAAATTACATATTGGCAATCATTAATTCTCTGAATTAGAATATATTTCCCAAAGGTGTTCAATCAGAGCATTGCGGAGTTCGTAATGAGCATCTGCATTCTTGACTTGCCTATATCGATTAAGAAAATTTTGAAATCTCGAATTGGAATTAGTTGCCCACTGTACCGGTGAAGTTGTTACTTCTCTTGCTTCCACAATCGGAGTACTAAGATCTCGCTCATCTTCAATTATCATATTATGCATTATGATGCATGCAGTCATTATATCTTTCAAATCATCAGTTGAATAAAAACGAATTGGATTTGCTATAATTGCAAATCGACTTTGGAGGACTCCGAATGCACGTTCCACATCTTTTCTACACGCTTCTTGCTGTTGTGCAAAATATTTATTTTTTGGTCCACGTGGAGCACGAATGGTTTGTACCAGAGTTGACCATTTGGGGTATATGCCATCTGCTAAATAATACCCCGTGTTGTATTATTTTCCTTGGATAACATAATGCACAGGAGGAGAAATACCTCTAATTAGATTAGAGAAAAGGTGGGACCTCTCCAACACATTAATATCATGTGCATTCAATGATGACCGTTGATAACGAATTTGATCTTTTAATCTCCACCGTAGATTTAATCTGAAAAGTAGTGAGTGTGTAAAAAAGCACAATCCATGTGCATTCAATGATGACCGTTGATAACGAATTTGATCTTTTAATCTCCACCGTTGATTTAATCTGAAAAGTAGTGAGTGTGTAAAAAAGCACAATCCATGTGCATTCAATTATGACCTTTGATAACGAATTTGATCTTTTAATCTCCACCGTTGATTTAATCTGAAGAGTAGTAGTGTGTAAAAAAGCACAATCCATTCTATAAATACTCCTTGGAGTAACTATCTCATTTCAATTTCAATTTCGTATCTCATTTTATTTTCGTGTCTTATTTCTCATTTCTTTCTTAACAAATTTTCAATGTTGAACTGTCGAACTTCTTCTTATTCTTTAGAGGAAGATATTCACCTTTGTAATATATATGTTGAAATCTCTCAAGATCCAATTGTAGGAAAAAATCAAATGGGAAATATATTTTGGTCACGTATAGAAGCCAACTATAATTCCACTCGATCAGAGACCATCTATGTAGATCGGAATGCGAAGTCATTGAGGGATCGTTTTAATGTTATCAAAGCTGCAGTTAAGTCATTGAATGGATGCATTGCTCAAGTTGAACGGGAGAATCCGAGTGGTGCTTCAAACGAAGATATTGTAAGTTTATATTCTTCTTTTCTTTATAAGTAATATCTTTAAAGTCTTAACTTTTTTTCTATATATAAACCATGCAGATGTTTAGAGCAAAACTCCTGTTGATGACTGATTCAAAGTATTAAAAAGGATTTAAGTTTGATCATGTGTTCACCAAAGTGAAAGATGTCGTGGATGTGGGGAATAACAGTCAATCACGCAAAAAAAAGAATGTTTTATCACAATCAGATGCATCAATGCCAAATTCTCCCTTTTTCTCTTCTCCGGGAATATCTCAATTTGATATCAACTTAAGTGATGATACTGATGGTGGATCATCATCTCAGATGCGACCAGAGGATGAAAAAATCTAAATTGAAAAGAAAAAAAGATGAAGATTCATATCGTGCTATGAAAGCAGTGGAAGAATCAAATAAACGAATTGGAGATATAATGGCTGAATCAAACCTCCAACAACAGAGAGCCATGGATGAATTTGCAAGAATTCAAGAACGAAGGTATGAATTTAAAATTATGGAAAAAGACTTGACGACTATTGCTGACCCGATTAGATGTGAATGGTTTCGAATTGAGCAATTAAAAATCGCGCAAAAGAATTCCAGTCAAACTCAATTTGGAAATCACCCCCAGACATTTGGACAATTTTTTGGTGATATTGGAGGATCTGGAAATGATATTTGAGAGTACTAAAATTTGTATTGGTCAGATTTGACTTGTATTTTATTTGCGTAGTTATGCTTGTGTATTTTATTTATGTATTTCTTATTGTGTTTTAGCATTGTATTTTTTTTATGCACTATGATTTTATTTTCTATGTTGTAACTTTTTTAAAATTTAAATTTGATATTTCTTTTAATTAGTTAAAATTTTAATTTTTTAAAAATACAACAATTATTTATATTTTAATATTTAATTTTTATATCACATAATGTTATAAATAAATTTAATTCAATACATAATAGTAGTACATAATATTACATTTAAATAATAGATCACATAAAAAACAATTAAATAAATTATTGTATAATATAATAAAAATGAAAAAAAAAAAAGGAAGGGGTTTGCGTCGATGAACAGTGTGTGGCAAATTTGCCACACACTGTTCACAAATGGTATTCTGCCACTAAAATTGTGTCGCCCTTGGATCCCATGTTTACGGCATTTTGCCGTTTGCGTCAAGATTTGAGGCTGCTTGAGAATGCTCTTAATATCTTCAATAATTGTCAGACAATGTTACTAGAAGTTGGTTTAAATGACCGATGACAGTTGCACCCAAATATGATTTTTTTAGTTGCTTTGATTACATATTACAGCTTCACGTAATACATAAATAAATACATCACAAATTAATAGTGTACAAAATCAAGAATATTCAAACATGCTTAACCAAAAAGAAAAACACTAAAATATAAACATATATCACCTTATCATGATGAATTGCTCATCCAAAGTTCCATTGAAAATAGATTAAATTTTTCAAAAAATTTTATCTCACTTGCTGTAAACATTCCTGCTAGCCTTGTAAATTGACAACTTCAGAAACTTGAGAAGACAAGTGTCCACGATCTTGGGGACACGACGAATTGTGCACTATCAATTGTAGAAATCGCCAGACATGTATCTCCATGTTAACCTTAGGAACATGTATAAGCATGCTACTAGATGACACAAAATAAAGGGCTTAGTAAAATTCTTTTATTCAACATTAGTTTGCTAATTAATACAAGAACATACATACATTCAAGTCTTAGACCCTACAATAAGTTGCTAGACAAATCTGATCTCATTTATATTCTCAATTACTATTATCTCATATTATAAATTTATTATCTAGGAGCAAACAACATGGTGATGATGACAAGATTTAAAGATGAATAAATTTGACAGTCCATCAATATTTATACTTAATCTAAAAGTATACCACTATTCATACCTCAAAATTCTCTAAATGTACCAATTTATTAAACATACCCCAAATAGATTAAAAAAATATTATATATTACTAAAAAAAAACCATTAAATTCCTATAATATCTTAATTCCATCAAACAAAAATAACACCGACCTTTTTTTCTACTTCAAAAGCATAATAATTTTTTTACTCTTTCTTAATTAATAAGAAAATTATAAATTAGAATATATTTAAAAATATATAAATTAAAACATCATTTAATAAAACTTCATAAACATCATTTAATAAAACTTCAATTTTGATAAGATTCTTATCAATATAAATAAGGAGCAGCAAAAGTAAAGACAGAGAAAATAGAGCGTTCAAAACTAAAATGTCCAAAACTTTTCCATATTTGATAAAAAATCAATAAAAAAAATGTAAGATTCTCTTATTTAAAGTTTTAATCATCTTGGTAAGCGTCTTAAACCCTCAGACAGAGCAACGGACAAGTGGACTCCAAAACCTCTTCACCCTCGCTTAGGTTGTGTTCGGCGATCACATAAGATAGCCCAATTTATTTTCAACCCTATTCTGGAATTTACTTTCATAAGAAAGAAATAGATTAATTATCTATTTCTTTTAAATTTGAAAATTCAAGTTATATTGCCCCAAAAGAATTTGTGGTTTGAAAATTATACGAGATCACTAGTGGTTTAATCTGATTGTGCGCCTATAATCAGATTTTTCATTTTTTTTTATAATAAAATATCTATTTTATCTTTAGAGTTTTTTTATTTATTTTGTATTTTAAAATTTGGATTATCAACAATCGATTGGATTTGGAAGAATTATTAAAATAAGTAAGAGAGCATATACCTGTTCAGAATAGAGGAACGTCATTAATACCCGCGTCCAATGAGGAGACTTCTAACGCATTGACCCACTGCAACAGAAACGATTTCCAACACGTTAGACCCACTGCAACAGAAGCGTCATCATCATTGGAGCGCCAATTACCTTGTTCAACTCAGCAAGTGTGAATTTATCTATATAAGCATATTTGATTTATTTCCTCAAGTTCTTGATTCCAAGCGTACAAAAAGAAAGCCGTGGTGATTCATCCATGTATTTCTTCACGGACATCAGAGGCAAATTAGACTTTTTCAGAGACACAAATATCCTCTCTACTTCCTTTTTTTTTCATTCTTGTATTAATCATCCATCATTGATCTCTTTAATAATAAGAAGAAGAGTAATTACGTGAGTCTTGAATTTTTTTTTAATAAAGTAAAAAAATATGAATAATAATAGTAATAATTTTTTTTTTTGTTTAAGTAGTTTTGTCCTCGGTTATATGATATTTTTTTCTAAAGATTAACATATATGTATATAATCATGAGTGTATGCATGCAATTTTTTATTATTTATGTTTTCATAAATTATGGTTATACTTTCCTAAAGCAATATTTTTTTAATGATTTTATTTTATTCATAAAGAAATTAAATGAATTGTCCTCTCTTTTTTTTTTTCAAATCTCTTTTGTAGTAAAAGTAATAGTTATTAATAAAATAAAATGTTATCTTCTTGCGCAGCCACATTCAATTCAATTCAGGTACCAAAAAAAGTTCTTTTCAAAAAGAATATTATTATTATTACTTCTTCTCAAGTTTGAAACTTTCATACTTTTAGAAACCCATGCAAACTACCTTCCATGATCCCATTGTAATCTCAAGTCCATATTTCTAAGTCACGTGTGTATTTCTAATTGTCATTTTCTTCATAATATTTCTTTATTTGAAAGGGATGATAATTGGAGATTAGGAACTACTATTTGGATGGGTGTGGTATGGAGTATTTGGAACATAGGAAATAATATGGTGTTTAAGAAATAATAATAGTATTTGGAACCTTAATATTTTGTCTTGGATTGAGAATCTTTTAAGAAGTTTGAGTGTATAACTGAGAACAATGTAATTGAATTGTAAGGGTTAGACTCATAGGTACTAACTTCTTTTCTAGACCATTGTTGGTCACCAAGCTTGCGATTTTATCATGTTTTGTATAAATTGATTCGGGTGGTATTTGTTGTTTAGCACCGTACATGCAGAAATCATAGCAAGAGCCTATTGAAGCTCTGAGATAATTTGGAATCGACAATGATTTAATCTTGATGATTCCATTACATGTTGACTGATTTTGGATTGATTTTCTTCAGATTCATAGGGGAATCAATCTGTCATTTTAGCCATGTCGAAATAACTAAATTAGAACAAGTAATTCTGCAGACAAAAAAGGGATCAAAGGGTTTTTAATATGTACTCCCTCCGTCCCAAAAGACATTGCATACTTTCTATTTTGGTTTGTTCCACAAAAAATTTGCATGCCTAAAAGTGGAAATCTTTTATTAAACTCTACTCTCACAACACATATATAATATTCATAAAAATGTATTTATTATACATTTTTTTTAAACCACGTGCCCAAAAGTCACCGCAATGTCTTTTGGGACTTAGGGAGTAATAGATTGTTTAATTATGAGAAAAATTATTATGTTTCTTTTCATTTTCCATGTCTAACATGTTCTATAGAAGATTTCCATCTTCAACTTCTTTCTATCCCCATTTATCTATAAACGAGCTTGTGGTGTAACTTTACCTATTTTTAAAATGGTTAATTAATGCCAAAAAAGGGAGCATAAACAAATTTGTTAGATCTCCCTATATGATCAGTTCATATGCCATTTCATATCATTAAATTACATTGCTAATGAACCTGTTGCATACACTTATAAATGATAAAATATAAAATGTAATAGCACACAAACAACCCCCCGTTGGGTTGGAATAAATAAATTTGTGAAGAATGAAGTAATTTTTGTAATATTTGCAAAAAAAAAAAAAAAAGGACACCAATGTTTTCCATTTTCATGCTCATATTCTGAAATTTAACCTTATTCCAAAAATTGATATCAAGAGATGGCAGAAATTGCAGCAGGTTTTATGAGCTGACAACTGTAGATTTAATCCTCTGTGATGGGTTTATGGCGGACTAGCCATACAGGGGAATTATTGCTAAATATGTGTTAAAATTTTCAAGTTTAAATGTGTGCTATTATTGACTACCAAATGAGAGAAACCAAATTTATGTGACGATTTTTAGGCTACCAAAGACTATAAAACGTATCTTATTTACGATTTCATGTGTATCAAATGAAAGCAATTGTTTCCCGTCTGAGCTACCAAACTACCAGAATAGTTTTTTTCTGGTCAACATCAAGCAACCGTTTCCCAAAAGACCCGTCTTGACCCTTTTCCATATCATGGCTACCAAACGAGCCCTTAATTTTTTTTAGACCTTCCATGACTATGACTTTCTATCCAAACTGACGGCTGTGCTCTCCATGGCAGTGCTCTCCGGCCATTCTTAACCCATTTTCCTACAGGAGGTGGTTTCTTTCTGCAAGGGGCACCTTCCGAACCATTCTCCTTGGATAGTTGTTCCTTCTTGGAATTTATAGTCTCACACAGTTGGTCCCAGAGGTTGACACCAACATTTTCTACAGCAAATCTTGATCACTTCTCAGACAAGTAAAATAAAAGCAGATGTTCGAGGTAAAACTATACTGGGTTTTCTCTGTTAATAGATCATTTCGTTCCAAGAAATGTAGTGAACATTACTAATATTACCTTGGGTGGGTAAAACTGTTGGCTTATCATTGGCGCTGGGAAACACTGTTACATCACCTGCAGGATCTTCACTCATAGAATAAAAGCTATCATTTCCTGACTCTGATCTCTCATTGTTAAAGATGCGTACATCAATAAGTGATGAAAAATCAACCTGCACAAAATGATGATAGCAAAAACAATCAAGCAGCAGTTTCTAGCCAGACAAAGATCGTATATTTGCTGCTGTACAACTTCAAGCAAAAGGATAATCTTCATCAGAAGTGCTTACTACCTCCAATGAGCCATCTTCTTTATAAAGAGAGTTATCCGGGGGATGAGCAGCCTCATCCTCCTCAGCCTTTGTAGAGACAATTGGATATCCTGGTACTGGCACCAACATAGTTTGATTGGATTCCGTGTTGTACCACAAAACTTTTCCAACCTAAATAACAGAAGATTTCAAGTCAATAAGCAGAATTTTACGGCAAGGCAAATAATTTTCTTCGAGCAACTGTTATTATTGAAAAATACCCGGTAAGCAGAAAGCTCAGGAGTCCAGGATGATGATAATTCCAGAACCTGGTATGCAACAATATCTCCTTTCTGCACAATGAAAAAAGAGAAGAAAAATGAAATTTTTGGTACTGATGAGAAAAGATACACTTGGAAGGATTATGACACTGAGAAATTTCAATACTACTCCACATCATTTCTCTTCAGGACAGAAGGAACAACCTTAGGCATGCCAAGAAGAGGAGCAAGTTTATCAAGGTCTGTTCTTTCAACTGCTGCATGTGTTTCTTTTTTATTTCTCAACTCAGAGTCCTCTTCATTAGATATTTTGTGGTCATTTCGTGGAATGAATGGACGGTCTTCCTTCCCCCATCGTTGGCCCTTCTTCTTAAAAGTAATTCCATTCCATTGGAAAGTTTCCTGATGTATAACTCAGAGGTTAAGTAGAGATGCAACTTGAATGGGATACATCAACAGAAAGCACAAAACTGAGGATGAAACTATACTACTAATTAGTAGTAGAATCTATCCACTTAATCCACCCCACAGTTTTCAAAAGAATGATACTCAGATTGGGACAAAAATGTGCCTCGTTTTACTTAGCCAATTAGTAGGCATAGAAAAAGGAAGTGACGCCTCCTCAACTCAACAAAACCATGAGCTGAATCGTCTCCTTCAACACCTTTATCAAGCATCATCCCTAATTTAATTCCACAAGGCTCAAATTCCATTTTATAAACTCCGGCAATGTTAATAATGTCATAGAATTCAAAATCTAATAAATTTCATTTTCATGGCTAAATCATCCTGCTGACTGACATCCTATACGTTGTCCGACCTGAGTGTCACAAGTGGCATCACAGGGAACATTTACAGGAAAGACGAGAATATAAAAGGAACTTATCCCTGAGTCACTACGGTGTCCAAAAAAAAATTCAATTTCATGAAATTGATCCTAATTCAGGACCAAGTAATGGAAACATGTTTTTTTTACCAATATTCAAATAAATATTACCTTAGGAAAGTGATCTTTCTGCACAGGTTGTTCTGCATCAATTAAAGAGTTTCACGTGTGAGATGTTGATATATCAACTAGGAAATCATGCAATGCAAGAGGGAAGCATGTTATTTCATTAGTAATAGAAGAGAGATGAAAGTAAGTGAACTTTAAAAAGACTTGTTCAAGTGTTGATCAGAAAAAAAAAAAGGTATTTTGGTGGCTTCAACAGCAGATTTCACAATTAGATGACACTATGCATTATAAGATATGAACATCAACTCCTGCCAACGGTTCCCAACTTCAAGAAACATGAGAATCTAATGCACCATGTTATTGTGTGTGAAGAACTTAGGCAACATAAGAGAGAAGAAAACTTCAAATAATGCTCGTCAACATAGGAACATATTAAAAGGCTGGAAAAGGTATTATTGATCTCAAACCAATATGACTAAGTTTAACAAAAAAAAAGGTCCTTCATATAATTGGATGTAAAAAGATTCAGTTTTGAATTAGAGGAACATGATCTCACTTCATATAAATTGCAAAAAAACATATGTGGATAGACAGAAAGCAGGACCTTTTCCCAAAGGTTTGTAGCGTATATGTCCTGGCCTAATCACAATGGGAACAACTTCATTCTCCTCACCACTTTCTTGATTTAATTTCTCTGATGCATCGCAAATTTGATTTTTAGATTCTTGAACAGCAGCAATTTTTTGACCTGGCTGTTCATGCGAGACACTGGTTGTCTGGTTTGACTGCTTATGTACATCACCATTTTGAGTTGGCTTCTCATGGGCATCATCATCTCGATTAGTGTCATCATTTTGACATCGCGGCTTAAGTTTTTTGCCCTTAATAATCCAATTGTCTTGGGGAGTCAAATGTAACTTCATATTGAAGAAATAAGTCAATATCTAGTGACAATAATCAGCAACAAAAAGGGCTTTAGGAAAACGATAACTGACCAGTCCTTTTGGTCGGTCGGCCTTCTGCCAAATTTCTTTCCGCATCAGCTTGGTGTTTTTTCCACTTTTTCTGTAAAATAAATTATTCAGTTATTCATTTTTATGACTAAAGGATTTAAGAAATTATGAGTTCTTTCACTGACCAGTTATTTTACTTGACCATCCACTTCTATTCTGCCAGCTTTAGCTTTGTCCTCTTTCCAGTTTTGCTGCAAAATGAGTGTATTTGAGCAAATATCAGATTACTAATTTCGCAAGAATCTCATTTAAATATCTGAGAGAGCTTACATTCTGCTTCTGAATTCTTAGCATTTCATGCAACCACTGTCTTTTGACATATGATCGTCTGGCACTTCTACTTGGACTCTTCAAATGATCAAGGGTAAATAAAATATGGTTTCAATGATGTATGGATAAAAGATCAGGACACAAAAATCAGAATAGTCAAGGTGGAATACTTAAATTTTTTTAAATCAAGTACTCTAAAAGGCATTCATATATGCCATTAACCATCAGCATCTCATATTGTAATATGAATATATGTCTCACACCAATATAGTTATCGGGATTAACCTTTTTTTCTTCTACAGGGGCAATGTTGGTATCCTCAGTCACTCCGCTATTCTCTTTAACTTCATCAATTCTGCAAATATGAATGCATGAAAAATATTTGATTAAATAAATTAAAAGGTGGTTGCATAAATGATGCAACCACGAGATTGAAACATTAAATAGTCAAACATTTTCTAAAAAAAAAAAAACAGTGACAAGAAGAAGAATTCCGAACACCAGTTAGTACATTTTTATTGCCAAGGGACCCAATTGCAGATCCTTGAAATTTTACATTTTTTTATAGCCTTAAAGAACATATAGACCTAGCTCAAAAATCATTTCCTTATCACTCTCTTGAGACAAGGAAATTCTATGAAATCTCGGAAAGTAAGGTTGCCAAAAACATTTTTGAATGCAAACAAATTTTATAGACTACTTTGTTCATTATATTGGCTTCCATGTAATAGAACTGCATCTTCTCTTTTCACTTAAGTCATCTTTGCATTTTTCATAATACATAAATTTTTTTAAAGCTTCATAATAAAGCAATTACTTAACCCCAAGCTTTGTACTATTTTGGCTTGTATTCCTATCAATTATTTAAAGTGATGCTATATTTCCTTGATTCTCAACAATCTTGTCATATCATAATGTCTTGAAACATGTACCTATCCATAATCGTTGGATAAACTTCTTAACACAGCATGTAGCCAGAGGTTTCAACCCTCACTCTATCAGTTGAACTACCTATTTACTTGACCAAATGATTTAATTCATTAAAAGGAAAACCGCACAGTTCCAGAAAGGAAGTTAAGGAACTGGCCAATCCATAAGAGGGGAACTCAATGATTATCTAATCCATGTCCTGCTCCACTCATGAGTAGCCCAATAGCCTGAATTGGGTTAAAAATGTTTGGACATAAACACAAATAAATAAAAAGGAAGGAAATGTAAATAAGAACTAATATTTCAGTTGGCATTTCTAAATTTGTTAACATTTTAAATAATCTCATGTTTCAAAATTTTGTTATCTTAATTCTCTGCAGTAATCCAGTGTCATTAAAGAGAGATTTTTAAACATTGAATGCAAGAGATTGAAGAATTTACAGGTCCTTTTTTCCTCAATTGGAAATCGTTCATTCTAATAAGGCATAAACTGGTAGGGTTTCAGTATAAAATGTTTTTGACTTCATAAATTAATTAATTATCAGAATAGCAATGAACAGGTAGTCCGAAAAATAAAATACCAAGAAACAAATAACGTCTGCATGGTCCTACCGTTGTTCTTCCACACTATCTCCGGCAATAGAATTATCCTTTTTTTCCTCAGAAGAAACACTTTTCTTTTTTGTAAGCTCTTCATTTTTACGAGACTTATCTGTCCGGACATCATTAGATGTGTTTCCAGTGGCATCAGAACATTGTTTCTTCTGCCTAATAAAGAGTATATTGAAAGCAAAGAGTATAAGCATAACTATACAATGCACACTTGAATTAAATTCATACGAATAACAGAACAGAGCACATACTTGGAGTGCTGAAGTTTATCTGCTGATTTTCTCTTACGATTCCTTTTACTTGAATTAGAACCTGATGGATCCTCCACATTTTCCAACAGGGCTTCTTCAGGTTCATCACTTTCATAACCACCTCCCTCATTCTCAAACTCCCCATTTGCCAACAGCAAGAGATCACTATTTACAGGGTCTTTTCTTTTCTGTACCCTGACTCCGGAAGCAAGAGTTAAAATATCAATATATTGTTAAGCACATAACTGTTGTTTCTAAAAACAGAATGTATCACTGTAAACTAACCTGACAAGTTCACGATCCTTCAAAATGCTAGTTGACTCAAACGGTGGTAAGACAAAGCCAGAAGTCTGCCAAAAAGTTTTTAGAAACAAAAACAATTTAACAACTGAAAACAAAATTATCCACTGAGGAAGTCATTCCAAATATAAGTACCCTAACTCTTGCATTTTAGTATTTTGTCATTCAGAAATGATCACCAACAGACGTCTAACAGACACGAAAATACTCAAACTAGTTACAGTGGTTGACTTGACACGAAAATACAAGATTGAGGAGAAACGCCAGCAATGCAAACAAAAAGCAAAAACAAATACATGCGTTCCTCAACTACCAGAATTAGCTACTCCTCCTACCACTATCATGGATATAAAATCCATCAAAGCTGGAGTCAATAGACAATACTTGTTTAAAAGCACTTTTCATGCAAGTCCTTCAATCCAGATTCTTCAAACATTAGATGTAAATGCAAAGAATTCTCAGCCCTTGATGCAAAGAATAAGAACATAGTCGAAGATATGTAAGCATAAAAAACATAAAATATGGCTTAAACAAACAAAAGCGCGGTGTTGTGTTTTTAAACTCACGGAGAGGATGAGACCATTAGGGCAGGATTGGTGAAGTTGGAAAGTCCGGAGTAGATGAAGGGCTACGTCGGAAACGGTGTCACGGGGTTTCAAGAGAACCCAACTGCGTGTCAAGCCATCGGAATTCTGAGTTTCGCTCAAAATGTCATCATCATTGAATACCACTCGGATTCTCTTGCTCTCCTCCATCGCCCATCCAACAATTTTCCCAATTCCTACTGCTACTGCTACTGCTACTGCTACAGAGTGATGAGCGAGTGTTAGTAAGCGTCTTAAACCCTCGGCAGAGCGACAGACAGGTGGACTCCAAAACCTGATGTTGCCAGGCAGCATTGTCATGCGTCCAAGGGGATTAATAATTTGCTGACACTTGTCCATTTTTAGTTGGTTGTTTATATTTTTTAAATATTTTATTTTATTTTAACTATTATTTATTAAAAAAAAATACTCCCTCCATCCCGGAGCAATTTGCAAGGGGGAGGACACACAAATTAAGAAAAAAGTTTAATAAAGTAAAAAAATTAGTGTTTTGAGGGTTAATTTGGTAAAATTTTATGTAAAAAGTAAAGAAGTTAGTTGGAATGAGTGTAATGTGGGCTCAAAAAGTGAAAAAGTAGTGGCATTTTGTGTAAATATATAGATATTGTGAGGGTGGAGTTTATAAAAGGGTTTCAATTTTTGGCCTTGCAAGTTCTTGTGGGACGTCTCGAAAAGGAAAACTTGCAAGTTTCTCTAGGTTTGGGACGGAGTGAGTACTAAAAATCATATTTTTTCGACCTCTATAAATCATAGATGTAAATGGCGGTCGTTGAGACCGTCTAAACGCCTGCCTAGGCACTTGAAGGCACTCGGCTGCCGACGCCAAGATCAATCGCCGAGAAAAATCCGCCCATATATTTGGCACTGCCGAGGCCGCCTAGGCGGCAGCTGAGACCGTCTTGGCACCGCCTAGATGATCATTACTCTTCTTTTTTAATTTTTATTTTAACTTAAATATTAGAACTAAAATTAAAAAATTAAAATTTAATTGAATTGCTTCATAATTTATTCGTACTATGTATTTTGCTCTTTTTGTGTTTTATTTGAAAGTTGGACAATGTCATATTTTGATAGTTTTTAATATTTTGTTGACTTGTTATATTTTGTGATGGTTATTAACTATATTTTAAATTTATAATTTATCGTATAATGTATGTTTTTATTAATATATGTTTGGAAATTTTTTAATATTAATAAAAATTAAAAAAATCTTGGCACCGCTTAGGCGGTCTAGGCGCTTGACGACACTCGACCGCCAATCGCCATTTGCACTCTTGCTATAAAATAGCGATCACTTTTAATATATTTTTAAACACATTAAAAATTACTCTATTTTCTTATAATTTTACTTTATTTTCCATGTAGATTCAAATAATGCATATTTTGCAAATTGGGAAAAGTATCCAAAACTCTAATAATTATCTCAATGCTCAAAATAAATATTTAAAATAAAAAATAAATATTTATAATATATATAATAAATTAAATACAAGAATAATAAAATGATATAATATTAGTTGACCTAAGTTAAAAATGTTGCTGATAAAAGTAAAAAAGGTAAATATATAATGGATTGTGTAAATAGATGAAAGAGAAATAATATTTAATTGAGTAACCTGGGTTGATGAGTTGCTGATAATCTTGGTCTAAGAAGACCCAATTTATTTTCAAGTCTATTGGACATTCTTTCTAGAATTTATTTTCATAAAAAAGTAATAGACTAATTATCAATTTCTTTTAAATTTGAAAATTCAAGTCACATTGCCCCAAAATTTTTATGGTTTGAAAATTATGCGAGATCACTAATGGTTTTAATAAATTATGCTTAAATTTTTTATTCTGTTAAAATTAATATATGTGTATCACTCTTCATTTGTACGCCTATAATTTAATGTTTCATTTTCTTATGATAAAATATTTATTTTACCCTTTATTTACTATTTAATATTTTTTTTGAGTATTGACGTAGAACGTTGAGCAGACATATTAGTAGCAGTAAATGTTATATTTCTTACCCTTTTTTTTATTATTCTTGTTTTTATTTATTCTTAACTAGTGATTTTTTCGTGCGATGCACGAATTAAATATTACAAAATTTAAATGTAAAATTATATAAATAATATTTATAATAGATATTTAAATTAAATAAAATATAAACACTGGGCCTTGTGCTATCTTGGGCGTTATGGGGTTGGGCTCCGGCTCAACCCTCATGCTTGCGGGCGAGCTCCCTCGCAAACTCTCCTCACTTTGTCCGATTGGTAAGCCGATCCCAGGCTCTCGAGGCCTGAGCGAGCTATTATCCACCTCGCCAAGCCTCAGCGACCTGCGGGTCCTTCGTAATTATTTTGACGCCTATTATATTAGTTCTCCCTATCAACATTTGCCCCCCAGCTCGCACTCATCATGACTCGCCTAATGTGCGGGCGAGCTGGATTATCCTTGTGGACGAGGGCTCGAGTCTCGGGCGAACTACGTTTGGATATGTGCCGATCTATCGGGCGAGCTCCCTTATGGTGGTTGGCAAACCGACGTGGTGTGAGAATCCAGGCGTCGTGCACGCCTTTTTAGGCGTGGCTTCCCGCGCCCATCATGGTAACTTTTTAAATTCTTTGCAAAATAGTCCATGCATTCTCTGAATATCGCACCTCGCCCCGACGCTTATAAATAGAGGGAGGTGAGTTCATCTCTCACTTTTCCACTTCCGAGTTTCCAGAGCAACTTCCGGCGAACGGCATCCTCGCTCCCGACGAAGTTTCCGGCGTTCCCCAAGGTAGAAAACCCATTTCTTTTTCTTTTTTCCTTTTTCGTTTTTGATTCCTTCGAGCTTTTTGGAAATTTTGGACATTTCCGGAGGCTCTCGAATTCTTCCGACTACCCCATTACCATAACTCCGGTGACGAAACCTCAGACGACTTCTTGGACATTTTCGAACTCCATTGAGACTACGTCGACTCACGAATCAAGCGGGACCCCCTCCAATCGTAACCCTGAGAAACAACCCATGGTTGAGGACAAAACTATCCCCCACATAGAGATTGGTTCCAGTTCCGAGGCGACCTCAGTAGCTCGCCCAGACTCTGGCGAGCTACTTGGAGAGGTCCGTTCTGCTTTGGAGGAAGGGGCCTCCAGCGCCGTTGTTCGCGAGGTATGGGAGGAAGGCGAGGAGGTCGCCCACGAGGAAAGGGTTGCCAGCGGCAAAGAAGGGCCCGTCAAGGCTGGCGAGGAGGTCGTCGACATAGGCAAGGAGGTCGCTGACGTAGGCGAGGTGGACGCCGACCTGGAGGAGGTCACGGTTGAGTGGTTCCATTCCATCGGTTTTCCGGAGCCCCAACTGGTCGAACGCCAGGTCCCCGACGAGGTAGTCCACCCTTTTGACTGGGACGAGTATGTCGCCCAGCACGGGGCGACCTTCGAACTTCCCGGGCGAAAATACAGGGATGCGGCAAAAAAATCTGATTACAAGGCTAGCGAGGTGGTCAACATCATACACGAGTACTAGCTCCCTCATCTTCGTGAGAAATATCGGATCCCGCTTGACATCTTCCTATACGCCCCGAGGAAGGATGAGCGAGCTGATGCACCTCCGGTGGGGTTGACGGCCATCAACGTGCACACCCTTGAGGCCGGGCTGACTTCGCCCTTGCATCCGATTATTGGCCGGTTGCTGCTCGATAACAACCTTGTCATCACCCAGCTCACTCCCAACGCTTGGAGTAATCTACTGGCGGTGCTGGCGGACTTCGGGTTGGAGGGGTACGAGAACCGGCTAACTACCACTGAGATCAACGAACTCCGAGCCGTAACTCGGCAGGTGAACGATGGCCTGGGGTATTACTACCTCCGAGCTCGCCCGGGAGAGAAATTCCTGGGGATCCTCCCCAACAAGGTCCGCGATTGGAAGAATTTGTTCTTCTTTCTGGGCGGAGATTGGCGAGCTTCGACGAGCTACTCCCGGCGAGGAGAACAAATTCTAACCCCCGACGAATATGGGGAGGCTAGCAGTAGGTCGCCTACTTGGTGTGTGTGGGTTGAATTAGATTTACTAATCTAATTCTTGCCTTTTTACAGGTTTGAAGCACCACATCTCAAGCCGCTGGAAGCCCGAGACGTCTCTTGAGTTTGACGTGGTGCGAGTTGTCTGCTATCTGAGGAGTCAAGAAGATCGAGATATTGCCCACCTGACTCAGCACCATTGTCTGAGGCTCACCGGGCTCCTTACCTTGCCTCACCACCTTACGATCCAAGGTCCTGATCTTCCAGGTTAACAATTCTTCTGAGCTCGCCCACCTGGGGGGTAGCTCGCCCAGCATACTAACAAACCCTTGTTGTTTTTGCAGGCGGTAGTAGGGTCGCCTTCCCGACGGTCGAAATCCCTGACGCATATCAGGAGGTAGCTCACAGATTTGCTATGGGCCCACCTCACCTAAACAGGCTCGCCCCGCCCTCGCTGCTCGCACTGGATGCGAGTAAGAAAGCAGATCTCGCCGTGAAGCAGGGCGAGGAAGGGGGGTCGGGGACCCAGAAAGAACAGGCCAAAGTCCCCCCGAAATCAAAGACTGCGGAGGTCGCCCGGATCAGCCAAGGTGGGGGGGGGGGAACTAAGGCCACCCCCGAGCGGGGCCGTAGGAAGAGGGGTCTTCACAAGGGCGACGGGTCCCGAGTGGGCGACGAGGACCCCCAAGGTCGCAAGAGGACCAAATATGTTGGTTTGCGCGACGAGGATTCTGACCAGGCTGAGCGAGCTTCGGCGAGGTCCGGGCAAGGTGGATCTGCCCAGTACACTGCTCCATTGGCAGATACACCTATCCGGAGCTCGCCCCCCTCTCCGTCTCCATTCGGGGTGCGGGCCATTGACGATACGCTCTTGGGTTGGGACCCCGAGCGAGTTCAGTAAGTAGCTCGCCCTCCTAGTCTTTATCATTATTGTTTTCATTTTTCTAACTCTCAACTGTTTTGATCTCGCAGCTATGCCCCCATTGCTTACCCGAACCGCCATGAGGCTCTGCATGCTTTTGAGCGATCTCGCTCGTTGAAGTCGATGCGCAGCCTTCAACCGGGCCTAGTCCGAAATACTATGAGCGAGATGCCGAGGCATTGGTCTGCTCCTCAGGTGGCCACCATCAGCGGCCAGAACTTGACCGAGAATCTTCTCCTCTCGGCCCATTATGCCAGTGGGTTGCTGCTTGCCAATCAAAAGGCCTTGGAGTAGGCTGCCGAGCTGGAGGCAGGTCGCCAAGAAAGGAACAAAAGGGTGCTCACCTTGGCGGACTCCGCCGACAAGGCCAAGAAGCAGGAGAAGATCGCCGAGGAGAAGGCCACTGCATCCTTGGCTGCCGAGCAGAGTGCCCTAAAGCAGCTCGAGGACCTCTAGCGTAAGCTCGTCGGGCTGGAACAAGAAGCGGAAGCCAAGATCAAGTCCAGGGAGGACGAGCTCATTGAGAAGCTCTCCAAAGAGGTCGGCGAGCACGAGGTGACCAAGCGGGATCTGGCACTGCAGCGGGGTCTAGTCAGGAGTACCGACGAGGAATGCTCAAAGCTGAAAGATGAACTTTCGGCCAAGGTAAACGAGGTCGCCGAGCTTCGTCACAACACTTCCACCTCGGTGGACCTGGTCGCTGCTAGGGCTGAGGCCTCGGATAAGGGCTTCGTGCAATGCTATGCTGAGGTACTGCGGGCTCTTTGGTGGGCGCGAGCCCACAACGATTATCAACACTATCAACAAGGTCAAAGCTGGACATTGGCGACCTCCCAGAGCTCGGGATTCCTCTGGATTTCGTTCCGGCACGGTTCCAGATTATCAACACTATCTCGGTGCCGGAACTGAATGTTGGCGAAACAGAGGTCGCCAACGAGGAGGAGCAGACCCCACTCACTGTTGCATAGCTCCAAGAGGCTTGCGGGGATGCTATGCTGAATCTTGGCGAGTTCGACGCCAGCGGGCTTACCGACAACATCACTTTTGAAGTCGAGCTCACCCTCCTGGCCGATCAGGTCGCCCCCAGCTCCACCGAGGTACCTTCTGATGCCCCCGCAGCTCCGGAGACTTAGGGAGCTTTTCAGTTAGTTTTTGTTTTCCAAGTTGTAGTAGCTCGCCGGGCTCTATAGCTCTCCCAGAAGGAGCTCATTTTTGTAGTTTTTTATTCTTGTTCAAGTAGTTATAGCTCGTCAGGCATGTGCAGCTCGCCTAGAAGGAGCTTTTTGCAATTCACAGATGGCTAGCTGGTCGGCCTTTGTGGCCAGCAACACTACTCATACTTAGGATTTTTTCAAGTATTTTTGACTTGAAAATTTCTTAAGTATCTTTTGAATAGAAATCGAGCATTTTTTGTCTAACTCTTCTTACTTACGTTTTTGCGCTTCATGTTATAATTTTACTTGGCTCGTTTGTATATTTTTCGGGTACTCAATTGTTCGTCTTACTCTACTTTGAGAAGCGAATCGTTCATTTTACGTCACTTGGGACTACGAATTGTACCTCTATTTTAATAGTACGTATTCTTCATCTTACGTTACTTAGGGCCGTGAATCGCTCATCTTAAACCACTTGGGGTAGCGAGTTGTACTTTATTTAATTCACGTTGGGCGATTGGGTTTCATGAACCTTGCCTTAGACGTTTTGTCATCTTTTTTTGCGAATTTTTCTAACTTATGGCAGTGGGTGCTTAGTGATCTTTTAAGAAGGACACCTTTGCTACCCTTGGGCGCTTTGGCCTTTGCCTTCTGAGCTTTTAGATTATAACGTTTGGAACCTTGGTCCTTGCGCATTTACGTAGCTTCGAGCACCCGGTGGATTACGGGCTTTCGGACAGTGGGCGAGCTGCATCAGACGAGCTCCTCCGAACACTGGGCGACCTGCAGTAGCTCGCCTAGTTGGCGAGCTACGAAGGTCTGAACACTTTAAGAATTTTTCTGATTTTCGCAGATTTTCCCAACTTTTCATAGCAGCGTAATTTACACTGGTTGCTATCAACACTTTTGATGCTAACCTTTGGCTAATCTATTACAAAATCTTAGCTTATTGATAAAACGTTTTCAAGTGTGCCGCACTCCAGGTATATGAAGAGGCGTTGCCTTCTGCGTCTTCGAGGTCATAAGTGCTATTTGGCCAGGTTGTGGTAACCCAGAACGATCCTTTCCAGTTTGACCCGAACACACCATGTGGGGCCATCAGTTTCTTTTTTAGCACCAGGTCTCTGACCTTGAATTTTCGGTCTCGGACCTGGGAATTATAGTACTTCTCTGCTCTACGCTTGTAGGTGGCATTCTTCATTTCTGACGAAGCTCTGGTTTCTTCGACCAGATCTTTCTCTACTGCCAGTGCTTCGTCATTCTTTTCCTCGTCATATCCTACCACCTTCCAACTCTTATTCTGGACTTCGACGGGTATCAATGCCTCAGTTCCGAAGGCTAAGGCAAATGGGGTCTCTCCGGTGTTGGCCCGGTATGATGTTCTGTAAGACCACAGGACCTCCGGAAGTTCGTCTGCCCAGCTTTCTTTCTTATCTTCGAGGTGGAGCTTCAATATATGTTTCAAAATTTTGTTCACTGCCTCGACCTGGCCGTTTGACTGTGGATGGTAAGGAGTTGAATAGTGCTTCTTGATGTTTCATGAACTGCAGAAGTCTCTCAACTTTTCACCGTTGAACTGCCTTCCATTATATGTGATGATCGACTGCGGGAGTCTGAACCGACAGATCAGGTTCTTCCATATGAAGCCGATCATCATTTCTTGCGTTATTGTTGTGAGAGCTTCGGCCTCAGCCCACTTAGTGTAGTAGTCTACTTCTATAACAGCAAACTTTACACCGCCTCTGCCAGGTGGAAATGGGCCGATCAAGTCGATACCCCATTTTGCAAAAGGCCATGGGCTGAAGACCGACTTCAGCTGGTTGGCTGGGGAGTGGATATTGGGTGCGAAAAGTTGACACTTTCGGCACCTTCGTGCGAAGCTAATGGCATCTTTGCGAAGAGTGGGCCAATAGTACCCCTGCCTGATCGTCTTGTATGCCAACGCTTGCCCCCCAGCATGACTCCCACAAATTCCTTCGTAGATTTCTTTTAACACCTCGGACCCCTGTTTCTTGGTTAGGCATTTGAGTAAGGGTAGAGAGAATCCACATTTGTAGAGTTGGTCATCCAGCAGCGTATATCTGGCAGCTTGTTTCACTATTCGACTAGCTTCCCAGGTATCTTCGGGGGTTGTTCCGTCTTTTAAGTATTTTTGGATTGGAGTGCGACAATCCTCATCACCTTCCTGCCCCCCACTCGAGGTCTGATTTACTTTGTAGTCGGACGTCGGGGGTTCTTCAACTTGGTGATTACAACCTCCGTGAACTCGGCTTCGCCGTTACTGGTAGCTAGTCGGGCTAGGGCATCTGCTTGTGTGTTTTCTAGTCGCGGTATCTGATTGATGTAAACCTGCGTAAACATCAAGATCAGGTGCGCGGCTATCTTCTGGTAGGTCATCATCTGCTGGTCCTTTGCCTTGTACTCCCCCCGGACTTGGGATATTATTAGCTGGGAGTCTCCGAAAACTTGAAGATTGGTTTCCCCCACAGCTAATGATAACCTAAGTCCGGCTATCAAAGCTTCGTACTCCTCTTCGTTGTTAGTTGCTCAGAAGTCAAACCGGATTGCGGAGGTGAAGACTTGTCTGTCCGGGCTGATTAGGACTATGCCGGCGCCTGCTGTTGTGCTAGTTGGTGATCCGTCTAAGTAAAGGTGCCACGGAGCTATACGCCCCCTCGTCGGATCTTGTGGGAAAGTTAGCTCGATGATGAAATCGGTGAGCGCTTGTCCCTTGATCGCTGTTCGGGGTGCGTAGGTTATTCCATATTGGCTAACTTCTAGTGACCATTTCAGCAGACGTCCGACGGTGTCCGAACGTTGTAGTATTTGCCTTAGCGGGAATGTTGTCAGCACCTCCACTGGGTGGTCGAAGAAATAGGGCCTCAATTTTCTAACACTCATCACCAGTGCATAAGCTAGCTTCTCTATCGGGGTTTACCGCAACTCAGCTTCATGCAAGACTTGGCTTACGTAGTACACTGACAGGTGTGTTTTCGTCTCTTCTCGGACCAGGACGGAGCTAATGGCAACCTCTGACGCAGCAAGGTAGAGGTATAACTTCTCTCCAGGTATTGACTTCGATAGGTACTGCGTATTTGCCAGGTATGCTTTAATGTCTTCAAAGGCTCGTTGTCATTCACTTGTCCATACAAAGTGGTTTTTGAGGTGGAGCTTATTGGCTTTGGCCTCCTCTTTATACCTTCGTGTGTTTACTTTTATCGCCTCAAAAAATGGACGGTTTCGATCACCGGACCTGGAGATGAATCTGTTCAAGGCTGCCATGCACCCTGTTAACCTCTGGATTTTCTGCACGGAATCGGGTACGCCCATCTCGATTATGCATTGGACCTGCGTGGGGTTGACCTCAATTCCTCGTTGACTAACCAGGTGCCCCAGGAACTTTCCTGAATGTACGCCGAAGCTGGTTTTCTTGGGGTTCAACTTCATGTTGTAGTGGCGTAGTATGTCGAAGGTCTATTTTAGGTGGTCGAGGTGATCCTCCCTTCTCAGACTCTTGACTACTATGTCATCCATGTAAACCTCCATGGATTCGCCAATGTGTTGGTCAAACATTTTATTTACCAACCTTTGGTAGGTTACCCCGGCGTTGATGAGTCTGAACAGCATCCTTTCCCAGCAATACATGTTTTTGTTGGTGTAGAACGCTGTGTGTTCCTGGTCATCTGGGTGCAACACTATCTGGTGATAGCCTGCAAAAGCATCCATGAATGTCATCATCTCATGGCCTACGATGCTATCTACCAGCTGGTCAATGTGAGGTAGTGGGAAGTTGTCCTTTGGGCATGCTTTGTTCAGGTCCGTGAAGTCGATGCAGAGCCTCCACGTCCCGTTATGTTTCTTCACCAGGACGGGGTTTGCGACCCACTGCGGACACAAAGCTTCTTTTATCAGCTTGTTATCCAGCAACTTCCCCACCTCAACGGTTAGAGCTGCGTATTTGTCTGGTCCATACTTCCTCCATTTTTGACCTACAGGCCTCCTCGTCGGATCTATGTTAAGTCGGTGGCAAGCATGCTCCAACGGGATTCCTGTCATATCTTCATGGGATCAAGCAAACACGTCCAAGTTGGCCATCATGAACAGTTCCATCCTCGACAGGTACGGTTCAGGTAACTCGGAACCTATGAAGAGTTCCAAGTCCCTTTCCGGGTCCATCGGGAGTGCTGTTAATTCTTCCATGGGAGTGGCTTTTCTCTTTTG
Source organism: Prunella vulgaris (assembly GCA_026898435.1). Classification (NCBI taxonomy): domain Eukaryota; kingdom Viridiplantae; phylum Streptophyta; class Magnoliopsida; order Lamiales; family Lamiaceae; genus Prunella; species Prunella vulgaris. The sequence goes on along the minus strand of JAPKLY010000087.1, from coordinate 425,265 downwards.
ACTTTTCCACCTCGGGTCGCTGATGAACTCGTCCCACTCCTCTTGTGACATCTGCGCATGTTCATGACCGATGCACGGTTCGAGGTCATCGGTTTGGCCCTCAGCTTGGGTGGGTTCATCAATTATTAGTACCTCCGGTGGTTTGTCAACTTGGGATGGTTCGGTGACCTGGGGAGTTGGGTCAATGTCCATTGGTCCTGGTTCTTGACCTCTCGCAGGTCCCCCATCTTGGGCTTCATCAACCACTTCCATGGGGGAAGGTGGTTGATCCTGCACCGGTCCCAACACTTGGTTGTTTTGGGTTTCCACTAATCCCTCCATCGGCGCCGGTTGTGTATCTTGCACATGTTCTGAGACTTGTTCGATTTCCGGCAGATCACCTACCTCCATCATTTTAGTTTCGACCGAGATGACATCTAGGATGTTTGGCTCGTCTGTCAGGATTTACACGTCTTCCTCAAGGACCTGGACCTGCATCACCGCCTTTTTGACCTGACCTTTTTTTATTTGGAGTAAACACTCTCGGGCCTTTTTCTGGTCACCTTTAATGGTACCGGCGCCTTTCGGGGTTGGGAATTTTACACAATAGAAGTAGGTCGAACACGCCGCTTTGAATTCATTTAAAAATGGGTGGCCAGGAAACCCGTTGTAGGAGGACTGCTGGTCGACAACTAGGAAATCTATGAGCCTAATCAGTCTCCACTCCGGGTCCTCGTCCGATACAAGTTGGACGCTCAACCTAATATTGCCTAGGGGGACGGTTACAGCTTCTCCGAACCCCACTATCCTAGCTTTGCTAGGTTCTAGATACGACTCAAAATCACCTAAGGCATCTAGGGTGGATTTGAAGAGGATGTTGGTGAATGCGCCGGTGTCCACAAGCAGCCTGTGAACTCGGACGTTCATGATGTTGGCGGTTATCACCAACGAGTCGTTATGGGGCATCAGTATCCCCTCCAGGCCCGCTGAGGAGAATGTCAACTCGCCAGTGAGCTGCGCGACGGACCTGGGACCGGAGCTGCCTTCCTGGACTTGGTTCACAGCCCAGATTTCGGCCTTCCTCTTTCTCTTGGACATGGAGGATCCCCCATCTTGGAGACCTCCGGCAGCTCCGATTTTCTCCTCGAGGACCAAGAGTTCTCGGGTGGGCTCCATGTTCTGTTGAGGTTGGGGAGGTCCCCTTCACCTGTTCAGAGGTCCGCATTGGCCTGCGTTCTCTTCTTCATTATCAGAGACCTCCCTTCTCTTGAACCTGGGCCTCTAAGTTGGGGCCTTCTTCACGAACACAACCAACTTCCCGTCCTCATAAAATTTCCACAGTTGTTTGAGGAGGTCTCGACATTCACTGGTGAAGTGGCCAATGGACTGGTGATAGGCGCAGTACTTGTTGGGATTGAGCTTCGCGTGATCTTGGCAAATTCTCCTCGGCTCTTCCAATAAAGCCTTGTCCTTGACCGCCGTGAAGATGTGGTCGACGGAGATGGTGAGGATCGGGTTGAGCTTCTCCTTGAACTTGTCCCCATCGCCAAAAGCTTTTAGGTTCCGGGGCGCCTTGTATGTGCCCCCGGACTTCTTCCCGTAGGATTTTTTCTCCTCCGGGGCGCCAACTTCTTTCAGTAGTGCCTCCTGCATAGCCACGAATACCCCCACCTTGTGGCGGAATTCGGTGTAAGTGTCCGGACATGCGAGGTGCATCTCCATCCAGAGGTCGGTGCCCTTTCTGAGTCCGGCCATCACCGCAATGACTTTGGTGTCCTCGCTCATCGGCTCACCTTCCAGTAGTATTTTGTCGAACCTCTCCAGGTACTATTGGTCGGTCTCGTTCTCGCCTTGGTGGATGTTGGCGAGACGGTGCTTTTGGGTAAGGTAGGATCCAAACCCGTAGAAGTGGGCCAAGAACTCCCGCGAGAGTTGGCCAAATGAGTGGATTGACTCCGGGGCTAGTGACGAGAACCAGCGGTGAGCTCGGTCCCCGAGGGTCAGCGGGAAGTTCCGGCACTGAGTAGAGTTGGTGGCACCCACCGAAATCATAAAGTGTGCATACTTGGCCAGGTGGACCTTCGGGTCAGATTCGCCCTCGTATGCAGACATCACCGGGAATTAAATTTTCTTCTGGACCGGTGCGCGGAGGATGGCAGGTGCCAATGGAGATGCGGGGAGAGTGGTGGCGTTAGGTCCGCCAGACTTGGCTGCTACTTGTGCTTGTAGCATTTCGATGACCTTTTTCAGTGAGGTCAGCTCGTCACTTTGGGTCACCTCCGGCAGAGGTTGCTCGAAGGTTATGCACGCCCCCAAGGCGTCTCACTCTGGGGTGACTTCTCCGTGACGGGCTGGAATTAGCGTCCACCATGGGGGCCCAACCTGTCGGTCGCAGGCCTTCTCAATCGGTCGTGGGCGGACCTGCGCGGCTGCAGGTCTGAATCTCCCCCGTGGGATGTGATCGGGGCTGCTGTTAGTTCGTTCTCTCCGCACCTGGGCCCCAGTCTGCCCTGGAGGACCTCCCTCCTCAGAGATTGGTGGGTGCCGGATGCCTCGGTGTAGGCCGAAGCTCGCCCGGTGTATGGGGCGGGCTCCTCCTCCGTCATCTTGGCCTTATCGGCCCATTCGCGGTGCTGGTGATCTTGGGCCGAGCTCGCCTCCTGCTCGGTGGGGAGGTTGTTGTACTCCCCCCGGGTCTGGGTACCCTGAGTGGGCCTCGTCTGCTCCCAGGCCTCGGCGGTTGGAGCTGGCGAGCTCGTCGTGCTGCCTCTGCTGCAACCTCTGCAAGGTTACAATGGTGCGTTGGAGCTCATCGGGATTGTTGGCCAGGTCCCTCAGGGCGGGGCTCAAATCCTCCTGAGTTACCACAACCCGCGGAGGTCGCGGGGCTGTGTTTTTCGGGGGAGCTTGGCGCGAGGTCTCCACCTCGGTCTGGTCCTGGTCGTCTCCCTTTGACCTTCCGGCAGCTGCCGAGGTCTGTCCCTTTGCCATTTGATGTTTTTGGATGGGGAAGCTCGCCGCAGGTCGCCGAGGTTGCTGAGGTAGATCGCCAAGCTCGCCAAGGTCGTGGTCTTCCGCCAGGGTGGACTTGTCTGAGTTTACGTCTGGCCTTGCGTGCAACGAATTATCCAAAATCTGGTTTATTCGTGTACACGCGCGCGTTTGAAAATTTTTTCTGGCAGAATTTTGGAAAATCCAAAAATTTGGATTTTCGTCTGGAAATCTGGGTTTTTCGTTCAAGGAGTAAGAATGTGTGTGTATCTTCAAGTGTTCTTGAGCTTTGCCAATAACACCTTCAAATCTTCAAATCTTTAAACAAACCCTAACTTTTTGTTCTTGAAATTTTTTAATTTTTCAGATTCGGACCCTCATTCTAGCGCCAAATTGTTGATAGAATTTACTAATCGTATTTGTTTATATGACTTTATAACGTATTAATCCTATCAAACAATAATCCAAGAATTGCGTTATTGGATAGATATTATAGAGAGAGAAAGTGAAAGCTTAGAGAGAGAAGGTAGAATGTGTATTATGATTGGAATTGAATTAATTGTGTAATAGTTACAAGAGAGGTCTTATTTATAGGTGTGCGAGTGTTAGACGACACCTTACGAGCCTATTTGGCTTCCGGTGTTGACGAGGGTTCCTTACCCTCGTCTTGGTCCCCCACACTGCTCCCCTTTCAATGCCTCTTTCTACTACATGTACATGTCCTATCTATACACCCGCTGGTTGGGTTCTCGGGCTTGGCGAGCTACCCGGTGAGCTCCCTTGCCTTGTGGCATTTCTGGTGGCTATGCTGTCGGTGGACCACGGCGAGGTCATCCTCGGGGCAGGGGCGAGCTACCTCGGGTGAGCTACCTCGGGCGAGCTCCTGGGCCTTGTGCTATCTTGGGCGTTATGGGGTTGGGCTCCGACTCAACCCTCGTGCTTGCGGGCGAGCTACCCCTTTGTGGGCGAGCTCCCTCGCGAGCTCTCCTCACTTTGTCCGATTGGTAAGCCGATCCCAGGCTCTCGAGGCCTGAGCGAGCTATTATCCACCTCGCCAAGCCTCAGCGACCTGCGGGTCCTTCGTAATTATTTCGACGCCTGTTGTATTAGTTCGCCCTATCAACAAACTATACTTAGGCAAATTCATTAGGGGTTTTGGGATCTGAATCAAAACACTCAGATCGTATCCCAACAAATATATAATAATATAATTCTAATAAAATTTGCATTAATTAAGGTTTTTTTTTATTTAAGTCAACACCTCCATTTTTGTTTAATAACCAAGCAGAACTTGGGTTAGCATGTGCAACTCTACATAACTTTTTTCGCAAAAAATGTTATGCTGATAAATTCTGAATTGAATTGGTGAAGAACCTTCATCTTCAACATTAACAGTTAATGAAGACCACGACTTTGAGCCTATCATTCAAACTCAAGAGTAAGAGAGACAAGACATTAATACATGGAGGACTAGTATAACTATGGATATGTGGATGAATGCTATTGAGAAGTACATGATATTACAATTATTATTTTGTCTTTGAATTTTTTTTAAATGCAAAGGTATAAAAAAATCTTGAATTCTTATTGTATGTCACAAATCTATGAAATTCTGCAACGTCTACAAAGTCCTACAGATTCTATTAAAATTCTGATTTTTAAAAGTCTTACAAAATCCTACAAAATCTTAAAAGTCATCAAAATCCTGCAAAATCTTTAAAATCTGGAAGACTTTTTTCTGCCAAAAAAATCTTTTAATATCCTAATCCAATACACCCCCCTAATTTTGAATAAATCTAGAGACATGTGTTCTTTTGTTACATGATTTGACTGCTCACACTTTTTAGTCATACGTGAAAGACACAAAAATATGACAACAGGAGTACGATACACGGTGAACAATAGAGGCTCCTTATATTTGATTGATGCAGGTTTTTTTTATATATAGATATAGATTGTCAGGATATTTTTTTTACTGTATGTTGTGTTTGAGACATATCAATTTAATCATTACTATGCTCTTCCAATTACAAAAAAACAAATAAAAAATTAATTTAACAACATACTCTTGGTTTTCATTTTAGTGAATAAAAAAAAGTTGAATCTTTGTACCCACAACAAAGACCATTGTCTCAGTGTGATAAAATTCTATAAATTATGTCAAATCATCATATCATTTGTGATAGTGCTGTGTGGTACCATTGAGTTGAAGTATTGTTCGAAGTGTGGCGACACTCAAGACAATACTTAATGTGTTCAGAATAATGTAGAGAGAATAAGTAAACAGCGGAAGACTTTGAACACAAGGATTAACTCAATCTTTCCACAAACTAAAATTAGTTTGTGGCGGCCTCAAGGCTGAAATATCACTAACTTGGAAAAAGTGATTACAAAAACAAATTCGAGACTTGGAAACATTCCTTCCAAATCTCAAACATAAAATCGGATAAAATTTCCAAACAAGTTCCCAAATGGCAAACCTAGATTGTTAAGTCTAAGCCTACTTCAAGCATACACTACCACACCCCGTGAATAGCTCAGCAAAACGTATGGGATAATAATATACACAGTGTTGTACAGAGTGTAACAACACATGTGAAACCATTACATAGAAACCGTAAAATAGGTTCCGATAAATGCGCATTACTTCTATGTAGTGTGAAGTCTCTCTCTCAGAGTTTCTGGATATATTCCTCATCTATTTATAGAGTTGGAATGATGATCCGTCCATCAATGAGGTGGAAATCATGGAGAGAAGTTGAGATCCACTTTTGTAGGAGTTGAGGTAACTTCCATGTAACTTCCTTTCTTTAACTCTCGGTTCCTTTGATTCTAGGCCCTTCCACCACGTTCCAGATCCTTCCAGGTGCATCAAGAATATTCTGGGTCATGGGAATAACTGTCGTTGACCGTCGTTGACCAGGGACAACCATCGAGGTAACACTAAGCAGTTGAACACTGGAACATGTTTCCTGAAGACTGAAATGATAGCAAAGACAATTTGAACAACTCTAAAGAGTTAGTTGTTAGAATAAATATATTAATTAAAGAATGTCCTGGAGGATGGGTGTGATTCCAGATTTGATGACACTGGTCTCAACACTCACATCTTCAATCTCCCCCAATCACACCTATCCGCAAACACTTAACCTGATGCACACAAAATCAGTTTATGACAAAGGCACAACAGATGTTAGTTTGAAGCAGTGTAATTATAGATAAGAACTTGGTGCACATCTAAACAGAGTATGATAAATGCACAACAAAAATTCTTCATGAGTATCAATGGGAAAGACATCCTAAGTGCTATCAGTTCAATACCAATACAAAGGAACAACATCAGAGTTAAAGGTAAGATAAAAACAAACAGTATTCAAGTTACATCAACTTCAAATAGTTAGTAATGTTAGTGGGATCAGAATTATGATCAGAGTGGAGTTTAGAAAACTCCAGCAGCAAGCAATCTCCCCCTAACATTAAGAACTCCCCCTAAATAGCAGCTTCAGTAGCATCAGCATCAGCACTGACAGGATCTGCAGGTGTTGCCTCAGGGATGGCAACATCAGGGGTATCATTACCAGCAGCAGCAGCATTAACCTCATCTGTTATGTCTTCAATCACAACATTACCAGATCCAGAACTTTCAACAACAACAGGTTCATTTGTTGGCGCATCAGTTGGTATATCTCCCCCTGTGGATGTGGATAGGAGGGATTTCCAAAAAGTGCTCCTTTCTTCAAGTATATCAGCCTGCATGTTAAGAGAAGTGGCTTGGAGTTTGAGCTGTGAGACTTGCTTGGCAAGAGCAGCAGCCTGCTCTTCTATGTACCTACGATGAACAGTAATAGAAACTACCTCACCAGATGTGGAAGTAGGTGCAGTGCGAACAGGAGTGTTGCCAACAGTAGGGGCAACATTCGGTTTATCAGTGGCAGGGACAGAGGAAGATGCATTGACAGGAGGGATGTAAGGCCGATCAATCACACATTTCTACCAGTAACGTTTTCAGCCATAGTTGCGAGAGTGATGAGGGGATTTTCAGTTTCAGAGGTTTGAAGTGTTTCAGTGGTTTGATGTGGGAGAGTATGTGAGGATGATGAAATGGATGACCTTTTATGCTTCATTGATATGCGTGAGACACTAAGTAATTTTTTTATTTTTTGAAAGATTTTTTTAAAAAAAAAACGAACACAAGATGAAGGAAAATAACAACACATAATCACATTAGTAACACATAATAAAAGACTTCACTTTATAAGAGAATTTCAAAGATTAGGAGCAGTTTAATTAAGAGAAAAATATCCACCATTATCTAGATAACTACCCATGATGTGTTAGTGTAAAAAGTGGGGTAGTTATTGGAATTAATAAAAATAACCAACACATTTAATTTAATTAATTACTTAATTTAATACCATATAATTATCAAACTATTATCATAATTAAAATAATTTAATAACTCATTATGTAAATGCTAAAAATATTCTGAGACTTAGATCAATTGCGGTTTATAATGTAGGCACACATGCATACACATTTTTTTTTTGAATTTTATGCACTTTTTATTCTCAAGAATTTAATCACCTTTTGAAAAGAACACATCGTGGTTGTTAGCCCCGTGTGACTAGTTACTCAGCGATCATTCAAGAGTGTTCTTCTTTTCCTTTTGGAAACTAAACAGCCTTTTGAAAAGAACACATCGTGATTGTCAGTCCCGTGTGCTTAGTTACTCAGCATGTTTAGACCTTTGATTTTTTAGAACTTGTGCTTTTGTTGTGTATGTCCAGTACGAAACCTTTGAGAGCACATCACGTCAGAATATGGTTAGCGAAAACAATATAAGTTACAGAACTACTCAATTATGATATAAAATGATAAAAATACAGTAGTGTTGCTTCAAGTGTAGTAACACTCGGAGCAACGTCACACACATATTTTCAAGGAATACAGAGTCCAAGAGATTTTCTAAGTGAAGAAAACCTCTCAAAGTCTAGTGCTTTTGTGAAAATGTCAGCTATCTGTTTTTCAGTGGATATATACTCAAATTTCACTATCTCCTTCTCAACTAGATCTCTTAAAAAATGGTGTCTTATACTTATGTGTTTTGTGAGTGAGTGTTGTACCAGATTTTTTGAAATGTTGATCGCACTTGTGTTATCACAGAAAATTACCAAAGTATTTGTCTCAAGCACATAATCATCTAGCATCTTTTTAAACCATAGGAGTTGTGTACAACAGCTACCAACAACTATGTACTCAGATTCAACAGTGGATTGAGAAATGTTGCACGATGTGTTGTCACCAATGAGATAACAGTTATCAGCAGAACGACGACCAACCATTACACACTTATCAGTTTCATCCAATACAGAACAAGAGTCTTTATCAAACTTCACATGTAGATTATTATCACACAACTGACTTATGCTTATCAAGTTAGCACGTAAACCTTCAACACGCAGCACATTTTTCAGTTTTGGAAAACCTTCAACATTCAAAGTTCCTTTTCCTATTATGTTACCCTTAGAACCACCACCATATGTAACATTACCACCATCAGAAGTTTCATATTCATTCAAGTATTCAATATTTCCTGTCATATGTCTAGAACAACCACTGTCAATATACCATAAATCAGGTACACATGCTTGTAAAGAAGTACAAACGACATTGCAAAGCACTTTGGGTTTTCTAATCCATGCAGATTTTGATGTGTGTGAATACTTGTGTGGTAACACTCCAGGTAACACTTTTCCAAAAAGCAAATCATCTTTTAGTTTGAAACAGTAAGGACGAATGTGTCCAGGAACTGAACAATAATGACAAATAAAAGATCTTTTGCCTCTTTGTTTTGTAAACTTTTTAGAAGAAACTTTTGAGTTTGGTTTCACAAAGGTGACAGGTTTTTCAAAACTAAAAGGGATAGAATTTTCAGAAAATCCAAGACCAAATTTATCAGTTTTTCCAACAGACAAAGCTTCATTCAAAGCAGTTGTACCTTTAGAGTACTTTTTGAAACTAAGTGTGGAAGCAGTCAACTTTTCTTGGAGTTTAGAAATTTCAAGATCCTTTTTTGTGAGATTTACCTCAAGTCTTGTGATGGTTTCAATCAGCTCTTAATTAGCTCGATTGACAGATTTCAGTTCATTCTGAAGTTTAGTAACCTTTATTTCTAAAGGTTCCTGTGAGGTACCTGTTCTAGAATAGAAAACATTAGTACTATCCTCATCAGAATCAGAAATAGACTGAAACCTGTTTGATGTTGTTGCTGAGGTTGTCACACTGGGTTCGACATCCGAATCACTTTCAGGGAAGTCATCTCGCACACATTCAGATAAGAATGCAAGTTCTTCATCTGTAACCTTTATCTCGTCATCTGAATCTTCATCACTCAAAGAAACAGTTAAGCTCATCCTTTTCTTTAATTGTGTGTTAGCACTTTCATTTGCATAATGACCATAACCAGTACACTCATCACAAATGATATTTTTTCTATACTCAGGATCATACTTAAAGTTTCTTCTTTGAAAAGATTTTCGACCAGAAGTTTGAAGGGAATTTTTAAAATCTATCTTAGGCTTAGTGTTAAAATCAGATTTGTTTCTCTTTTGCCTAAGGTAGGTTTCAAATTCTTTGGTAAGAGATGCAATACTATCAGTGTCATATGAAGTGTCATCAACACTATCTTCAACCTGTTCAATTTCAGTAATAACAGAAGTTTTTCCAGAACTTGAAGAGGTTTCTCCTTTGAAAACAACAACACCCTTTTTATCATACACAGATTCTTGTTGAGACAAGTCCATTTCATAAGTTTTTAAAATGCTAATTAACTCATTATAACTCAACAAATCAGTGTTCCTAGCTTCTTCAATGGCACAAACTTTACCATTAAATCTTCTAGGAAGAGTACAAAGGGTTTTGTTTACTAACCTGATATTGGAGATTGGATCTCCAAGTGATTGCAATTCATTCACCACCTCATAAAGTCTCTTATTGTAGGAAGAAATCGTCTCATCATCTTTCATCCTTAGGCCTTCAAACTTTTTGTTCAGCATCCTTGCTTTGGCTCTTCGGACACTACCAGAACCTTCACAGTGTTCTTGTAGTCTTTCCCATGCATCTTTGGCTGAAACAAAATTCTGAATAAGGTTGAACATCACAGTATCAACATATGAGTTGATTGTGTTGATGGTCTTTGAATTGTACAATGATGAGTTGTTCTCCTCCGTGGTCCATTCAAGCTCGTTCTTGAGAATCTGGTCTCCATCTTTGTCTTCAGTTTTGGGAGGACTCCAACCTGACAGAATGCTTTTCCAGGCACGTTCATCAAGGGCTTTGATGTAACTCCTCATTCGGCTTTTCCATGCGGCATAATTGGTTCCATCGAGTATGGGAGGACGGGTGATGGATCCACTGGAGTAGATGGCTCCAGGAGGGTAATCCATAGCAACTCAACACTCAGCACTAGGACCAACACTTAGTACCGTCAAGTGATGGCTCTGATACCACTTGATAGTGTTGTGTGGTACCGTTGAGTTGAAGTATTGTTCGAAGTGTGGCGACACTCAAGACAATATTTAATGTGTTCAGAATAATGTAGAGAGAATAAGTAAACAGCGGAAGACTTTGAACACAAGGATTAACTCAATATTTCCACAAACTAAAATTAGTTTGTGGCGGCCTCAAGGCTGAAATATCACTAACTTGGAAAAAGTGATTACAAAAACAAATTCGAGACTTGGAAACATTCCTTCCAAATCTCAAACATAAAATTGGATAAAATATCCAAACAAGTTCCCAAATGGCAAACCCAGATTGTAAAGTCTAAGCCTACTTCAAGCATACACTTCCACACCCCGTGAATAGCTCAGCAAAACGTATGGGATAATAATATACACAGTGTTGTACAGAGTGTAACAACACATGTGAAACCACTACACAGAAATCGTAAAATAGGTTTCGATAAATGCGCATTGCTTCTATGTAGTGTGGAGTCTCTCTCTCAGAGTTTCTGGACGTATTCCTCATCTATTTATAGAGTTGGAATGATGATTCGTCCATCAATGAAGTGGAAATCATGGAGAGAAGTTGAGATCCACTTTTGTAGGAGTTGAGGTAACTTCCATGTAACTTCCTTTCTTTAACTCTCGGTTTCTTTGATTCCAGGCCCTTCCACCACATTTTAGATCCTTCCATGTGCATCAAGAATATTCTGGGTCATGGGAATAACTGTCGTTGACCGTCGTTGAGCAGGGACAGCACCAAGGACAACCATCGAGGCAACACTAAGCAGTTGAACACTTGAACATGTTTCATGAAGGATGTTGACCTGAAATGATAGCAAAGACAATTTGAACAACACTAAAAAGTTAGTTGTTAGAACAAATATATTAAAGAATGTCCTGGAGGATGAGTGTGATTCCAGATGTGATGACACTGGTCTCAACACTCACATCTTCAATATGTTCAAAATTTTATTAAAGAGTCAAATGTCATGCTCTTTTACAATGCAAAAGGATACAACTATATGTTGACACCACAACATTCCCTAATAAAAAATACCTCGAACAATACCTTTTCATTTTTTTTCTTCCAGAATTTGCTAGCTAGTTTGAAATCTAGAAACAGAAAGTTGATGCGGAATTGTCTTTCTCTTATAGGGTTTTTGTTGCTTTCTCATGTTTGTATGTTTTGGAGCTGCAATAATGCTTGAATTTTCAACATGTGATGCAACTATGCTGTGAGAATCTTGCTGGGGCATCTATAAAATTAAAAAAATCTTATTTAAAAATTCAAAACAAGCTGGAACAATATTTATAAGATATAAAGGACAAATTTAAAAATAGTTTACCAAGCTCATTTAATAAATAGTTCAGAAGGTTTTTCTTCACTAAAAGAAAAAAAGAAAGAATCTCATAAATTTGAAATAAACCTTGAATTTATTCCTTATTCCTTATGGGAATGACATAACTTCTTTCCTTTTTTTCAATATATCAAGTCAAATATTGAGGCCATGTTAATATCTTCAATAATTTTCAGTCAATATTATTAGAAGTTGGTTTAATGAATAACAGTTGCACCCAAATATAATTTTTAGTTGCTTGATTACATATCACAGCTTCACGTAACACATAAAATAAATACATCACAAATCAATAGTGTGCAAAATCAAGAATATTCAAACATGTGTAACCAAAAAGAAAAACACTAAAGCATAAATATTCTTAATTAACAACATAAATCACCTTATCATGATGAATTGCCCATCTAAAGTTCCATTGAAAAGCTTGAGACAATCTTTCCTCCTCACTAGGCTCATCGGGTTGATGAGATACCTACATAATAAAATACAATACTCATCCCATCTACTAAATTTATGCACTTTTTTTTTGTCCGTCCACAAAAAATATGTACTTTCCTTATATGAAAATCATCACCTTTATTATACTATCACAATCAATTATTGTATTCATAAGTGAACCTTATAATACACTCACAAATACCTTTACTTTATCTATTTTTTTCTTAAAACACGTGCAAACACAATGATTACAAATTTAAAGGACATAGTGAGTATTATTTAATAATTAATGTATATCGAAAATAAATTAAAATTTTCAAAAAATTAATCTCACTTGCTGTAAACTTTCCTGCTAGCCTTGTAAATTGACAACTTCAAAAACTTGTGAAGGCACTTATACTATAATTAAAAAATCAGCACTGTAATATCAAGATAACAAAATTAAAGTTTTATAATATAATAAAAATCAGTTATCACAAGGTTGTTGGTCGGAGCAAGTTAAGACAAGTGCCCACGATCTTGGGGACACGACGAATTGTGCACTATTAATCGTGGAAACTGCCAAACATGTATCTCTATGTTAACCCTAGAAACATGTATAAGCTTGCCACTAGGTGCATGTTTTCAACCTCTATTAAAAGTGTAGAAGCACTTTTTTTAGAAGTTGATAAGATTCAACTTTTTCAAAAAATAAGTATTTCTCACTATATAATAGTAATTGAAAACAGACACTAGATGACATAAAATAAAAGGCTTAGTAAAATTATTGTATTCAACATTACTTTGCTAATTAATACAAGAACACACATACATTCAAGTCATAGACCTTGCAATAAGAAGTTAGGCAAATCTTAGTCTTATTTATATTTTTCGTTCCTATAATCTCATATTAATAATTTATAATCTATGAGCAAACAACATAGTGATGATGACAAGATTTAAAAATTAATAAACTTGATAGTCCATCAATATTTATACTTAATCTGAAAGTATACCACTATTCATACCCTAAAATCCTTTAAATATACCAATTTGTTAAACATATACCCCAATAAAATTTAAAAAATATTATATATTACTAAACAAATCCCATTAATTTCTATAATATCTTAACTCCATCAAACAAAAATAACACATTCCAGATCTTTTTTTCTACTTCAAAAACATAATATTTTTTTACTCTTTAAACAATTATAAAATTTGAAAACATTATTAAAAATATTAAAAAAACATTTTTAAAAATATATAAATCAAAATATCATTTAAAAAAACTTCATAAATATTAAAAAAAATTATTTAAAGTATAAACTAAAATTTAAAAATCAATAAAAATATAAGTCTGAAAAAAATAAAAGAAAAAAAATGAATCTACAAAATAATTAAATTAAGTATCATTTGAATAAAATCATTTAAACCTAACTAAAATCTGGAAAAAAAAAACAAGTAAAATAAAATTAATAAGTTTAAAAGAAAATTTCAAAAAATATATATAAAAAATCAACAAAATCTTCAAAAAATAATAAAATTTTAAATAAAATCTTTTAAAAAATAGGCTAAAGCTTTGATTTTTTAAAAATCAACTAAAAGTCTAAAATTCATAAATAATTAAATTAATAGTTATTTACATTTTAAGTTTTTATTTATCTTGAATTAAAATTTGAATTTTTTAAAATTGATTTCTTAGTTTTAACTATTTTTAAAGATTTAGTTTGGTTTTTTTAACTACTTGTTAAAGATTTAATTGAATTATTTATAGATTTATTTTAATATTTTTTAGATTTTATTCATTTTTTTTTAAAATTGTGTTTTTAATTTTTTAATTATTTAAATATTTATCTAATTTTTTCAAAATTTTTATTTTTTTCAATTACTATTTTATGTGTAACTTTTATATTTATTTTAGAAATTGAAAGATTCAAATTTAAAGACCTAATTTTAAAATTAAACTCTTAAAAAAATTAAAATTAAAGTCAACAAAACTTAGAAAAAAATTAATTAATTTTATTTCATAATTATATAAGGATAACCTAATCTTTTTATGCATGTCTATTTTTATCTCTAAAATAATAGAGTATGTTTAGATTTTTTGGGGTATGAATAGTATATGATTCATCCTTTATTTACGCAGTAAACTAATTAGTTCAAGTCATTAAAAATATTTTACAATCAGGGATTTTAACAATTCATAAAGGATTCCAAATAAATCCAATTGTTCACTATATTTGAACAATAAATTCGCAGAATCTTTTTGCATAATCAATTCAATTTTGATAAGATCCTCATCAATATAAATAAGTAGCAGCAAAATTAAGAACATAGAATGTCCAAAAATTTCAAGAAAAAGCCCTAGGTAGGTTTTGCCCCTCCTTATTTAACGATGTCAAATAAGTTTATTTAAGATATCAAAATTCTAGTTTTGCTTGAAAACACTAGTTTATAAAACCAAAACACGAAAGCAAAAATTAATAGTACATAATGATTAAAAAATGAATTCTTCTATATTTGATAAAGAAAACGAAAAAAAAAAGAGAATATATAGTGTAGATTGCCCTTCCAAACCAACAAAACAATGTAAGTTTCCCTTATTTAAAGCTTTAATCATCCGAAAGCAATTGGATTTGACACATCAACTTGAAAATCGTTTATTTGTCCTCTTTTTTTTTTCCCTTGAATGATGATACAAATGGACGAGAAGGTTTGTCATTCCTAGCTAGACCTCACTATTAGTTATTATTATAAGAGTGTGTAGTATGTGAATAATACTCACGATAACAATTTCGTGTACAACATATTCCATTTCACGCAATAACACACATTTCGACGTGTAGTGTTAGTTTATATACAGTACGATATTAATTCATATACAATGTAGTGTTGGTTTATATACAATGTTGTTTTAGTTCATTTACTGTGGCATGCTACCAGTGGTGTTATTTCATATATAGTGTGGTGTTAGTTCATAAATATTGTGGTGTTAATTTATATATAATATTTTAAGTTATTTATTTCTATAAAAATCAAATCTCAAAATATTTAGAATAAATTGTTGTTTATCATATAATTTATTGTGTGTATCATTCACATAATACTTTGCCTATTTATAATACGATATATGAAATTCCTTAAAAAAAAAAAAACGGGTTAGCCCTAACCCATTAGGGTCAGTCATACGGGGCTGTGGGTTTAAACGGTTTCAAACTTTAGCGATTCGTTCTAAGCGGACCTCTAATATTCAAAGCTTAACCCTAACTCTACCCGTCCGCGGGCTGAACGGGCCACTAGCGGACTTGGGATAAAAAGTTAAAAAAATTATAATTATAATGGAAACTTATTCAAATATTATTCATAAATTTATGAAAATTACATCAAAACATAATTCACAAAGTTCAAACATTAACAACTAATTTAAAATTTAGTAAATATCTCAAAATCTGCAATCTCCGGTATTAGATCCTTCCTAGGATAATAATAAAAAAAATTATTTCATTTTAGTATCAACATAATCATTTTTGAAGCATATAAAAAGTACTCCCTCCGTTCCAGGGGTATTTGCACCCCTGGGATGGCACACGGTTTAAGGAAAATGTATTTTTTAAATAAAGTAGTGGTGTATAGGTAAATATGTGGAAAATTTTGTGAGTGTGCACGTAAATCGATGTTTCCCTTTAAGTAGTGTGCAAATTGGTTTGGGACAACCCAAAATGAAAAGTGTGCAAATTGGTTTGGGACGGAGGGAGTATAAATTAGTAATTATTTTAATAAAAATAAATTATACTTAAAATAAAAAATTGACAACAATAGATTTAATGTTAAACTTTATTCGTAAGTTTTAGTTAGGTTAATGGTTAATTATAGTTAAAGTTAATAATAATTTGGTAAGTATGTTAGTTTTTCGTAAGTTTGTTAGATAAGAGTTGACAAAGTAGGTTATATTTTTAAGTTAATATAAATTATATAATTAAGTACATAATTAATAAATAAAAATTAAAAAAATAAACGGGCTAATAGGATAACCCGTAAAACTGGCCGGCTAGCCCGTTTAATCCACGGGCTAAACGGTCCACGTCAAAAAGGTTCGAGTTAGTTCATTATACGTTTGGACCTAATTCTATTATTTTTAGGGCTAAACAGATCAATCCGTGGTGCAGATATCTAGGTGTACGTGTATCCCTGGTGTTGGGGGTATTTAACCCCCTTTGTAATGAGATATATTTTGGGCCTAGTAGTTCTTTAGTCGCGACTGGGCTTGGTTTTGGGCCCCCATGTCCCTTTCTTTCACCGTGACCCTCTTTGCATCTCGCCTTCTCCTTCATCGCCAAAACCAGTAGCTGAAAACACAGAAGACACACTCACACACATATAGCAGAGGCCGGGGGAGCGTTTCCTCCCCTCGCCCACGCTCATGCTCTTCTAAACCTACTCGTATAAATTATTCCCTTTTATTGCATTGTGTGCACAAATTATAGGGCTTTAATTTTCAGCAAGTCTCAAATGCATACGCTTTTGAGGAAGCCATTTTGATAAATGTACAGAACTCTTGGTAGGCAACGGCTTATATACCGTTCTCTCATAGCCAGCTACGTCAAAGCCGGTCTCATTGATAGGGCAATCCAAGTGTTCGATGAAATGTCTCAATCAGACTGCAGAGTTTTTTCCATGGATTACAATCGGTTCTTGGGTGTCTTGTTAAAGCACCAACGTTTCGAGCTGTCCGAATACTATTACAATTCAATGAATTTAAAAGGGTTCTCCTTGAATTCCTATACTTACTCTAGATTCATTTCCGGGTTGTGTGAAGTTAAAAAGTTTTACCTTCTTTCCAGGCTTTTCGACGATATGGATAGGCTCGGGATTGTTCCCGATATTTGGGCGTTTAATATTTATTTGAATCTTTTGTGTAGCGAGAATTTAGTGGATGATGCGTTGAAAGTGTTGAGATTAATGGGAGAGAAGAGACGGGAGCCAGATGTGGTGAGCTATACCATTATTATCAGTGGATTGTCTAAAGTTAAGCGGCTTAGTGAGGCCGTTGAAATTTGGAAAACGATGATCAAGAGGGGCGTTGAACCGGATAATAAGGCTTGCAGGGCACTTGTGCTTGGGTTATGTAACATTGGGAAAGTTGATTTAGCTTATGAACTGACTGTGGGAGACATGAGGGGAAAGATCAGGTTTGATGCAGTAGTTTACAATGTGCTTATATGTGGTTTTTGTCGAGTAGGTAGGATTGATAAAGCATTAGCAATTAAGAATTTTATGAGGAGGAATGGTTGTGAGCCTGATTTGGTCACGCACAATGTGTTGTTGAATTACTGTTGTAATGCATTAATGTTGGATGAGGCAGAGACATTGCTGGAGAAGATGCGGAGGAATGGTGTGGAACCTGATAGTTACAGCTATAATCAGCTTCTAAATGGTCTCTGCAAAGCTAATAGAGTGGATAAGGCGTATACCTTGTTAATTGACAAGATGGAGGTTAAAGGATGTGCAAATGTTGTATCATATAATACGATTATTAGTGCTCTCTGCAAAGCTGGTGATACTAACAAGGCTTATAAGTTTTTGGGAGAGATGGTGAGGAAGGGGATTGCTCCCGATGTCGTGACATTTACAATCCTCATTGATGCTTTCCTGAAAGTAGGCAACTCTATTGCAGCGAAAAGCCTTCTTGACCATATGACGAGGATGAGCCTATTTCCAAGTCTTGCGTTGTATACTACTATTATTGACCATTTATGTAGGACTGCTAGATTAAGTATGGCTCATGGTATTTTTCGTGAAATGGTGAAGCAGGGAATTAGCCCTGATGTCATTTCCTACAATGCACTTATATGTGGATACTGCAAGAGCTATCAAGTTAGTGAAGCCATGCTCCTATTTGAGGAGATGCAAAGTATAGGAGTGCGTCCAGATGAAGTGACTTTCAAATTGATCATTAGAGGTCTCATAAAGGAAAAGAAAATTTCTTTGGCTTGTGTAGTCTGGGATCAAATGATGGAGAATGGACTTACTCTTGATAGTTATCTCTCGGAGACACTAATTAATGCCATCAATTCAAAAAATGTCTCCTGAGGTAATTTCATATTATTAACATTATGTATGTTATATTCCTAAATTTCATACTAGAAACAGTTTAACAGTCAATAACTCGACGATGAAATTACAGTAGCTGTTCTTTATGGCAGGTGCTGCAGGAATTCTAATAGGCGGCTGCAACTTGCTTAGATTCTTGTGCGTTGGATGTTGACAGAGCATTCTCTGGCCTGACGTAGTTGGATGTCTTTCTGTGTTCTTGTCCTCAATTGGAGGTAAACTAGTTCTTACATTCCAATTTATGCTTATCCACGTATTTTTTTTTTGATAGCTGATCATATTTGAGAACTAGTAATTAAACTGAGAGATTGTATAGTTCGTCAGTAATTCTATACAAGCAAGTTGTTCCATTTCTATAGTTATCATTTTGCGCACTATCTCTTTACCAAATAAATAAAAAAATTGGGGTCCCAAGAATGAAGCTGGATTCAATATGATCACTGAAGACAATAGAATATTAATTAGCTGTTCTAAGTTTTCCAGTGGCTCATCTATCAATTTGCTACTATGCCCTTGATATGCCAGCTGGATTCTTGAGACATCTACCACTGATTATATATCCCTTATCATTTTCTTAAACTCTTCCTTGTACTAACGCAGCAACACAAACTTGGACCAGGAATTGCCACAACAGATAGTGGTTCTGGTTTGGTCTTGACCTTTATCTTTCTTTACTTGATTTGATTCACCTGATCATGTTCTTTGAAGCAACTGATTTGTTGCATGTCAATTCTTACTGGGAATTTGCTTTGTAGTCTAGTAACTCTTGTTTCTTGGTTCCTCATCTCCCAATTATCCACATTCGCCATTGTCACTCAACCACCTATCCCAAATTAAGTCATTTGTCTACAAATGTTAATAGTGCATTTACTTTGCAAGAACCCATTATGAGGGCATTTGTTTAGTTATTGTTTATTGAGTTTTTCCTCCATAATGAAACAATCCCATTATTTGCAGCTAACTTATTAGAATGAGAGCTCTGTTTCTAATTGAGACAAAAAGGTTAAACATGGTTCTAACTTAACAAAAGATCTGACATTAATATATAAGGTTGTGGAAGGCAACTACAGTCGACAGAAATAAGTACAGACGGGCATGCTCTTTTTCTGTTTTTTTTTTTAAAACTTAATTTTAAAATGAAAACCAGATTAGTTAAAAGATAGTGCTGATTCCTCTTGCTCAACAATGAAGTGTAATTTTTTTTTCACCTTTTTGTTAACTCAGGTATGGTGATGATCTATTGCTTATCCAATATTGATCCATGAAGAGCACTTATGAGGCGGAGTTGAAGAACGAGAAGCATAAAACGCCTGCTAAATGCATGAGAACACAAGTAATTTGCATAAATAGCTGTGCGTTTGAAATGCCAACAACTATATATAGAACAGGTTGACACTTGATAAGTTTGTTCCGTTGGGAGAGAGAAAAAGACTCAGTGAAGACAATTTTAAGGCAATACATTCATGAACCTATTGATTAGTTTATTTGACTTGGGACAGAACACTCTCCCAGATATGGTTAAGGCAATACTCTAGTCTCGTGAAACCCGGAGACCACATAAGGAATTCTGTTAGATCTCTTGGATATGATTTATGCTTCAGATTCTAATGAGAGTTTTGTTGGCCAGATGTAAGCAAAAAGACCGGAGTTTGGCTAGGAAACTTCAAAAAAGTATGGGGCCGTTCCCTTTTCTATCCACAAAGCTTAACTGATACCATTCCTTTTGTGATAGACCTTGGGTCAATGTTGAGTGCTCGAGTGCCTGAGTTTTGACATTGGTGATGCTTGAAAGCTCCCGTGGTATAAACAGCGACTTGAAGTACCAGGTTTCATGTCTTCCCATTTAGCTTCAAATGAATGTATTAAGAATCAAATCCAAAATTGGGGTATTACAGATTATTTTGTATATTTTCTGCTTACTGCAATTTGTTATGGTTACACTTGAAGGATACTAGCGGTGCTGAAGAAATTGTGTTATAGTTGCAAACTAGTATGGCATTTTCTTCTGGAATTGGCTTATGAAAGAGATGGTCTCTCGTGAGATTGTCTCACAATGTGTTTGCTAAATGATCCAATTTCAAATTTTCTTTTGAGGGGTGGATTTTGTTTTTTGGTTGGATAATTGAGTTTGAATCTCTGTCTCATGGGATACGATTGAGGCGATCTCATGCAAGAATTTTTGCCATAGTAGTCAATAAACAATAATTGAATATCACGCATGGAATCATTAGAGGATTAAATTGAATTCTTTATTGGTATTATAGTGTTTGCATCGAGTGTCAAATTGAGCATCTTTCTAAAATTTCCTAAGATTCTCAAAAGCAATGAAAAGGGCTATTTGCAATTGTAAGCTTGTTAGAAGCCTCAGTTTGATGTTAAAGTGTATTCTTGGGGCAAATGCAATACCTTTTTTAGTTGGCATCAATGTGGTTACTTGCCTTGGATGCTTAACTAATGTCTGATTCTTTTCCTCCCCTACTACAATTAGTATTACCAGAAGACCATTTGGTAGCCATTCTGTTTATTCTTCTCCATCAAAACCAATTTATCTTCTTTCATTTCATAACCCCTTCAGCTCTCCGATGTTCCGCCAACCTGAATCGAATCCTCACTTTCTTCCACGCCATAATAATGATCCAGTAATTGAGTTTCCGGCACAAACAGCACCACCACATCACCACCACGTAGAACTGCCTCATGGCCCCAGGTCGAATCCTCACTTTCTTCCACGCCATAATGATGATCCAGTAATTGAGTTTCCTGCACAAACAACACCACCACCACCAACACGTAACAGCCGCGTTGAACCACCACCACCACCACATAACAGCCGTGTTGAACCACCTTATGGCCCTAGGCCACAGAGCCATCTACCACATACAAAGCCATCAGAGCATGCAAACCCTCAATTGCCTAGCGGAAGAGGCCAACACCACCGTCCTCAGTACCTCCACGGACCAACTTCTCAACGGACCAAACCCATTGCCTGGCTGGTGGCTGCATTCTGCACACTCTTCTGGATAGCCATCATAGTGGGAGGCCTCATAATCCTGATAGTCTACCTCCTTTACCGGCCGCGGAGTCCTTGGTTCGATGTCTCCACCGTCACCTTAAACGCCGCCTACCTCGACATGGGGTATCTGCTCAATGCGGACGTCACGGTGCTAGCCAACTTCTCCAATCCAAACATAAAGGTGAACGTGGATTTCAACTACGTCGTTTTGGATCTTTACTTCCAAAACAACGTCATTGCCACATACTACGTCGAGCCGTTTAGCGTGAGGAAGAGAGAGTCACATTTTACTACTGCACACATGGTGAGTAGCCAGGTCAGACTGCCGATGGAACAAAGCATTGGCCTGCACAAACAGATAGGTGATGGAAGAGTTAAGCTTGAGATTAGGGGTATCTTTAGGACAAGGTCTAAACTTGGAGCTATTTTCCGATACTCCTATTGGATGTATGCACATTGTGAACTCCTGCTCGCCGCCCCTCCCGCTGGAGTTTTGCTTGGGAAAAGGTGTGTCACAAAGAGGTGAGGAGAGCTACCCAAGCCTCCTATTATTTGCCTGCCAACATAAAGTTACTACTGCTGCTTTTTTACTTATGCTACTCTATGTTTAGCTTTAGTACTGGCCTACAAAATAGGACGATCAAATCAAATTTGTAGACATATGAATGAAACACATTTAAGAATTTATCTTTAATCAAATCCAGATTGATTATCAGGTTAGAGCAAAAAAAATAGAATACCTTTTTTTTTATCGGTAAATGTTAGTTGTTAGTAGTTACAAGTTAGTTCTTCAAGTCTTCCAAACACTCCAAGCCAACCTTATATCTCCCTCAATATCACCAAGCCAATCTTATATCTCCCTTAATTCGTTCTCAGAGAAAATCGAACCCAAGTCACTCACTCAAATGAGGAGCCGGTGGTCAGGTGAACTAGCCCACCTGGTTATTTAAAAATATATATATAGATTACCTACATCAGATCGGACTAACATTCCCCAACTTCCCTCCCCAAACAAACAAATTTTGGATCGAAAGTTTCCAAGATATATATATATATATATATAATTCACAAAGTAAATGTATTCAAGTATTCAAATTGAATTAGTAGAAAAATTCAAATGGAATGTAGAGGATGAATTTTAAAATTTTCGTATCAAACTTGTGTAATTAACAAAAGGTAACCATGAAACAACAAAGTTGAGCAGAAAAAACTTGACGTCTCTTAAAAAATAAGTGAGAAGGAATTGTATAATGTACATGGGAGGAATTGGGTCCCAGCAGCAATTTTGTCAGAAGTGTATTCCAGGCATGGATTTTTTTTAGAGAAGTGGTTCAGAAAGTTCCATTTCATGGGCATTTGGTTGGTGTGTTTCAGAGCGATTGGATCCCACGTAGTCCAATCCGAGCCACTGCCACGGCCAACAGATGTATCGAGGACTATTAAGGGCTGTAGTTGCCCTGGTATCAAGTTGACGAGTTAGCTCTTCCACTCGATCTCTCAGCCTTGACGCTCTCATATCTGCCAATTTTAACGACTTCTCAGCAGCATCTCTTGCTCCCATTGCAGCTTCTGCTGTTTCTTGTTTGAATTTCAGCTTTTTCTCCGACTCTATTACAGCTTCCCTTGCCTCCTCCAGTTCCTGTCGTACTGATGCCAACTGCTCAATCATTACAACAAATTTTGATTACTTTCTTCTCTTGTGCATAAAACACACCAACCAATAATGAAAAAAACACTTTGGTGGCGTTTGGTTCAAATTTCTTCAATATTGTGGAGAATAAAAGATGAGCAATCACATTTTTATACTTCAATCAATGTGACTCAAAATAAGTTAATTATTACTCCATTTTGACTATAACCATTTCTTCTCAATCACTCCACTATCCCTCAACCAAATATTTCAAAATTAAAGCAAAATACTAATAATATAATCATCAATCTCACTATTCAATTATTCTCATCATCATTGTCATTGAAGAATCTGAACCAAAAGGCCCCTAAGTGAGTCAGCCCATGTTCTCAAAAATAGGGGAATCAACTAATATGAGCTATTTGACTGCGTAACTTGTAAGTTCACTAATTTTTCAAACAGTGCAGCAGCTGTTGCTGTGTGTTTGGGAGGGTTTGGATTACATTATTTCTTCTAGCACTTCTTTAATTAATCGTGGAATGTTTTAAAAGGCAGCAAATATATTAAGAACTAGACCAGTGGCCATCACTAGGGACAGACCAGTAACTACTACAATTTTTCCTCTACCAGGCTATTTGTATTACATCAGCAATCCACATTAGAAGGTTTGCTAAGTACAGACGGAAAATGAAAATGCTATCACAAGAAGAAAAATTTCATATGGTTAAAGAATAAATGAAAAATGAAAATGCTATCAACTCAAGCCCAATCTATACAAGTTTTGAGGAAATACACTATGTATCCATGATAAAAAGAGGAAATCGTTATACGCAACATACAATGTCAAACCTCATGGAGAAGCATATGTTTCATAAACAATATATGTCCATAATTGCCATTTCCTATGTAAACCTTTTGCTCAGGCAGATTGTACCCTTCTTCTGGAGCATAGAATTCATTGTACCAAAGTTACTATTGACTTGCCTAGGTTTAAATAACTGCTAATGTGACAAGTATTGCACCTTTATCTATTACAGTCCCCTGGTCTCTCCTTCTGTAAGTCATGAAACAGACAACCCTATTGATGCCTTTGCATGCAGAAATAAGGAAGAAAAGTTCAGGTATCACTTCACTGAGCTTAAGTTAGAACTCACCCATCGATGATATTAAATTAAATGTCAAACTATCATACACATCCAAAAAGGAAATTAGAGTCTTTAATAAGTTTGCCCAACCTTACCTAATCTAATAGTCAGGTAAGAGACTAAAAGAACAGTTTTGATACAACAGTCGTATCTAAAAGCATGTCTAAAATTACTAGTAAAGCAACACATTACAATTTAGATGATGATATCAATATCAGGAATGACCAAATCAAATACATTACCAACAGGAAACAACAGCAGAGCAATTTCAGTCGCAACCATTTAGCTAGATATTGCCAAAGCCATAAAGCATAAAAGGAGAGTGCGTTACTAGTGTTTGACAATACTGCATTCACAGTTAAGAGAAAAACTACAACTACAATAGAGAAATCAAGGTTCATCCATGAATTATATAAAAGATATCAGAAAGATCCATGATAAATTTCTTATTGAATTTCTTAAGTATCCGAATTTCAATATACCTGTGCAACATACTCTTGTTCAACTGCTTTTCCTGCATCAGCTTCTTGCTGTGCTGCCGCCTTCCACCGCATGATTTCTTCCTCAGCAGCAGCAACATCCATCATAAGCCCTTCAACCTTCACATGTCAAACCCTACATTTAGATGATTCATGCATACGTAGCATAATAATTAAATATATGACCATCATTAACCAAAGAGATGTTATCTCAGATGGTTGATATCATTGATTAAAGAGAACTTTTAACCTACATTTTCGTTAGCCACTCTTTCCTTCTCCTCAAGATCTTCAGCACGTTGTTTCCATTGATTGAGTTCCTTGGCTTGAGCATCCACAAGCACCTTATATGAATTTGACTCTGCCCTTAATTTAGTAAAATTGAATACACGCCATAATAGTTAAGAAAGGTTTAGAAAAGCTAAGCTATTATTCATAATGGAACTATGAAAGCATAACTTAGCAAAGACTATTCATATATGTAGTAGCCAGTAATGAAAAACAATTCAATTTTGAGATATACTATCTGTTTCATATTGATGCACAAGCAATATCAGCTAACGTGGTTCCAAAATCAACAGACTGACTCTATTTTATGCTTGATAAATTTTGTTAAGTTCTTACTCAATCACAGATGAGGTAAACGATTTTCCTATTAGAAAAGCCCAAATAATATAATAAATTGTAACAGAACATAAAATAGTTAAGTGAGAAGGTCGCAAAGATGCCCTTAGCTTAGGCGCAAGGAGATGCATATTATCGAAGTATGGCACACAACTGCATGCTTCTAGCAATACATATATAACATTGTAAAGCATAAATAGAACAAATATTCGACCGCTAAAACATATATTGATCAGGACAACACAAATCAATGTAAACATATTCAAGTGCTTAAAGTATCATCAAGTAGAAGTAACAAGTACAAATTAAAACAAGACATTTGATATTGTTGGTGGCCATGGTTGAGGAGCACCAATGGTAGTCTCCTTGCAGTCCAGATCTCCACCCTTTCCGAACCACTAAAATTAAAAAGGTGTTTTTGGGTTTCGAAAACTCGGATTTGGGTTTTCAAATTTAAATCTCGTTCTAGATTGAGTTTTATAATCTGGTTTTTAAAAACCTAACACAATACTATAAATATCTTATAAAACCTATCAGCTACTATCATCTTAACTATTATTCTAATCTCACTTCACGCAATACCAATTTTGACCAACGTTACACTCTCTTTCATCTTTTAAAATAATAACAATCATCAAAGCAATACAATCACACTCAACAATATATAATAATACAACATTATTCACTCTTACATCATAAAGCTAAATCTTACCCTACTCAAAAAACCCAAACCAAACACACATTTTAAAACCCCCTAGATTTAAAAAACCACTGAATTTTAACAACAGGTCTTCAAAAGATTCTTAAAACACAAAAAGGAACATCACCAAAGGATTTTTTGGACTACTCTGCAATGTTTGACCACTATTAGGTTGCTTCTAGTTAAAACACTGGACTTGAAAAAAGAATACGGGGGATGCTTTAGTATCAAGTGGAGCTCAAAGTTCTGAAACTTAATGTTGCATGAGATTATCCAGAATCTAAAGCAATAGTGCTATCATAAGTTTCACATTCCAGCTCAAAACAAACGAAAAATAAACCCAGCTTCAAGGCTCTCTTCAGCAAAGCAAACTTGACAAGTATAATACAGGGAAAGCCCATGATGGGCAATAATGTTCAGATTTTGTAGATGAAACTTGAACAAGGTACCTTAGTTCCTCCACTGAATGTTTTAGCTCAATGATCTCAAGCTGAGACTGCTTAATTATGTTCTCCAGGGCACTAGCCTGAAATCAATAGCAGTGATTAATAACTTATGTATAAAAGTGGTAGCTGAGCACATAAATTAATAATTGACCATTTACATACCAGAGCATATACTTCGTTGTCTTCTCTCTCCTCAGGACTCACTTTTCCTTTAGATTCCTGAAATCTGCTGAACTTATATTCTATCCCAGCTTCTTTCAAACTATTTTCTGCAACTCTAAACATCTTGTTGGTTTTAGATGACAAGTCCACTGACATCCTGTGAGACAAAGTACTTCTTAATAGTGATCCAATTTGTTCTTTCTCGTTTATTAGTTGTGAGACGGTTTCATTTAAACTTTTTACTTCACGACTTTTCTCCTCCACCAGGTCCTTTGTTTTACCAACAACTATTTTACTCAACTCATATACAGACTCCATTCCTGCTAAAGATGCTCTAATATTTTCCTCCATGTTTGTTTCTTGGGCAAGGAACAAGGATTCTGACAATTCTGAGGACTCGTTAGCATCAACAATCTTCATAGCGTTACACATTTCTTCATGCATTCTGGATACATAATTCAGTTGATCAATCAACATTGGCCTCTGTGTCTCCATCTGTGACTCATAGTCACTCACTAATAGCCTCAACCTCGAAAGCTCACTTTCCATGCCTTCTTGCTTCTCAATATAATCTCTTTCCAATTCTCCTAGTTTCTTATCTTTCTCATCTATCGAACTTTTCAAACTCTCGTTCTCCTCACTTCTCCTGGCCACATCTTCTCTCAACCCACTAATTGTTGCCTCAAGTTGAGAGACCTCAATGGCAATCTCATAATTCCTCTGATCAACTGACTCGCGAGCCTCATTCCTCGATTTGACACTCGATTCAATCTGTCTCAGAAGCTCCTCCACTATCTCATTTGTCCTCTTAATCACACCATAAGCCACTGCTGGCAATCCTGAGTACTTACTAGATTTCGGTAAGCCACTTGCTCCAAAATCCTTGTAACTAGTCACTTTCCTTGATATCTTCTCAATCCCACTCACTAGCATCGAAGATCCTGTTTCCATTTCCACCCTGGTCTTCCCCACCTCCTCCAGCTGCCTCAAAGCCTCATCTCTTTGCCTCGAAGCCTCTTCTTTTAACTTAATTTCCTCGCTCAATTCCCCACTAACCCTCTCCAAATCCTTCAACGCCTCATCTCGCTGCCGCGAACACTCATCCCGTTTCTTGATGGCCTCATGGCATAGTACTTTGAGCCTGTTAAATGAAACTTGGATATCGTTTTTGGCATTCTCTGCTGCCTCACGAGCAGCTCTCTCACGATCGAGCTCCCCAAGAATTTCCTTGAACTTCTCCAAAGATATATTCTCCGGTGTTGGGGTTTTAATATCAACAGGAGGCGGATCATCGGCCTCAACGTCGCTCAGAACGGCGTCGTTATCATCATCGCCACCGCTCGCCATAGGCCAATATTATTATGTAAACTAGTTTCCACAAACTACCAACTCAAAAAACACCATGAATAAAAAAATTGGGATTTCTGTTAATCAGGGGAGATGAGCAGAGAGAGTAAATTAGATGAAAGATTGAATTTGAAACACACCAAAATAATAGTAATTGAGATCAACACAAGGAGCAGGAGGATAATGATTCCGAGTGAGCAGGAGAACGTACCCGGCAAATCTACGGAGTCCACGGCCTAGACAAAATAGGAAGGAAACGAAAGAACAAAAATTAATTTTAAAATAACCAAATAAAATAATAAAAAGCACAAGGAAATAAAATGAGCCAGCCAGCCCATGGACCTGGAATCCAACTTCCCACGATGTTCACCTTTTGCCTCTGCTCTATAATTGTCAAGATGGGCCGGGTCTGTTGGGCGGGCTCGAAAAACTCAATTTTAAAATGGCCACGGATATTTGCCCCCAGTATTTAATTACTTCACCCCATTTTTTACTTCACCGTTCAAAATATTCACTTCACCCCTTTAATGTTTCAAAAATACTCATGCCACATGTAATTGAAGATTTTATTAATTACTTCACTCCCTCCATTTTCACTCAAAACAAACATGCAGAAACGTGAATCACGTCAATTTCTTGCCGGTGGAGAAGGAGTTGATGCCGGAGTTGGGGGTTTACGCCGGAAACGCCGGAGAAGGGGGCGTTGTGGTTTGTTCGACACTGGTTTTTCGAAATTCGTAGGTTTGTTCGGCCACTTATGGCCGAACATTGTGTCAATGTTCGATTTAGGGTAGTCGAACACATTTGTTATGTTCGAAGTAGGGTTGTCGAACAAATGGGATATGTTCTTCTTAATTTTCGGAATGTTCGAACCTGGTTTTCCGAACGTTAGTATTTTGTTCGGCATGAGTGATCGAACATATTGAAGAAGGTCGAATATTTGGATCGAACATATTAGATATGTTCGAATAATTGGATCGAACATTTTAGATATGTTCGCATAGCAAGAAAATTGTCGTCCGACGTTTGTCAAAGGGCCGTTCGCGCGTCCGCCGTCGCAGTCCATGCATCGGAGGCGGTCGTCGTCATGTGGATGGAGGGCTGTCCGATAGCAGGAAATCGGTGGTGGTGATGCTTGCCGGCTGTCCAGTGCGCCGATCCGGGAACGGCAACGGACACCGAAAACTTTCTATAGGAATCTTGGGATAATTTTCGATTGCGATTTCATTGAAATCGATTGTTGTTAATTGGATAGTGTGTTTGAGGATCAGAACGACCACTCTGTAGCAGCACTGCGTCCATGAATAGGCGACGAAAATGATAGCTAAGAGTAACATGTTTGGTTTTAGGAATTTTTTTTTTTTTTGAATATCTTTGAGGAATCGAGTAAAGGAACATATTTTGGTGTTACAATGGGGGTTTTGGTTCTGTTTGGTATCTGTGAAGGTTGAAGAAGATTGAAAAAATTGGGAACTTTGGGGAAACAGAAGGAATTTTCTGGGTTCGTGATTTTGTTTTGGTTTTGGTGTCAATCTGCTATGATAAAAATAGATGTTTTGGTTTGACGGATGTTCGACGGTAGAACCAGAATGACCACGTTTTGTTCGCCGTGAATGCAACAGTTTTTCATATAGACATGATGGGGTGAACTGATCCACTGGTAAATAAGGGAATATGTCAAAAGGGTACTTTCGTCATTAAAAAATATTTTGTAGTGAAAAAATTTGATGAGGGGTGAAGTAATTAAATATTGGGGCAAATATCCGTGGCCAAAATGAACTTTAAAATTATAGATCCAAAAAGAATTGTGCTTATTTGGCCCGACACGATTGGTCGTGGCCCGACTTTTATGAGTCGACCCGAGCCGATATATATATATATACTTCTCTTGTGAATATTTTCTATATTCTAATGAGTTATACTATTTTTATTTTGAAACTTTTCATTTTATATTATTTTAAATACTTTAAATAAGTATTTTATTTGTGAAAATATAGTTAAGGAATATGTACATTTTTATTGAAACTTTCTAAAAAGATATTTTTTAATAAAAAATATTATCTTAATTAATTAATTTGTTTATTAAATATATGAATTTGATAAGATTGACAATACTTTATTTGATTAAAAATTCCTATGTTTGTTAGTGTTTGTTCCAAGAAATTAAAGTGGGTCTTAAGGAATGGTAGTGTATGAACTGCAAAAGAATAACACAACGATTTGCCTAGCCGCGCGTTCGGGCTAGAACTTTAATGTGTTACATCTTGTATTTATTGTAAGCCAAATGAAAGCTGTAATACAAGGGATTGTCAATGGTTGTCGGCCCTTCTTCAGTCAAGAGAAGACCTATTTATAATGTTTAGAGCTAAAATCACAATGCACACGATTGCAAGTCGTGCCTTACTTCATGCTCATGTTAGGTCATGACCTAAATATCGTGGGTGTTAAGGTCACTTTCCATATTTAACTTCTTTCTTGAAATAAATGGACAATTGTCTCATCTTATAAGGAAACCGAATCTCATTGTAGATGCCGGATCTGAAATGGATCTTGTTTCTTTAGCACGTTTATTATCCGCTTAGGCTAGTATTCTTGCACCTTCAGGAGATTGACCTGACTTCACTGTCATTTGGGGGGCTCTATACCTGATCCAGAGGTTAACTCAGGACCCGCATTCTCCTTCTGATTTGCCTGAGGATCTCGACTGTCCTGATGTCTGTTCAGCGGCGAACAAGATCCTATGGGCCTAAGCTGTAGGAGCTTTCTTGGATTTGGGTTGGGCTCAATACCTTTAGGAATATTTGTGCCACAACAGTTAGTGTGAATTATAATTCAAACTTATTAGAGGGATGTTGAATTAGTTGTTTAATTTTTATTTTTTTTTAGAATTTGAGTGTATAAAGGATTGTTAGGAAATTGCTTGAATATATTTTTGTAAATTTGATTTTATTAAGTTATGTTGAATTATTGTTGTTTTAATATTACATTAAAACTTGAGTTTTATTTTAATTATTAAATTATTTTTGACAAATTAAATAAAATTTAATGAGTATTTGAGTAGTATTTTATATACAAACTTGCCAATTAATAAGATAAATATAGAAATCAAATATGATGTGATATATTAAGAAAATTAAAAATCGGGCCGATTTGCCCCGGGTAGCCCGTCTTGGGCTAGGACTGGCCTAAAATATGTGGCCCGTTGTCAATCGGGTTGGCCCAGCCCAAAAAACATTTGGCCCAATGGCCCGGTACGGATCCAACCCGTTTAACATATCTACTCTAGATATATAAAATTAGGACATTTACTTATTAATTTAAAAAATAAATAAATTTATAAATTGATTTAAAATATTTATATACATATTTTTTGTACATAAATTTAATTATATTTTTTTAAAAATTAATTATTCCCTCCGTTCATAAAAACTTGCAGAGTTTTCTTGTTGGGACGTCCCACAAGTACTTGAAGACCCAAAGAAGGAAATCATTTCCTAAACTCCACTCTTACAATATTGACATATTTACACAAATTTCATTATTTTTTTTTTTATTTTTTTGGCCCACACTACGCTCAATCCAAATGTAGACAATTAAAATTAATTGTCGAAATAAAAAAATAAAAAAAATAACATGTAGAAATTACATGTTAAAATAATTTATTATTGGGAATTTGGATAAATTTAATTCCTAAATAATAAATTGAATTGGCCTCAAAAGCCTAATAAATTCTTCTGAATTTTTAAAGTCATCAAGCCCGATCTTTAAAAAACCCAAGAAATCAGATCTTCACAAATATCATTGAAAATTATCAAATCTGGCATCTTTTGAGAATATTCCTCAAATCATATCTTCCGGCCCATCAAATCTGACATGCAAACCTAGAATTCTACACCTATAAGGACTCTTTCTAGTCATTTTTCATTCACAACAATTCAAGAAGATCAGAGCTTGGAGAGGAAGATCCAAGACTTTGAGCATCCTTGAAGATTCAAAGGCGTTCTTCGCGGCTTCAAGAGCGTTCTTCGAGTTCTTCAACAACAAGGCTTTTTGTTCCGGGATCACGGTGTGAAGCCTCTGGTCGATGTTCTTCATCAACAACGATGTTTGATTCAAGAAATACGGCGCCAAACCCCTCCAATCGAACCCTCCAATCAACGTTTAACTACAACAACAATAACAACAGGGAATCAAGAAAGTCAGAGCTTAGAGAGAAGCATCAAGATCCAAGACTTCGGGCATCCTTGAAAATTCAAAGGTGTTCTTCGCGGCTTCAAGAGCGTTCTTCGAGTTCTTCAACAACAAGGTGTTTTGATCCGGGATCACGGTGCGAAGCCTCCGATCGACGTTCTTCATCAACATCAGCGTTCGATTCGAGAAACACGGTGCTAAGCCCCTCCAATCAACGTTCAACAACAAGTCCTCAACGGCAATCAACATCGTTCATCTACAACGACACCTCCATAGGGAGTCAAAAGGTGAATACTCAATAAAGTCCTTCCGACAAGATAATATTAATTTGAAATAAGGCTTAATGCCCTCAAATTAATACCAACTTCAACATCAAATCGGACTCAACTCCGAAAATCAACAAAATTCTTTCATAAGACAACGTTAATTCGAACAAGGCGAATTAACGTCCAACTCCAAAGTTAACTCCGGACTAGCTCCGACAAACCAACAAAGTCCTTCCATAAGGCAACATTAATTCGAAACAAGGCTCAACGCCCTCGAATTAACGTCCAACTCCAAAGTTAACCTCGGACTCAACTCCAAAAAACTCACAAATCAAGTCAAGACTCGAAGAATCAGAGGATCGAATAGAGATTGACCCAAATCAATCACATTGATTTCTTTATATTCACATATTCTTTGTAATTTTCATTTCCACATTATTAATAAAGAGTTATTAATTTTTATGGAGAAAATTTGAGGGTTACACCAACTAATTTTTTTTTTTTTTTTTTACAAAAATTTTACCAAATTACCCCTCAATTTTTTTTAATTTAAAGTTTATTCCATCTCAAATTCTATGAGAAGGGAGGAATACTTAATACTCCCCCCGACCCTCTATAACTTTCTCCCTTTAATTTCCTTCTTAGGTCGTCCAACTATAAGTTTCCTATTCCATAAATAACCAAACCTACACTTTACTATAGATAATCTTTACCCTCTCTATTTACACAATATTATAAAAAATATCATTCATTAACCTACTTAAATTGTGGACCCATTTTCTATTAAGAAACATTATAGCCTAATGCAATTTTTATAGCCCAATTAATATTAACAACGTCCTCCATTTATTTTGTTACAGCCCAAGTACTTCTCATAAAAGATTATTCTAGAACCCGTCCATTTTCTCTCTTCATCTCTCCACATAAAAAACCCTAGATCTATAGGGTCTTCGTTTGAGAGGTATTTCTCAGATGATTCCACCGATTTCTTTATTCCATTTACTCCGGCCTTGATATCGGATTGGTGCTTGGACTATTCTCTTCCGGCGTGTTGTTTAATCTCTACTTTTCTATATCACAGACTCGATTGCGATGAAGAAATTATCGATTCTGATGGAAATTAACTCGATCTTGATGAAAGCAAACTCGATATTGGTGGAAGCAAACTCGATTTGAAAGAGAACCATGGATCGATGAATGATTCCTCAAAAATTAAGTTTGAGCAAGAAAGAATGGTGGATTCAACTCATCATTAGAACCACCAATCTACTTGTGTTTAGTAGCCTAAGTCTGCCATTAGGACTCCAAGATCATCATTAGAACCACCAACAAGACCAACATGAACCAAATATTCAATGCTTTGCCTAACTAGCATCTCATCCATTTTCAAAACCATTGGAAGATATCCAAGTCTCTCAGGTCAGTTTTTCCCATATATGGAAGCTTGTAGTTATTCTGCCCCTTCACCTTCATAATCTCCATCGTACATTATTGTAGACTTAGGAAAATTTCATTAAGCTTGCATTGGCTCCATCTTTTCAAATGAGTCAGCAACAACTTGAATAAGTTGTTCAACATTGTATGCTCCAGTCTCCATTTGTAATGAATGTAGAGCTCTAAATCACCCCAAGTCATTCACACTGGTATTTGGTGAGTTAGTTAGTGGTTGCCCTAGAACTATGTTAAAATCATCTGAACTTGTTGCAACTCTAGATTCTGGATCTTCATTGTTTATATGTGGTCTTGCATTATCTTTTTGTATGATAATGTCTTTGCTAGCATTAGTGGGAAGTTTCTCCTTGATGGCAGGCGTAACCTATACTCAGTGATGAACTGTATACTTAAATATTTCGAAAAATAATAAATCAACCATCTTTATGAGATTTTACCTTGTGAATGAGACAGTGTTTTATCACATCTTTGGTTATTAAATCAATGAACTTTGTCACTAATGCGCCTATGACCTTGTTCTTGTTGTTTCTTTGTGCTCCTTCTATTTTGGTAAATGGGAACATACCAATTTTCCATAAAAAAATGAATTCCCCATCACATGAAAAACATGATCCTCCAACAGCAAACATAAACATGACTTTTGGAATGTGATTCTTTGATTGAATTTGTTGATAGAATTTGTTAACGGTGTTTGTTTATGTGGCTATTATAACATATTAATTCTACCAAACAATAACTCAAGAATTGTGTTCTTGAGTAGATAATATAGAGAGAGAAAGTGGAGAGTTTAGAGAGATAAAGTATAAGTGTATTATGATTAAGTTGTGTTCTGTGTAATAGTATAAGAGAGACCTTATTTATAGGTGTGCAAGTGTGAGGTGGCACCTTGTGAGCCTATTTGGCTTCTGGTGTTAACGGAGGTTCGTAACCCTCGCCTCGGTCCCCCACAATGCTACCTTTACAAAACTTTTTTCCTACTACACATCTATTTGCCCCCTATATACATTGCCCATGCATTGACCTTAGGCGAGCTCTGTAGCCGAGCTCCTAGGCCTTGTGCAATTTCAGAGCAGTGTTGGGGCGGACCTGAGCTTGGCCTCTTCGATTGTAGGCGGGCTATCCTTCTAACGGCGAGCTCTCCTTCCTCATGCTTAGCTGGTTGTCGGGCCAGGTTTCTCAAGAGTTCGGCAAGCTTCCTTCTTACCTCGCCGAACTCCCCTGTGTTAACCTCGGCCCAAGTCGATGATGAAGTTTCTATACAAGCTGGCGACCTACTTAGCCTTGGGATAGTTCCATGATTATCCTTGGGTAGTTCGCCTATCAACATTTGCCCCCCAGCTCGCACACATCATGATTTATCTAATGTGTGGGCGAGCTGATTTGCCTCCGTGGACGAGGGCTCGAGTGTTGGCGAACTACTACTGGGTAGGATGCCGAGCTCGCTCGTGAGCTTCATCACGACGGTTTGGGCACCGACGTGGGGCAGGAATTGAGGTGTCGTGCACGTCTTTTTAGGCCCCGGTTCCCGCGCCCCATTATGGCAACTTTCAAATTTTTTGCAATTTGGTCCTCGCGCTTTCCGGATATTACAGCTCGCCCCGACGCCTATAAAAAGGAGGAGGCGAATTCATTTTCCACTTTCACATTTTCGATTCTTCCGAGCTTTCTTCTGGCGATCGTTTTTATTGCATCCGACGGATTTTTGAAGGCTCCTCAAGGTAGAATCCGAGTTCTTCTTTCTTTTCTTCTTTCTTTTTACAGATTTTCTCCGTTCCTTCTTCGATTTCTCCGAGTTTCCAGAAATTTTGGACGTTTCAGGTGACTTTTGGATTTTTCGCTCATTCCCGTTCCGTAACTCCGGTGGTCGGACTTTCTTCGAGGATATACATAACTTTCAAACTCCGCCTCAACCATGTCAACCCATTCTTCGAGTCGGACTTTGTCGAACCGTAACCCCGAGAAGCGCCCCGTAACTGGAAACGAGCCAATCCCCCTCATCACTCTAATAATGGTTGACTTGGGTTCCGAGGCAACCTCCGTAGCTCGCCCAGATTCTAGCGAGCTACTTGGCGAGGTCCGAACCAACTCGGGGGAGAAAACGACCAACTCTGGCCAGAGCGAAGAATCTTACCTCCGCGAACTCTGGCGAGATTTTAAGTTGGCTTCGAACGACGCCCTGGCCGAGGATGAAGAGGTCGCCGAGGCCGTAGAGGAGGTCATCGAAGCCAACGAAGAGGTCGTCGAGGCCGCAGAGGAGGTCATCGAAGCTAATGAAGAGGTCGCTGAAGCGGCCGAGCCTGGGGGCGACCTCGATGAAGTGACCATCGAATACCTTCGTGCCATTGGTTTCCCGGAGCCTCAACTTCTCGAGCACCAAGTCCCCGACGAGGTTGTCTATCCCTTCCATTGGGAGAAATACGTCACCGAGCATGTGGCAAGCTTTTCTTGCCCGGACCGAGTCTTTGAAGACCTGGAGGAAGTTGCCGAATCTGATTACAAAGCTGGCGGGGTCGTGAGCATTGTTAACGAGTACTCCCTCCCTAACATACGCAAGAAGTTTCGCATCCCGCTCGATATTTTCATGTATGCTCCAGAAAGAACGAGCGGGCCAATTCGCCTCCCGAAGGATTAACCGCCATCAACATACACACTCTCGAGGCCGGGCTCACACTGCCTTTGCACCCGATTGTTGGCCAATTCTTTCTTGACAACAATCTCGCCATTACTCAGCTTACACCGAATGCCTGGAGCAATCTTCTTGCCGCCCTATCTGTCTTCAGATTAGAGGGTTATGAAAACCGACTAACCTCGTCGGATCTAGGCGAACTCTTCATCATGACTCGACAAGTAAAGGACGGCCAGGGGTACTATTATCTCAAAACTTGCCCAGGGAAGAAGTTCCTAGGGGTGCTTCCGAACAAAGTCCGTGATTGGAAAAAACAATTCTTCTTCATAGGCGGGGATTGGCGAGCTTCCGACACTTATTTCGGGTGAGGCGACCGTATTCTCTCCCCCGAGGGATATGGGGAAGCTAGCAGTAGGTCGCCCATTTCGGTGTGCGTGGGTCAGATTAGATTTACTAATCTAATTCTCCTTCTTTTTGCAGTTCCGAAACATCACAAGTCCGGTCGAGGCAGGCCCGAGGTGTCGGCCGAGTTCAACCTGGTGCAAGCTATCTGTTGCTTGAGGAGCGAGGAGGACAGGGACGTCGCCCATTTGTGCAAACACCATTGCCTTCGACTCGTCGGTCTCCACACCTTGCCCCATCACCTCGTCCTCTAAGGCCCCGAGCTCCTGAGTTCGTAACTTGCTAAAGCTCGTCACTTCTGATGCATAGCTCGCCCAGACACTAACTCCATCGTTCCATTTCATGTAGGTGGTAGCTGGGTTGCGTTTCCAACTGCCGAGATCCCGGAGGCCTACCACGTGTTAGCTTGCCGAATTGCCATGGGTCCCCCTCGTCCGAATAGACTGGCCTTCCCCTCAACCCTTGCCCTAGAGGCGAGCAAGAAAGCCAAGCTCGCCGTGAAGAAAGGCGAGGCTGGGGGTTCCGGGTCCCAGAAGGGGGCGACCAAAGCTCTGACCAAAACTCTCGCGGTCCTACCAAGGTAACACAGGTCGCCCGGACTAACAGGGGCGGCGGGCGAGGTTCCGCTACACCTAAACGAGCTCCCAATCCTTCAAAAAGAGGGCTCCATCGTGGCGACGGGTCCCGGGTGAATGAGGGCGAGACACAAGCTCGCAAAAGAGCTCGAACCGGTCCCTGCGACGAGGTGGAGCTAGAGCAGGCCGAGCAAGCCGACACGAGGTCGGCCCACTCGACTGCCCCCTTGGTGGTTGAACCTCTTCGAAGGTCGCCACCCTCCTCGTCGCCTTTCGGAGTGCAAACGGTGGATGACACCCTACTGGGCAGGGACCCTGAGCGAGTTCAGTAAGTAGTTCGCCTCCCTAGCCCCAATCCTCATTGTTTCTTTATGATCTTTTTCTAACTCCGACTGCTTTAACCTCGCAGCTATGCCCCCATTGCCCATCCGAACAGGCAAGTGGCCATCCATGCCTATGAACGATCTCGCTCTCTGACCTCAATGTGCAGCCTTCCTCCGGGCCTTGCTCAGAATACTGTTAGTGAGACACCGAGGTTCTGGTCCGCTCCCTAGTTGGCGACCATCGAGGGCCAAAATCTGATAGAGAATGCTCGGCTTTCGATGCATTATGCGAGCGGGCTGTTGCTCGCAAATCAGAATGTGATCGACCAAGCCACCTAGCTGGAGGAAGGTCGCCAAAAGAGAAACGAGGCCTACCTGAAAATGGCGGAGAGTGCGGACAAACTGAAGAAGACCTTGGAGCTCGCCAAGGGGAAAGCGGCATGACCTTAGCCTCTGAGCAGAGCGCCCTCGATAACCTCACCGAACTCCGGCGCAAGCTCGACTCGATCTAGAGGAATGTAGATGCGCAGATCAAGGCGAAGGAAGAGGAGTTCGCTGAGAAGCTCGCCAAAGAGGTCGGCGAGCATGGGGTGACCAAGAGGGAGCTGGAGCTGCAGCGGGGTCTAACCAAAGGCGCCGATGAGGAATGTGAGAGGATGAGGGGCGAGCTCTCGGCGAAGATCAATGAAGTCGCCGAGCTTCGAAATGATGCCTCCTCTTCGGCGGACTTGGTGGCTGTGAAGGCTGAGGCCTCGGACAAGGGATTTGTCCAGTGCTATGCCGAGGTTATCCGAACTATTTGGTGGGCGCGAGCTCATAATGATGACGAGCTGAAGGCGGTGGTCGACGACCTGAAAGAGTGTTTAGAAAGGGCCCCCTTCCCCGACGAGACCGAGCTGGATATCGGCGACCTTCCTGAGCTTGGAGTCCCTCTCAACTTCATTCTGACACACTTTAAGATCATCAATACTGTGCCCATGCCGGAACTGAACCTCGCCACCGAAGAGGAGGTCGCCGACGAGGAAGGGCGGACTCCCCTTACTGTCGAGCAACTTCAAGAAGCTGTTGGGGATGCGATGCTCGACACTTCGGGGTTCGACACTAGTGGGCTCACGGGCAACATCACCACGTTGCCCGCCCTTTCTCCCCAAGGTCGCCCGGCAGCCGGGGGCGAGGTTGTTCCGGAGGTCGCTAATCCTGAGGCCCCTACCGAGGTCCCTGCTCCAGCGGCTCCCACCGCTCCAGAGACTTAGGAGATCTTTTCCTTGCTTTCCTTAGATTAGCTTTTTGCTTTTTGTTTTCGAGTTGTAGTAGCTCGCCGGGCACGTATAGCTCGCCCAGAAGGAGCTTATTTTTGTAGTAGTCGAAGCTCACCGGGCATGTGTAGCTCACCCAGAAGGAGCTTACTTTTACACCTCAAAGATGGTCAGCTAGCCGACCTTTGTGGCTAGCACTACTTCGTATACTTAGGAATTTTTCAAGTATCTTTTTTACTTGAAAGCTTCTTAAGTATCTTTTGAATGAAATTCGAGCCTTTTGTTACAACCTTGTCTATTTACGTTTTCACGCTTACGTTATAATTTTAATTGGCTCGTTTATACTTTAGGTACTTATTTATTCGTCTTACTCTACTTTCGAGCAGCGAATTGTTCGTTTTACGTCACTTAGGACTACAAATCGTACCTTCGTTTACTTAGTACATATTCTTCGTCTTACACCACTTAGGGCCGCGAATTGCTCGTCTTAAACCACTTGGGGTAGCGAGTTGTACTTTTGCTTAATTCACTTTGGGCGGTTGGGTTTCATGAACCTTGCCTTAGACGTTCTAACCGTCTTTTTTGTGAATTTTTCTAACTTATGGCAGTAGGCGCTTGGTGATCCTTTAAGAAGGACACCTTCACTGACCTGGGGCACTTTGGCCTTTGCCTTTGAGCTTTTTAGATTATAACATTTGGGACCTTGGCCCTTGCGCATTACGAAGCTTCGAACGGTTGGACAATTTTCGCGAACCTTCGAACGGTCGGATATTTCGCAAACCTTCGAATGGTCGGATATCTCGCGAACCTTTGGAAGGTTGGATATATATATTTTTTTTAAGAAAAACTTCTAACTTCTCATAGCAACGTAATTTACATTGGTTGCTATCAATACTTCTTATGCAAACCTTCGACTAGTCTATTACAGAATCCTGGTCTATTGATAAAATTTCTTTAAGTGTGCCGCAGTCCAGGTGTATGACGAGGCGTTGCCTTCTGCGTCTTCGAAGTCATAAGTACAATTTGCCCAGGCTGCGGTAACCCAGAACGGTCCTTCCCAATTCGACCCAAATACACCCGGTGGGGCCATCAATTTCTTTTTTAGTACTAGATCCCCAACTCTGAACCTTCGGTCGCGGACTTGGGAATTGTAGTACTTCTCCGCTCTACGCTTGTAGGTGGCACTTTTTATTTCCGACGAAGCTCTGGTCTCTTCAATCATATCTTTTTTGACTGCCAAGGCTTTGTCGTTCTTTTCTTCGTCAAACCCTACTACCTTCCAAGTCTTATTCTGGATTTCCACTGGTACCACCGCTTTCGTTCCGAAGGCTAGGGCAAACAGCATTTCTCCTGTACTAGCTCGGTATGATGTTCTGTAAGACCATAGAACCTCCGTGAGTTCGTCTGCCCAACTTCCTTTCTTGTCTTCGAGTCGGATCTTCAAGGTGTGCTTCAGAATTTTGTTAGCCGCCTCAACCTGGCCGTTTGACTGCGGATGGTATGGAGTTGAGTAGTGCTTCTTGATGTTCCACGAACTACAAAAATCTCTCAACTTTTGGCCGTCAAACTGCCTTTCGTTGTCTGTGATGATCGATTAAGAAAGTCCGAACCGGTAGATCAGGTTCTTCCATATAAAGTTGATAATTCTTTCTTGTGTTATTATCGCGAGAGCTTCAGCTTCAGCCCACTTGGTGTAATAGTCTACTGCTACAACATCAAGCTTCACACCGCCTCTGCCAGGTGGGAATGAGTCGATCAAGTCGATACCCCATTTTGTAAAAGGTCATGGGCTGAAAACCGACTTTAGTTGGTTGGCTGGGGAGTGGATATTAGGTGTGAAAAGTTGACACTTTCGGCACTTTTGTGTGAAGCTAATGACATCTTTTCGAAGAGTGGGCCAATAGTACCCTTGCCTGATCGTCTTGTATGCCAAAGCTTGCCCCCCAGCATGACTTCCACAAATCTCCTCGTGAATTTCTTCTAACAACTCGAACCCTTACTTCTTGGATAAGCATTTGAGTATGGGTAGAGAGAATCCACGTTTGTAGAGTTGGCCATCCAGCAACGTATACCTTGCTGCCTGCTTCACTAGTCGACAGCTTCCCAAGTATCTTCGGGGGTTGTTCCATCTTCTAAGTATTTTTGGATTGGAGTGTGTCAATCTTCACCATCCTAGTCCTCTTCTTGCCCCCCACTCGAGGTCTGATTTACTTTGTAATCGGACGTCGATGGGTTCTTCAGTTTGGTGACTACAACCTCTGTGACTTCGGCCTCGCCGTTACTGGTAGCTAGTCGGGCTAGGGCATCTACTTGCGTGTTTTCCAGCCGCGGTATCTGATTGATGTAAACCTGCGT
Source organism: Prunella vulgaris (assembly GCA_026898435.1). NCBI lineage: Eukaryota > Viridiplantae > Streptophyta > Magnoliopsida > Lamiales > Lamiaceae > Prunella > Prunella vulgaris. The sequence goes on along the minus strand of JAPKLY010000087.1, from coordinate 383,909 downwards.
AAACATCAAGATCAGATGTGCCGCTATCTTCTGGTAGGTCATCATCTGCTGATCCTTCGCTTCCTACTCTCCCCGGATTTGAGATATTATTAGTTGGGAATCTCCGAAAACTTGAAGGTTGGTTGCCCCCACAGCTAATGATAACCTAAGTCCAGCTATCAAAGCTTCGTACTCCGCCTCGTTGTTGGTTGCTCGAAAGTCGAACCGGATCACGGAGGTGAAGACTTGTCTGTCCGGGCTAATCAAGACTACTCCGACCCCTGCTGCTGTGCTAGTCGATGATCCGTCTACGTAGAGGTGCCACGGAGCTATACGTCCCCTCGTTGGATCTTGCAAGAAAGTTAGCTCAACGATAAAGTCAGCGAGCACTTGTCCCTTGATCGCTGTTCGGGGAGCGTAGGTTATACCGTATTGGCTAACTTCTAGTGACCATTTCAACAAGCGTCCCACCGTGTCTGGCCATTGTAGTATTTGATGTAGTGGGAACGTCATCAGCACCTCTACCGGGTGGTCAAAGAAGTAGGGCCTCAATTTTCTAACACTCATCACCAGTGCATAGGCCAGCTTCTTTGTTGGGGTGTACCGCAACTCAGCTTCGTGTAAGACTTGGCTTACGTAGTACACTGGAAGGTGTGTTTTCGCCTCTTCTTGAACCAGGACGGAGCTGATGGCAACCTCCGACGCTGCGAGGTACATGTACAGCTTCTCACCAGGTACTGGCTTTGAAAGGACCTGCGTATCTGCCAGGTATGCTTTAATATCCTCAAAGGCTCGTTGGCATTCGCTCGTCCACACGAAGTGGTTTTTAAGGTGTAGCTTGTTGGCTTTGGCTGCCACCATGTACCTCTGTGTGTTTGCCTTGATTGCCTCGAAGAATGGATGATTCCGGTTTCCAGACCGGGAGATGAACCTGTTCAGGGCAGCCATGCACCCGATCAACCTTTGTGATCGAGTCAAAAAATACTCGTCCAGCAAATTATACAAATGATATCAAAGTTATTGAATCAATACCTGTCATCCTCTGCAATTGTTGAGCAACAATCCACCTTCTACCTTCTGCAATATCCTTCTAACCTCCTGCGCTTTCCTCCTTGAAGATCTGCACAAAATTGAGCCGGAAAGAATTCCGGCGTTGATCCTCCGATGCTCAAGTTAGCTCTCAAAAAACTCCTCCAGAATAACCAGAACAAAAGTATATAGTGTATTGTGAAATATGTGTCATGAAAAAATGAAGAATAGAGAGAGAAAGCTATTTATACCCTCTCCTTTGGCAAGAGGGGTATTAAGGTCCTTTTCTTCTCTTAGGGACCACTACTAACTGCTTCGGTTAGTGGAGCAATGCAGCACAAAGATAGTACCACTAGTACCATACGTGGCGTTCTCCCATTGGTAGAAAGTACAATTTTATTCCCTCATCCTGATTCGGATGGATATACACACCTAGGTCGTAGGTTTCAATGATAGTGACATGAATTTCTTTTCTTCTCTGTGCTCTGCATGTAGATAGGTCAACTTACCAGAGGTCACACCTCAGAAGTAAGAGGGAGAGATCCCCCTTTAACCAGATGCCTCTTGCTAACATGTTCAGTCCTCTGCGTTCTGGCAGAGGAATGAGTCCACAGGACAGAGCTTAATAATCTTTCGTTCTTTGAGATGAGCATCCTCTCTCACCAATACTTTATTAAACCTATTGGAACCTCAGGGTCCATAGTAATTCTTAAGGATTTATCATCCAGGTACTTCTTCCCTTCAGAGGAATTTATATCTAGTCGGTGACCTCTGGGATCACACATCCACGCCCTATCACTTTGAATCTTCTGTACGGAATTGGGCACACCCATCTCGATTATGCATTGGACCTGCATCGGGTTGACCTCTATCCCACGTTGGCTCACCAGATGCCCCAAGAACTTCCCCGAGTGTACGCCGAAGCTAGTCTTCTTGGGGTTTAGCTTCATGTTGTAGTGGCGTAGTATGTCGAACGTTTAATTTAGGTGGTCGAGGTGATCCTCCTTTCGCAAACTTTTGACAACTATGTCATCTACGTACACCTCCATGGATTCGCCGATGTGTTGGTCGAACATCTTATTCACCAACCTTTGGTAGGTTGCTCCGGCGTTGATGAGTCCGAACGACATCCTTTCCCAGCAATACATATTTTTATTGGTGTAGAACGCCGTATGTTCCTGGTCATCTGGGTGCAGTTCTATCTGGTGATAACCCGCGAAAGTGTCCATGAACGTCATCATCTCGTGGCCGGCGGTGCTATCCACAAGCTGATCAATGTGGGGTAGTGGGAAGTTGTCCTTCGGGCACGCCTTGTTTAGGTCCGTGAAGTCGATACATAGTCTCCATGTTCCGTTGTGCTTCTTCACCAGGATGGGGTTCGTGACCCACTGCGGGCATAAGGCTTCCTTGATCAGTTTGTTGTCCAATAGCTTCCCAACTTTGGTGGTTAGGGCCGCGTATTTGTCTGGTCCATACTTCCTTCGTTTCTGATGGACGGGCCTCCTTGTCGGATCTATGTTAAGTCGGTGGCAAGCATGCTCCAACGGGATTCCCATCATGTCTTCATGGGACCAGGCAAACACGTCCAAGTTGGACATCAGAAACAACTTCATCCTCGACCGGTACAGTTCTGGCAATTCGGAGCCTATGAAAAGTTCCAAGTCCCTTTCCGGGTCCACCGGGAGTGCCGTCAATTCCTCCATGGGAGTGACTTTCCTCTTCTGAGTTTTCCACCTCGGATCGCTGATGAACTCATCCCACTCTTCTTGTGACATCTGCGCAGGTTCGTGACCTAGGCGTGGTTCGAGGACATCAGCTTGGCTTCCAACTCGGACAGGTTCCTCGACTGTCAGTACCTCTGGGGATTCGTCGATTTGGAGAGGTTCTGTGGCTTGGGGGGCTGGATCAACGTCCATTGGCACTAGTTCCTGACCTCCCGCAGGTTCTCCATTTTGGACCCCGTCAACCACTTCCAAGGGATCAGGTTGCTGATCCTGCACTTGGTTTGTTTGGGCTCCATCGATGCCGATTGTGCCTCCTGCGCAGGTTCTGAGACTTGGCCGATTTCCGGCAGGTCGCCTACCTCCATCAGCTCAGTTTCTGTTGAGATGATGTCTAGGATGTTTGGCTCGTCTGCGGGAATCTGTACGTCCTCTTCAAGGATGTGAACCTGCGTTACAGACTTCTTAGCCCGGCCATCTTTGATCTGGAGTAAACACTCTCGAGCCTTTTTCTGGTCGCCTTTGATGGTTCCGGCACCTTTCAGAGTTGGAAATTTCAAACAATAGTAGTAGGTCGAACATGCCACTTTGAATTCATTGATAAAGGGGCGACCAAGGAACCCGTTGTAGGAGGACTGCTGGTCGACAACAAAGAAATCAATTAACCTAGTCAGTCTTCGCTCCGGGTCCTCAGCCGATACAAGCTGGACTCTCAACCTAATACTGCCTAGGGGGAAGGTTACAGCTTCTCCGAACCCCACTATCCTAGCATTGCTAGTCTCTATATACAACTCAAAATCACCTAAGGCATCTAAGGTGGATTTGAAGAGAATGTTGGTGAAGGCGCCGGTGTCCACAAGTAGTCTGTGAACTCGGACATTCATGATGTTGGCGGTTATTACCAACGAGTTATTGTGGGGCGTCAGTACCCCTTCCAGGTCCACCGAAGAGAATGTTAGCTCATCGGTGAGTTGCGCGACGGGCCTGGAGCTGGAGCTGCCTTCCTGGACCTGGTTTATGGCCTGGATTTCGGTCTTCCTCTTTCTTTTGGAGATGGAGGACCCCCCATCTTGGAGACCTCCGGCAGCTCCGACCTCTTCATCGAGAACTAAAAGTTCTCAGGTGGGCTCCAGGTTCTATTGAGGTTGGGGAGGTGCACTTCGCCTCTTTTGAGGACCCTGTTGGCCCCCGTCTTCTTCTTCATCATCGGAGGGTTCTCTCCTCTCGAACCTGGGCCTCTTTGCCGGTGCCTTCTTCACGAACTCGGACAGCTTCCCATCCTAGTAGAATTTCCATAGTTGTTTGAGGATGTCTCGGCATTCGCTGGTGAAGTGGCCAATCGACTGATGATAGGCACAATACTTGTTGGGGTTGAGCTTCGTGCGGTCCTGGTGGATCCTCCTCGGCTCCTCCAACAAGGCTTTATCTTTGACCGCAGTAAAGACATGGTCGATAGAGACAGTGAGGACCTGGTTGAGCTTCTCCTTGAACTCGTCCCCGTCGCCAAAAGCCTTCAAGTTCCGGGGAGCCGTGTATGTGCCCCCAGACTTCTTCCCGTAGGGCTTCCTTTCCTCTGAGGCACCGACCTCTTTCTGGAGGGCCTCTTGCATGGCTACGAACACCCCAGCTTTGTGCCGAAATTCGGTGTAGGTGTTCGGACATGCTAGGTGCATCTCCTTCCAAAGTTCGGTGCCTTTTTTTAGGCCCCCACCATCAACGTGATGATTTTGGTGTCCTCACTCACCGGTTCGCCTTCCAGTAGTATCTTGTCGAACCTCTCCAAATACTGCGGGTCGGACTCATTCTCGCCTTGGTTGATGTTGGCGAGCCGGTGCTTCTGGGTGAGGTAGGATCCTGTTGGTCCCAAAGGCAGGTTTTAGGGAAGAATACCTTTGAACAAGTCTAGAAGGGGGGGTTGAATAGACTTGTAAGGATTCAAAAAATCTTTTTCAAATTATCTTGCTTATTCAGAAAACCAGCAGACTACTTGAGGTAGTCTGAATTTGAAAGTAGTGCGCTGTGAATAGTGCGGAAACGTTTTTAATGAAAATCAGTTTTAGGTGATGTGCACAAATTAAGAGCAGAAAGAAATACGACGAGACACAAGGGATTTATATTGGTTTGGACCAACTGTCCTACATCCACTCTCCTCAATCCAACTTGGACTTGAGGGGCTCTCCACTAACTCACTTACTTAGTCACTTACACAGTTCGAGAGTACTACTCTCTTACAAATTGTCAATGCTACAATCGCAATTGACTTCTCACAGCTTCTACAAAGCTTTTACAAATAATAGGTATGAATGGGG
>JAPKLY010000087.1:329393-378861 GCA_026898435.1 Prunella vulgaris | reverse complement strand
CCCCATTCATACCTATTATTTGTAAAAGCTTTGTAGAAGCTGTGAGAAGTCAATTGCGATTGTAGCATTGACAATTTGTAAGAGAGTAGTACTCTCAAACTGTGTAAGTGAGTAAGTAAGTGAGTCAATGGAGAGCCCCTCAAGTCCAAGTTGGATTGAGGAGAGTGGATGTAGGACAGTTGGTCCGAACCACTATAAATCCCTTGTGTCTCGTCGTATTTCTTTCTGCTCTTAATTTGTGCACATCACCTAAAACTGATTTTCATTAAAAATGTTTTCGCACTATTCACAGCGCACTACTTTCAAATTCAGACTACCTCAAGTAGTCTGGTGGTTTTTCTGAATAAGCAAGATAATTTGAAAAAGGTTTTTGAATCCTTACAAGTCTATTTAACCCCCCTTCTAGACTTGTTCAAAGGTATTCTTCCCTAAAACCTGCCTTTGGGACCAACAAGTGGTATCAGAGCTGTGTGTCCAAAAGACCACATCCTGAAAAAGCTTTTGGTAGTCACCTGGACAGATCCCTGAAAATCTATTTTTAGAAAATTGTGTGTGTGCTTTTTATCTAATCACTTGCAGATATGTCTTCCTACAAAAAGAGTGGATCCAAGACGAGGAAGTTGACAGAGTTCTCCATAGAAGATTATGATTACTGGAAATTCAGAATGGAGAATCACCTTGGAGCCATTCATGATCGAATGCTAGATGTTCTGGAAGAAGGGCCAATCAAGTTTTTCTGGGAAGGAGTAAGTGATGGCAAGACTCCAGAAGCTGAGATCAGCGAAAGAAGGAAGACAGAGAAGAAGAAGAGTGAATTAAACGATGCTGAAAGGAAACTCTTCAACTTAGATCAAGTGGCCAGAACAGAGATCATCGAGACTCTCTCCAAAGAATATATAGAGAAAATCAAGACATGCAAAACCGCTAAGGAGATGTGGGAGAAACTCTCCTTGATGTGTGAAGGGACAGATCAAATTAAAGAGAACAAGCTTCAAGCCGTTCTACATATCTTTGACACATTTAAAATGAAAGCTGATGAAACCATTGATCAGCTGGATATGAGGCTGACAAACATACTGAATAAGGCAAGCTCCTTAGGAAATGATTACTCGGAGAAAGAGATTAATAACAAAATTTTGAGATCTCTTACTTCAAGATGGAGAGTGAAGGTGACTGTAATTAAAGAGACAAAGAATCTATCTGAGATGAGTCATCATACACTGCTTTCTCATCAGAAGGCACATGAGTTCGATATCCAAGAAGAAGACCAAGAAGATGAGACTCCAACTTCATCAGCCACAAAGAATGTCGCTTACTCTGCTGCAGCTGATAGTCAAGAGAAGTCCTCTACTCCAGAGGACATGAGCTTAAAGGAGCAACTTGCTTTGCTGACCAAGAAGTTTGACAAGATGTCAAACAAGTTCCAGAAGTATAGATCCCATTGGAAGAAGAATAAGAGTGATTCTTCCAGAAGATACAAGAAGTCATCTGATGCCAGAAGACCATCAGATGAACAGGAGACCAGATACAAGTCTCCAGAGAGAAGGAAGGAACTAAGTCCCAGAAGAGGAGGAGATGGTGTTTGTTTAACTTGCAACAAGCCAGGACATCTCAGTTATGATTGTCCTCAGCTTACCCCAAGGGAGAGAGAAGAGAAGAGGATCAAGAGAGATCGCAGGTTCGCTGATAAGAGAGCTCTGCTGGCAGAAGAGGAGAAGCAGGATATCAGCTCATCCTCATCCTCATCTGATTTTGAATCAGAGGATGATATCTGCCTCATGGCTAAGGTAGAAGAGGTAAATTCTCCTACCCACTCTGTTAGCTCATCTTGCTCCTCTACCTATTCTATGGAGTCAGTTATACACAAGTTGTTATCTGATCTTCAATCCTCCTTAAAAGTTTGTTCTAAGCTGGAAGAGGAGAACACTAGTCTGAAAGCTGAAGTTCTAAGCTTGAGACAGGATCTGGAAAATACTAGACTACCAGTGATATCCTATGACTCACAAGCTAACAAGTCTGCTAACTTAATAGCAAAATGTGAGGAACAGGAGAAGCTGATAGAAAAGCTACTTTCTGAGAATATTGTTTTGAGTGAAGAACATAATCGGCTGACAGCTAAGTTCGATGAACTCTTCAAGCAGAATGAACTGACAATAAAAAATTCACAACAGCTTCAGCTGAAAGTGGACCAGCTGACTAAGGCAAAGAATGCCGTGTCTGAAATAGCTGAGTCCTCACAAACTGTGAATGACAAAAGGGGTCTTGGTTATCCCAAACCCAAACCACAGAAGAAGAAGAAAGGTGACAGTGGATTAATTAGGAATCCTCGAAAGGGTAAAGGGCCAGCTGAGCCTGCATCTGGATCAGAAGGGCCAAAGGGCAGAGGGACATAAAAGGTCCCAGCTGGACAGAAGAGCTCCAAAGCTCAGAAGTCTACTGGTGATCACAAGGTTTCAGCAGAGCAGAAGAGTACTAAAACTCAGAAGCCTGCTGATAACCAACATAAGTCCAAAGCTCAGAAGCCCCGAGACCAGAAGAGGAATCCAAGTCATAGCTCAGCTAAGACAAAGAGACCTCAGCAGAATCAGTAGAGGAATGATAAGCCTGGGTCATCCCAGCAGAGTAAACCCAAGCGAAACAGACCTCAGCCCTGGGTTACTTTTAATGTAACCAAAGTAGGCAAGCCTTCACCGACTAAGGTATATGAGTCATTCGGAGGCTCAAGCCGAAATTATCCTTTTGAGCAGCCCACCTACAAACCAGCTGTTATCACTCATCGCCCCAGAAAAGATCCTCTGAGGGAGATGATTTTTGTGGACAAATATGGTAGAAGGTTGAGATCCCCTAAACCTCAAACCGTTCTTTAACTTGGTTGATATTAGTATTTGTTTTGGCATGGTAAGAAAAATGTATCATTGTAGGAGTTTGATTTGTTGTGTATTGAAGAATGATAACTAACAATAATTAATTAATTGTCAAACTAGATAATACTACAACTACAACAATAAACTAGTAACTTTCTAAAGGCTAAAACTTAACAGTGATAGTTCATGAATGTAGCAGTGAGAGTCAATGAAAATAATAGTTATAGTCCATGAATATAACAGTGATAGCCCTTAAACATAATGATGATAGTCTTTATACATAACAATATTAGACTTGGAACATCATATTGACACTATTTAGATAATATCAAATATATTTAACTGACTAGCTAAATTATGTATAATTAATTACAACTTGATAAAAAAACTAAAATAAATTGGGATCTGGAGTTATAGAACCATATTCTTTTGGTAGAGCTGAAGTCGTTACATGTTTTTTCTTCTTGTTGTTTTTCTTCTAGTGTCCTTTTATCCTTTTATTTATTTCTTTTGTGTTTGAACGTGCAGTATCCAAAATGCTCTTTGATGACGTAGGAACAATCAAGTTAGTTTCTATGGACGTCAATGCATTGATAGCTGATAGATCTCTATTGTAGCATTTTTCAATAATGTATCGTGCTTCCTTGTTTGCTTCACTTTTCAACACTAAGTTTTTCTTCAAGGGGCTCAAATTGTATTAAATCTAGTATTTCATCTGTAAAATCAAATAACAAATCAATACAATTGATTATATATAAAAATAATATAGCATATAAACATAAAAATTATCACTATTGTATGTAAATACACTGTCACTATCATGCACAAATAGTATCACTCTCATACATAGTCTCTATCACTCTTATGCTCATGGACATTCACTGTCATGAACTATAACTATTACTTCCAAGCATATCATTGTCATGTACAAATAATAACATTGTCATGTTGTATGACTATCACTATCATGTAGCATGACTATTACTATTATACAATAAAGACACAAATATATTATAACCATAATACACAGCGACTATCACTACCATGCATTTTGAATATCACTATCATGTATCAAGACTATTACTGTTATAATTATAATTATTACTACCATGAATTTAGCCTATCATTGTCATGCACAAAGACTAACACTGTCATATACTTTGACTATTACTATCACGTAGCATGACTATCACTATCATGTAACAAATATTATTATTGTCATGCAAATTTGTTTTCACTATCACTTACAAGTATTGTCACTGTAATGCATTGTTAATATCACTTTCATGCACAAAAACTAACAAAGTCATGTATGCATATGCAAATGTTAGCACATATGCATGCATTACAATTCATTTGCCAAATTTCCAAAACAAATCATCATGAGAGGCTGTCTTTTCTAAGCAAACAAAACAATCATGTTGTTTATGCAAAGAGGGGATATATTGCTTGGACTGGAACTAAATCATACTTGCATGAGTTTGCCCCTTTTCCCATTGACCAACAGAGACTTCACAACTTCTAATTAAGAAGCATCAATTATATTGATTTAAGTTTTAATTCAAATAAGAACTCTCGTATATGCGTATGAGTGTGTTAGTTAATTTGACTATCACTATCACGTAGCATGACTATCACTATCACATAACATGACTATCACTATCATATGAAAAATAATATTATTGTCATGCAAATTTGTTTTCACTATCATTTACAAGTACTATCACTGTAATGCATTGTTACTATAATTTCATGCACAAAAACTAACAAAGTCATGTATATACACGTTTATCACGTAATTATTTCTTCCATTGAGTTGAATTTCATCTATTTCAAATCAAATTATTTACATGTATTTATATTAAGACTATGGTCAGAATTTATTGGCACAATATCCAAGCTCATGTTGGATTCATCGTATGTTGTAAAATTGCTCATTGTATTCTTCTCCCTCACTCAACCATGACGCACGAGCGCACACCACTTCAATGAAACATCATCCTCTACGCGATGAGATTCACACATGTATAATTGCAATATGATTCGCGTACCACTGCGTGTGGTTTGAGAGAGAGAGAGAGAGAGAGAGAGAGAGAGAGAGAATTTACGTTAGAGAATAGAGTGTGAGAAAATAAGGACAATCGCAGAGAGAGAGAGAGAGGAGGGAGAATGCGAGAAAAATAGCGCCGAGAGTGCGAGAATGATTGTTATGTCTAAGTTTAAGGTGGATCATTAGTATTTTTTCATCACATCACCTGTATTATATTAATATTTTTATACATTTTTTAATACTCGTGTCCAAAAAATATGAGCGTCTTATAAGGGACGGAGGAACTAAGAGGAGCATATTGTGCATAATTTTAAATTTAAGTGGGTAAAAGGAAGTTTTTTCTTATTTTCCTTGATAATTTTAATGTGTTTCCCAAAACACCCCCAGTCAACATCAGAAGTCAACTTTCACGAAAGCGAATGCTGTCACCCACCCGCAAACCTATTTCTGTCATTTTCTGTGAACGTTTCATAATTACGAGACCACCCCCACCCCGGCAAAATTCCAGTCGCTAGTAGCTGCCTTTGCAAATAGCACCATCACAGCGTAAGTTAGCTGTCCTCCGCAATCATTACGCCCCTCCAAAGCCATGCATTTAAATCTTTCTGCTTAACCTACGCACCCCTTCACTGACACCACTACCATTAATTGGATCTGCAGCTCTACTCATACCTATACATACACTCCTGTATCTATCTCCCGATCCGTGAATATATAATTATCACTCTGCCATTTCCTATTAGCTGGTTCTCTATTCATCATATGTCATATTTTCAGAATCATCGCCCGATCGATCTCCGGTTGGGTGTGGAGCTCCAGCAATTTTCTCGATCCAAAGAGCTATCGTTTCCGAGATCGGAGCTCATTTCTCGCTGTCGCTGATCAAGGCATGAATCCGCTGTGCTGCATTGCTCCGGTATCGGTCGAGAAGGATCGAGCTGTGGTGAAGTCGCAAACCCTAAGTCAAGAGCTGGTTGTAGATAATATCTGTTATGATGAGAGTGTTAGTTGCAACAATAGTGGCAATGTGATTTTGAGGCCGGTAACTTTTAACTCGAGAAGGAGTTTGTCGACCAATGGCGGTGCGGGAGGAGATCTGTACTTCGGCGAGAAATGCGAGGAGAATGATGAGATAAAGAGTGTGGTTGGGATTTTGTATAAATGGGTGAATTACGGCAAGGGATGGAGGGAGAGGTGGTTCGTTTTGGAAGATGGGGTGCTTTCATATTATAAAGTTCACGGGCCACATAAAATTGTGGTGAACTCGGGCAGGGAAAAGGGGGTGAGGGTGATTGGGCATGAAAGTTGGAGATACATGAGGAAGGGTAGCAGTGGGAATGGGGGTGGGAATGGTAGTGGGAGTGGACAGAGTCTTAAGGGTAAGCAGTGGAAGCCATTTGGGGAGATACACTTAAAGGTCAGTTGATTTTCTTCGTTAATACTTGAAACATACCTTCGTTTAGTACTTGAAAACTTAAATTTTGCAATTGCCTTTACTTTGCAAGCCTTATTTAAGAGAAGCACTTTTGATCTTGTCACTGATTTATATATGAATAGGCAATGACAATGAAATGAAGCATGTATTGTTATGCTGTGAAGTGTCTATCAAATGGGGGCAAGACGAATGCTCAGTACTTGATACTCTAGTAAAATTTATTGCTATTTTATAGGAATATAGTTGCTCATGAACTGCTTAATTGTTTAACTAAAAGTTAATCCCTCTGTTCCCAATATTTATTCCAACTTTCCATTTTCGTCTCCCAAATTTATTACCATTCCCCTTTTAGAAAATATTATTTTATTATCACACTCTCAAACAATCACAGTATTCTCTAGTGGACCCCATAATTATTTCACAATATCTTTACTTTATCTACTTCATCACATTTTTCCTTAGAACTCGTGCCCACATAAAGTGGAATAAATTTGGGGGACGGAGGGAGTATTTACTAAATATAGTCATCAATATTCATGGTTAACCTTAGGATTCTAATGCCAAGAATGAAATTGAAGATATTATTCCTTGGCTCTTGCATCTGTTGTTCAAAAATGAAAAATTTAGTGAAGAAAGATCGTGGGACATTATAATTTGCAGAAACTAGCTTATGATGGGAGAAACTGAAAAATACTGTTGCTGAGAATTGCTACTATACTGTTAAAAGTTGAAGTTTATATTCTCAATGTTATGGTTTCCTTGATTTTATGTGTAGTTCTTTTATACACCTAATTCTACAAAATCAATTCATGCATTTATGGATATGGTTGAACCATTGGGTTTTGAGATTGGGGAAAGTAATCATCATTTGTTCTATCATCTGAGTTATGCAAACTATGTTTTTCCTTTCGTTGTTTTCATTGATTTGAGGAGACTGTCAGTCTAAAATGGAGTATGATTGTGAATTGTTGCTATTTCACTCTCTCTGTGATATATTCTACAATGCTATCTGGTTGAGATATATCCAGGTAAATTATAAGCTTATCCAGACATGGACTTGTTGCATACAGTGTCCAGTGAAATAAAGATTATTAAACTTTTCACTATCTTTAACCTTATTTGTCTAGCCATTAAACATCAAATCTATGTTAAACAGGTTTCCTCAGTCCGGGCCAGCAAGTCAGATGACAAAAGACTTTCTATATTCACAGGAACAAAAACTCTTCACTTGCGTTGCCAATCCAAGGAGGATAGGGCTTCGTGGATTGAGGCTCTTCTGGTTGCTAAAGATAAATTCCCCAGGCTGTTGACAAGCAATGACTTAGCACCATCTGAAGACTTTGTTGTTTCGACAGAGAAACTACGAACACGGTTAATTCAGGAGGGTATCAGTGAGCCTATAGTAAAGGATTGCGAGTCTATAATGCTAGGTGAACTTGCTGAGATGCAGAATCAGTTGAGGACTATTAAACTAAAGCACATCTTGTTGTTGGACACATTAAGGAGATTGGAGGTTCATACTTCATCCCTTCTCTTTTGAAGGAATTTTGCTTTGCTAAATCATACCTGTAGTTTGTAAGCATAAATACTTGTCCACCTCTTTTTCTGTAGGACAACTATAAAATTTTTGTTGAAATGTACTTAATTCGCTGAAGACTATGATTTTTGAGTTTCAGTATAAATGATGGTATAAGACATTTGCTATTCCTAATGGGCACAAAAAGTTTCTTTCCCTTATTGGTGTATCTTGGTCATAGTTCCATTTTTAGCTAAGCTGAGCGATCAGTGTGATTTTTGTGCAGTTAATTTTAAGTGTCATTTAAACCTTTACAGACCATTTTGATTTATCTGAACATTATACTTCAGTGTGTTACATCAGTTGGTCATTGTACTTTTTACTCACTTTTACCCTGATGAGCTCCTTTTTCATTCAAGGATTTTGACCAATTATTTTGCTCCGCAGACAGAGAAGATAGAACTAGAAGCAACGGTGGTTGATGAGACAAAAGGGCGAGATTCTTGCTGTGGGCAAGGGAATAGAAGATTCAGTGGTTAGTTCAACTTTCTCCCTCATGTCTTTGTGTAGTCAAAAGACATTTAACCATAAATTCTGCTTGTCCCACTGGTATTTCAACTGAATAGTTTTTCTTATTTTTGAATATGGAACTGCTGCAGATTTCTACTCGGTCATGTCTGAGGGCAGTGTAAGTGACTCAGATGCAGATAACGAAAGTCAATATGGAGTAGACGTTGAAACTGATGATGATGATGGAATATTCTTCGACACTAATGACTTTTTGTCTGCTGAGTCTTTAAGAAGTGCTTCCAATCGAAGTAGAGATAATCCACTATATGCATATAGTCAATGGGGCTGTGAAAAAGAATCTTCCTTTTCTGGTCATTTAAGAGAAGGTGGGGTGGAAATAAAGGCAATTGAGTATCCATACATTGAAAGAAGGGATAGTTTACCAGAACCAAAGGAGAAAGAGAAGCCTGTTGGGCTGTGGTCAATCATAAAGGATAACATTGGCAAGGATTTGTCTGGTGTTTGCCTTCCTGTGTACTTCAACGAGCCCCTGTCCTCGCTGCAAAAATGCTTTGAAGACTTGGAATACTCACATCTTGTTGACCGAGCATTGGAATGGGGGAAACAGGTTAGCTCTTCATCCAAACTTTTTATTTATTTATATATTTTTTGAGTGTTGGGGGGGGGGGGGGCTTGGAATCTTATTCATGTAGTTGATTGTCTTGGCTAGGATTTAGATTCTTAAGGTGTTCTTACAAATTGATAGTTATCTTACGTGGGTTTACTTTTTTATTTTCAGTGTTGGACTGTCTCTATAATTGCTTTTTTTCTTAGGTGTTCATGGTATTTTCACATTGAAAAAGCTGTGAAGTGATTTACTTTAAGATATCAGATCTAGCTAATTGTTGACCAGGTCATTAGATTGGAGTCATATGCAGAGCATTTAGTTGTCCAAGTCTGGCTGCATATTAAAACTTTATCAGCATCTTGTCATAATACTGCAAGCAGAACATTAGATATACAATTGAAAGGATATTGAGAATGGGAACTCAGTAGCAAGGAAGGCTGTCTCTTGTAAAACTATGGAAGGGCGGAAATTGGTTACATCTCGTAATCTGAAGAAACAGAATCTTCTGATCATTAAAGTGACCTGGTCAATTTGCCTATGTAATGGGAATATGGGCTGGTTATAGTACATGATTTTTGAATTTGATGCCCTATCCTCTCAATCATGTACATAAATAAATTGCTGTGATGTGGTCTGGAAAATTGAGTCATTCAGAAATCTCTGTATCTGTAGTATTTTCTGATAAACTCAGTACATTTGACGGAGCAAATATTTGAAAAGTAATTCTAGATAGCCAGCTGCTGCAAAGTCTGTTGAATAATTTTATCTTCTGACAATTTAAATGGTAATCGAATTTAGTATCCTGCTAAGAGTACAGACCTCATATATTTATCTTGCAACCTTTTCCATTGCTGTATTAATGGATTTTCTTTACAGATATTCCTGTTTCGGATTACAAGCACTTGATTTTTTTGTTCTCTGATTTGTTAAATTAAAATAATTTTGTGTAAATAGAAATTGAAAATTAAATTTTGCTTCTGCAGGGAAACGATTTGATGAGAATTCTAAATGTAGCAGCTTTTGCAGTGTCAGGTTATGCATCAACAGAAGGCAGGCAATGCAAACCCTTCAATCCTCTCCTTGGGGAGACTTACGAGGCCAACTATCCAGATAAGGGCTTACGGTTCTTCTCTGAAAAGGTTGCACTTTGTTATTCAACAATTTTCCTTTGTCATGAAATATATTGTCCCAACTAGTCTTCTACTATCCAATAATTTGCATCCTATTTCTGCCATTCTCTGAGTAGCTTACATATTTTAAATGTGTAAAGACTTGCATTGAGTATCGCAGGTTTGATCATTGACTTTTTTTTTTTTTTTTTTTCAGGTTAGTCATCATCCGATGGTTGTTGCTTGTCATTGTGAGGGCAGAGGTTGGAAATTTTGGGCAGATTCTAATCTCAAAGGCAAGTTCTGGGGCCGTTCAATCCAACTTGATCCTGTGGGAGTTCTTACGCTTCAGTTTGAGGATGGCGAGACATTTCAGTGGAGCAAAGTTACTACTTCCATATACAACATCATAATTGGTAAAATATATTGTGATCATTATGGCACCATGCGCATAAGAGGCAGCGGTACTTACTCTTGCAAGCTCAAGTTCAAAGAGCAATCAATCATAGACCGGAATCCGCATCAGGTAAATTTTGCTTCAAAAATATTCAAGTTAATTTGGAAGCCAAAACCATGAATTCTCCACTCTACACAATCAATTGAGAGGGAGGGAGGGCATTCTGCCATTATTTATTGGATGAATACCTAAATTCGTTAATGTTTGATATGAACTTATTGTTATCTAGGGAGAATATTCCTGTTCATCTTTAGTACCTGTTTTTATGATGTTCCTTGGTTTTGGTCAATGGACTGTAATTTCCTGTTCTCATGTTTCAAATATAAGATCATGGAGAACTATGCATTCTTCTCAAGTCAAAATAGTGTGTTGAGAAAAAATGCCTGGAATGCCTGGAAAACAAAATGCATCTGTGAACATCATGCATATATTCCAAATGTGGTAGGTACAAACCGTTATATTTAGGCACAATGTGTTTTAAGGTTCCTAAAGTACAAGTTAGTGGTTAGAACTGAGTTGAAGTATTTTTGGTTTTGTTCTAAAAAGTCTCCAAAATATTAAAATTTGATATCATGAGGTTGTTTCTTATGGACCATCAAATGTTGGCTTGCAGGTGCTTAGTACTACTGTAGATTATGGATTTCTAATGACAAGCAGGATAAAAGGACGTATTTTGGTCATTTTCTTCAAGTAATGTCAAATGATAAAATGCTGGTTTCCTGTCATTTTTTCTTCAAATTCTTTTAAAAACTTAATTTAAAGCATCAATCACAAACATACATGTGCATGGTTGTTCGTCAAGAGTGTTAAATTCAATACCAAATTGTAGGCAATGAGGTTCACATTCAATTTGATATTTAGATACTTTATAAATTGAACCCTCGTTATTTGGAAGCCGATTTTCTAGTGCTAGGGTTCACTTTCAAATCTGCAGAAACTTCGGAGTTTCCAGAATTTTTGACAATATCTGTCAAGAGGGTTCACTTCCGAGCCAAGTATTTACCGCGTGATATTCTATTTCTAAGTAGTTGGGGACCCAAAAACCTTATTGGCCTTTTGAAGCAAAAGTTAAAACTTCAAGGACCTTAAAATGCATTTGGCCTTATAATTTTACTTCATTATTTCCAAGATCAAAATGAAATAGAATATCTTTGTACATGAACATGCCGTAAGAAGGCATTTTGTAATATCAGTTGGACTATTGGATTGATAATTGATGGTTGTTCAGTATTCTTTTACAATGAATGGTGGTAGCTACTGTTATATTCGCTTGGCCTTATCTTGTGTCTTTTCAGAGTATATTCTTATAAACAGGCGTCATAAGGAGTGTGTCTTATACCAATGTTTATACCATATACTTTTTTAGTTAATTTTCTTCGCCCTTTACATAGATTAAAACGTATATAATTTTTAAAATGAACAGGTCCATGGATTTGTGCAAGACAATAGAACTGGGGAGAAAGTAGCGGTTATTCTAGGTAAGTGGGATGAAGCAATGTATTATGTGATGGGTGACCCAACTACAAAGCCAAAGGGATATGATCCAATGAGTGAAGCTATTTTGCTATGGGAAAGAGACAAATCTGTTGTCAAGACAAGATATAATCTCACTCCATTTGCAATTTCATTAAATGAACTGACTCCCGGTTTAAAGGAGAATCTTCCTCCAACAGACTCAAGATTGAGGCCCGACCAAAGGCATTTGGAGAATGGAGAATATGAGCTGGCAAATGCGGAGAAGCTAAGGCTTGAACAGTTGCAGAGACAGGTGCATACACTTTATTGTTGACATCATTGCCTCTACATTTTCGTTATCAGCCAAGCTAAATGCTTATAATCTCTAGTGTATGGAAATTTTCTTGTACTACGATGAAAAATTCATCTCTCACTAATTCTGAGATTTGTTTTAAAATGATTTTACCTTCATTTATCGGTTTATTAGGCTACTTCAAATAATTACTGCCACAGCTGTTTTTTCTTTTCCATGTCAAAAGAGAGATTAAGTGGCCTGATGTTGTTATGACATCATAAATACAAAGCCGAAGTTGTAACCTTGTATGTGGTGTGCTGAATGAGTTTATTCAAAAGCATCATCAAACATTGTCCATTCTGCTCCTTTGTGTGAGATCCAAGTAACAATTCCATTGTTAGATTCTTCCTTGGCATCAAGAGGCATTGCAAAATTGAGATATTCTCATGAAGTCCTTGAACTTAATAAATTCTTTTTCTTTAAAAAACTTATTATTTAGTAAATAGTTGTTATTATTGGTGCAGGCAAGGAAGATGCAAGACAGAGGATGGAAACCAAGGTGGTTCGCGAAGGATGAGGATGGTTGTTACCGATATATGGGGGGGTACTGGGAAGCAAGGGAGAAAGGTAACTGGGACGGAATCCCGGACGTATTTGGGCAGCCTTGTGAGTTACCTGTTTCTACAACAGAATCAGCTTCTGTGTCTCAGCTGATGAGCTAGCTCCTCCTCAGTGATTTTACCAGCCTAAAGAAGGAGGATATATGAGGCAACAAATTTTGAAGTCTACATCTTGGCTGCCACTTAAGAAATATATATATAGGGCAGAAGTAGCTACCCAATCAATATAATTGCCTTGTGTAAGTAAATCTGTAATACTACTATATGTTACTAGTATTCATTCCCAAAGTGTGTAGTGCCGGCGTCTTATTAATCGTTTATTCAACCCCCGCCCCTGGGCTGGGGCCTGGGAGGATTCTAAGCAAGCAACCAGTTTAATATCAGGTAACCAATGGCAACATCAATCTCCAGCTTTATATAATGTCTTGATATTAACAAAGCATATATTGTTTCAAAAGGTCGTGGTTTCTAGTTTCATTTTTAGTTGAAATTAAAGGATAGAGACAGTTTTTAATCCCTTACCTTGATCTAATTTTGGTTTAACTTTTTTAATTTGAAATTAGTCATTTAATTCAGTATTTTCATAACCGGACTGGTGATCAAAACGAACAGAGCAACGGTTCTCGGTTCAATCGGTTGGACCGACGGTCTAACTGTTAAAATCATTTTGACCTATTTTTTTTAATATTATATATGTTACACTACAAAATAAAATAAGTTAAATATTCTAATATAAAATTTTAATAAATTATAACTTACATATTGAAATAAACATAATAGAACCGTAGACAATCAAAATTAAAATATTCAAAATAACTCAAGTTATAATATCAAATTGTAATCCATGATATGTTTTATAACTCATGCATAGTAAAATTTCAAATTAAAATATTTCAATGAATATTTAAAATATATAAATTGTAGAATAAATTAATTTTGGGGTTGGGACGTGTCTCAAGATTTAATTTAATAAAAAATAAATTTTTAAAAATTAAAATAAAAAAATGAACCGATTTTGATCGGTTGAACTGTAAAATGCTTTTTAGGGAGTAATCAAACTAGTTTTATGACCGGTTCTCGGTAAATCATTACACATTTTTCCTGATTTAGTCTCTCTTACCGGATAACAATCATGTTACATGTGATTTAGCATTTAGTTATATACTCCCTATGTCCCAGAAATATTTTCATAGTAATTCTGGGCACGCGAACCAAGAAAAAGTGAGTATGTGAGTCTAAAGTTACATAATAAAATAAGAAAAATTATATTTTATTGACTTTTGTGAGTGTAAAATGTTTTCTTTTTAGATGTGTGAAAGTGGAGTTGGGACGTCCAAATAAGAAAAGTGTGAAAGTAGTTTTGGAACGGAGGAAATATTTATTTAGGTAAAATTTTATGTGAGATTATCATATAATGTAAAATTGATCAAATTTTAAAAAAAAAGATATTATCTTTAAAGAACAATAATAACTAATAAGTACTTTTAATAAAAATATTATTCCCTCCAATCCCATAATAATATTCATAGGGGTGACATACATATTAAGAAAATAAAATTGAGTGTGAAAGAGTTGGGTAGAAAAAAATTTTATTGACTTTTGTAAGTGAATTGTTTTTTTAAGTAATGTTGGGATTTCCAAAAAAAAATAAAAATGTGAAAGTAATTTTGTGGACAAAAAATACCTTTTGTTAAAATTTTATCATTTTTTAAAAGTGATAATTTTTTACTCCCTCTCTCCACCAAATTATTTCCCACTTTCTTTTTTTGTTTGTCCACAAAATTTTTTCTCATTTCCTTATATGGAAACAACCCACACTCACAATAAAATTTTGGGTTCCACAATACTCTTACTTTTTCTTTACTTTATATATCATTTCAATATAATACTACTTTTTATTAAATCTCGTGCCCACAATGAAATGGGAAAAAGAATCATGGACGGATGGAGTTCTTTTTAATCATGCACAACAATTATATGCAAGTCCAAAACCCCTTGTATTTATATTCTTGCATTTACTTTCCAATCATGTGCAATTAAATAATATCACTTCCTCCGTTTACGAAATTATTTTCTATTTTTTCTGTTCATAAATTTTTTTTCCCTTTCTTATTCGGAAATAATTTGACACTTACAAACAAAAATTTGGACCCCATAATACTCCAATTTTTTCTTTACTTTATCTATCATTTTAATGTAATACTAATTTTTTATTAAATCATGTCACTTCTCTTAAAAAAACACAATTTCGTGGAGAATCTATTAACAGCCACAATATTGAATCCACCAATTGTTAGATTCACTAACAACAAATAAATACAATCTACTCCTTAATTATTTTTAATAAAATATTGAGTTTGAAAATTTAAATAAATTGCCAAAAAAATCATTTAAAGCTAAAAAATCAAATATTAAAAATATTTAAATTAAGAATATAAAACTTCGTGATAATCTGAAAAATAGAATCATTTAAAACTCAATAAAATCTCCACAAATCAATTAAAAAAACTAGTTAGTACTATTAATCTGAAAATATATCTTAACTTTTGCTCTACTAATTAGTAGCAATGATGTTGATAGGATTTCGTAATTGTGTGATTAAGTGGCTGTAAGCTAATGATCCTATCAAACAATAACAAGAATTAAAGTTTGTTCTTATTTTATGAATAGAGAGAGAGAGCGCGCTTTAGAGTGAGAAAGTGTTTGTTGGATTATGAGAACTTAGAGAGAAAAAGGTGCACAAGAGTCCTGTTTATAGGTTTGCATGTGTAAGGTGGCACCTTGTGAGCTTACTTAGCTTTAGATGCTGACAAGTGTCCTTGACACTTATCCTTACTCACTATCATGCTTCCTTTACATTGCTTCGTCCTACTACATTGTTACCAGTCTCTTATATAGCTAGCCTAAGTACTTCGAGCTTGTGCGAGCTTCATGGCGAGCTTCACTGCCTTGTGTCCTTCTGGAACAACGTAGTAGTGGACTTTGGCTTGGGTGAGCTACCCTGCGAGCTTCCCTCTCTTGGTCTTATCTTGCCTTGCTGACTTGGTTGTGGCTCATCCCAACGAGCTTCTCTTATTGCTAAGCTTCCGGGCGAGCTTCTCTACGTTGGCTTTGGTCAAAGCTGGTGACTCATCTCCTAGGTAGGTCGGCGACCTTCTTAGCCTTGTCCGAATAATCTTGCGATTAACCTCGAGTAGTTCGCCAATCAACATTTGCCCCCAGCTCGTCCACATCATGATATTTATAATGTATGGGCGAGTTGATTTGTCTCTCTGGACGAGAGCTTGAGTGTTGGCGAACTACTTCTTGGTAGGGTGCCGAGCTTCCTGGTGAAATACCCTCAGGCGGCGGACGTGCTGACATGGTGCGAGAATCCAGGCATCGTGCACGCCTTTTTAGGCCTTAGTTCCCGCGCCCATTATGACAAAAATTTCAAATTTTTTGCACTCAAGTCCTCGAACTCTTTGAAAACTACAGCTCGCCAACAAGCTTATAAGTATAAGAAAATCACTTCATTTCTCACTTTTGCAAATTTTCAATCTCAGAATTTTCTCGTAGCGACCAATTTCACTTGCACCCAATGGATTTTCAAGGGTCCTTCAAGGTAGAAAACCGTTCTTTCTTTTCTTTCCATTGCAAATTTGTCTTTGTTCTTTCCCGTTTTTCCTTCAAACTTCCGGTGACGATTGGTATCTCCGGGTAATTTTTTGATCTTCCGGCTACTTTACTCCATTTTCCGGTGACCAGGACTGTTCTAACCTTCGCGAACATAATTAATTAAAATTTTGCCCCAATTAACTTAAACATGTCTAATCAATCCTCGAGCCAAACCATTTCGAACCGCAACCAGGGAAAAAGACCCATGACCGAGAACTTGTCGATCCCCCAAATAACTCCAATTTTAATCGAGTCGGGTTCTGGGGCGAGCTCAGTAGCTTGCCCAGGTGTTGGCGAGCTTTCTGGCGAGGTCCGTTCTAATTTAGGGGAGAGGGCCACCAACTCCGGAGGTGGTGAGGGATAGGATCTCTGCGACCTTTGGAAAGACTTTGCCCGGGCCACTGACGAGGCCCTCGCCCAGGACGTGGTTGAGGTCGCCGAGACCCAGGAGGAGGTCGCCGAACCTGGCGATCAAGCGAGCGATCTTGTCCGCGAGCTTGAGGAGGATGATGATGATGAAGATGAAGAGGTGGAGGTTACTCACGATTACCTTCGCTTCATCAATTTTCCATTCCCCCAACTCTTGGAACATCAAGTCTCTTCTGATGTCGTACACAAGTTCGACTGGGCGGAGTATGTCAAAAGATATGCGGTGACCTTTCCCTTAGCAGAGCGAACTTTCCGAGATGCAGCGGATAAATTTGGGTACAAGGCCTGCTAGGTTCAGAGTGTCATCAACGAATACTCCCTCCACCGACTTCGCAAGAAATATCGCATCCCGCTTGACATTTTCTTGTACGCTCCGGAAGAGAACGAGCGAGCTGACATGCCTCCGGCCGGACTAACTGCCATCAATATCCATATCATGGAGGCCGGGCTCACCCTACCCCTGCATCCCATCATTGGGCAGTTCCTGATGGACACCAATCTCGCCATTACGCAGCTTACGCCCAACGCTTGGAGTAGTCTCTTGGCGACGTTGACGATCTTTGGGTTAGAGGGGTACGAGAATCGACTAATCACGGAGGAGATCAATGAGTTATTCACCGTAACCCGGCAGGCTAAGGACGGCAAGGGGTACTACTACCTCAAAGCTCGCCCGGGAGAGAAATTCATAGGAATCCTCCCCAATAAAGTACCGCGACTGGAAAGAGCAGTTCATCTTTATCGGTGGAGATTGGCGAGCTTCGAATGGTCGAGGAGGGCGTATTTATTCTCCTGAGGAATACGGAGAAGCTAGCAGTAGGTGGCGTATTTCGGTGTGCGTGAGTTGGATTAGATTTACTAATCTAATCTTCTCTTTTGCAGGTCCGAAGCACCACAAGTCAAGCCGCGGTTGACCCAAAGTGTCCATTGGTTTTGACTTTGTGCTGACTGTGTGCTGTTTACGGGAGTTGAAGGATCGGGACGTCAAACATCTGAGCTATCATCATTGCCGAAGACTTGCCGATGTTTTGACCTCGCCGCACCACCTTATTGCTCAGGGACCAGAGCCTCAATGTTTTCAACTCTACATAGCTCGCCCGTTTGTTAGCAAAGGTCGCCAAGTTACTGATATTGATTTGTTTTATTCATGTAGGCGAAGGGGCAGCAGCTGTTCTTCCACCCATCGAAGTTCCTGAAGTTTACAACTTCTTAGCTCGCCAACTTCAAATGGGAAAACCTCGCCTGAACCGTGCCGGGATCCCTTCGGGCGCCGCACTGGAGGCGACCAAGAAGGTGGAGCTCGCTGGAGTGGCTCCTTCAACTGACAAGGTTGGGGGCTCAAGCTCGCAAAAGAAGGCCCCAGCCCCTCAGCAGATAAAAGATAAGGTCGCCCGGACTAGTAAGGAGTCTGGGCGGGATGGTTTTGGATCTGAGTGAGGTTCTCAACCTTCAACTCATCAGACTAAGAGAGCTTTCCATCGTGGGGATGGATCGAGAGTGAGTGAGAAGGAAGCTCGCGCTCAGAAGCGAACTCGGGCTGGTTTGCGAGATGAGGACACCGAGCGGAGTGATAGAGGAGGCTCTGGATCGGGTCATGGTGGCTCGGGGCGATCTATCATTCCCCATTCTTCTCCAGTACCTCTAACCCCTCAGAGTGCGCCACCACCGTCTCCCTACGGGATCCCCATCTTTGACGATACTATCCTCGGGCTTAATCCCGACCGGTTTGGGTAAGTGGATAGTATGCTTGAAGTTGAACGCTGGTTCTTTCTCTATTTTATTCTAACTTGTTAATGGTTTGCAGATATGCCCCCGCCGAATTTCCACATCGCTCGAATGTTCTCTACAACGCGGAGAGGTCAAAAGCCTTGGCGTCCGCAAGGGAGCTTCCACCTGGATCAGCTCGCCGGATCTTTACTGAGGCTCCCAAGTACCTCTCCGCCTCTGAGCTCGCCCTGATAGAGAAGCAGAAACCGGCGGACCGGGCGAGGTTGACTATGCACTATGCTTGTGCAGCTTTGGCTGTTACACAGCTAGTTACTGATGATATCACGGCCGCCGACCAAGCCCAGTATGAATCCAAGTCTCTCATTGCTCGGTTGGGGGACGAGCGCAAAAACGCTGTTGAGGAGCTTGCCAGGATGGAGGAGAAGGCAAAGGCTTCCCTAGTGGCGGAGCAAAATGCTATAAGGAAGCTGGAGAAGATTCAAGCTGATTTCAACCGTCAAAAGGTTGAACTTGAATCACCTCGCCACTAGGGAAGAAGAGTTCGCCAAGATGAGGGACGAGGTGAACATCGTCTGGGAGCAGAGCAAGGGGAACCTGGTGGAGTGCTCCAGGTTGCGTGAAGAGGTCGCTGCAAAGGCATTAGAGATCGCCGAGCTCCGGGGCCAGACCGATGCTTCAATTTCACCAGAGGCCCTGGAGCTCGCCAAGGTGATCGCCATGGACCTCGGCTTCATTCTCTGCTTTACCGAAGTAATCTGTTCCTTCCAGTGGGCACAGATGAACAAGGAGGATGAATAGGAAGCTCTGGTGTCGGAGTTTGATGATTGCTTGGCGAAGATCAAAATTCCAAAGGGCACAGAGCTAAACATCGGCGACCTCACCGGGTATGGGATTAATCTGGACTCTGCCCGGGACCATTTTAAAATCATTCAGACTTTCGAGGTCCCGGTTGTCGAAGCTGAAGAGGAGGTGCAAGCTGAGGAGCGAACTCCTCCTACCGTTGAACAGTTGCAGGAAACTTGCGGGGATCTTATGCTTAAAACCAGCGAACTGGACACAAGTGGCTTGACTGGGAATATCACTGAATTGCCACGACTTTCTCCCCCAGTTGGCCAAGTTGTCGGTAGCGAGGTCGCTAATCCCGAGGTTCCAGCTGACGCCTCTGCCACTCCTACCCCTGATGTCCCCGCAGCTCCCGAGACTTAGGGCTTTTTATTTGCTTTCCTTAGTCTTTTGTTTGTTTTTGCTTTTGTCAAGTAGGTGTAGCTCACCGGGCTTGTATAGCTCGCCCAGAAGGAGCTTCTTTTTGTAGTTTAAAGATGGCTAGCTAGTCGGCCTTTGTGACTAGCACCACTTCGTATACTTAGAAAATTTCTAAGTATTTTTTGAATGGATGACTCTTTGGTTCGACTTGTTTTTATTTAAATTTACGTACGTTATATCTTTGATTAGCTCATTTTTATATCTTTTAGTACTTATTCATTCGTCTTATTCCACTTCGGGAAGTGAATCATTCGTTTTATGTCGCTTTGGACCACGAATCGTACTTTTATTTATTTAGTACGTATTCTTCATCTTACGCCGCTTAGGGCCGTGAATCACTCGTCTTAGACCACTTTGGGTAGCGAGTTGTACTTTATTCAATTCACTAGGGCAATTAGGTTTCATAAACCTTGCCTTAGACGTTTTAATCGTCTTTTCGTGAATTTTTCTAACTTGAGGCATAGCAATCCTTTAAGAATGACAATTTCGCTAACCTTGGGCACTTCGGCCATTGCCTTTGAGCTTTTAGATTATAACGTTTGGGACCTTGGTCCTTGTATATTACAAAGCTTCGAACAGTCGACATTTCTAAAAAATCATTTCTAAAAAAAAAATCTAACTTCATATAGTAACGTAATTTACATTGTTTGTCATTAACATTTTTTATGCGAACCTTCTAATAGTCTATTACAAAATTCTGTTCCACTTTCTTCTATTGGTAAAACTTCTTTAGGTGTGCCGCACTCCACGTATATGATGAAGCTTTCCCTTCTGCGTCCTCGAGGTCGTACGTCCCGTTTGCCCAAGATGTGGTAACTCGGAATGGTCCTTCCCAATTTGGTCCGAATATACCCGGTGGAGTTGCTAGCTTCCTTCTTAGCACTAATTCCCCGACTTTGAACCTTCGATCTTGAACTTGGGAATTGTAGTATTTTACCACTCTTCGTTTGTAGGTGGCATTCTTTAATTCCGACGAAGCTCTAGTTTCTTCGAGCAAGTCTTTTTCCACTGCTAAAGCTTCGTCGTTCTCTTTCTCTTCATATCCAACCACCTTCCAAGTCTTGTTTTGGACCTCCACCGGTACGACGGCTTCTGTTCCGAAGGCTAAGGCAAATGGTGTTTCCCCGGTACTTGCTCGGTACGACGTTCTGTACGACCATAGAACCTTCGGAAGTTCATCCGCCCAGCTCCCTTTCTTATCTTCGAGGCGGATTTTCAACACATGCTTCAAAATTTTATTCACTGCTTCTACTTGGCCGTTCGACTGCGGATAGTACGGAGTTGAGTAGTGCTTCTTGATATTCCACGAGTTGCAAAATCCTCTCAACTTCTGACCGTCGAACTGTCTCCTGCGTTACCGTTGTAAGTGCCTCGGCTTCAGCCCACTTAGTGTAATAGTCCACTGCTACGACAACGAACTTTACACCACCTCTGCCAGGTGGGAATGGGCCGATCAAGTCGATACCCCATTTTGCAAAAGGTCATGGGCTGAAGACCGATTTAAGCTGGGTAACTGGAGAGTGGATATTAGGTGCGAATAGTTGACACTTTCGGCACCTTCGAGCGAAGCTAATGACATCTTTTCGTAGAGTGGGCCAGTAGTACCCTTGTCTGATTGTCTTATATGTCAAAGCTTGCCCCCCAGCGTGACTCCCACAAATCCCTTGGTGGATTTCTTCTAACACCTCAAACCTTTGCTTTTCAGACAAGCATTTGAGTAGGGGTAGAGAGAATCCATGTTTGTAGAGTTGGCCGTCTACCAACGTGTATCTGGCCGCTTGCTTCACAAGCCGACTAGCTTCCCACGCATCTTCAGGAACTGATGCGTCCTTCAGGTATTTTTGGATCGGAGTGCGCCAATCTTCGCCATCTTTCTGCCCCCCACTAGAAGTCTGGTTTACTTTGTAATTAGACATCGAGGGGTTCTTTAGCTTGGTAACGACGACCTCCGTCAAGTCCGTCTCACCATTACTAGTAGCTAGTCGGGCTAGTGCATCGGCTTGTGTGTTTTCTAGCCGTGGAATCTGGTAATGTATACTTGTTTGAACATCGATACCAGATGTGCCACTATCTTTTGGTACATCATCAGTTGTTGATCCTTCGCTTCATATTCCCCCCGAACTTGGGATATTATTAGCTGGGAATCTCCAAAAATCTGAAGATTGGTTGCCCCCACAGCTATTGATAACCTAAGTCCGGCTATCAGCGCCTCGTACTCCGCTTCGTTGTTTGTTGCTCTGAAGTCAAAACGGATCGCCGAGGTGAAGACTTGTCTGTCTGGGCTTATCAATACTACACAGGCTCCTGCTGCTGTGCTAGTTGATGATCGGTCAACGTAGAGGTGCCACGGAGCTATACGCCCCCTCGTCGGATCTTGTAAGAAAGTTAGCTCGATAATGAAGTCGGCAAGTGCTTGTCCCTTGATCGCTGTTCGGGGGACGTAGGTTATACCATATTGGCTAACTTCTACTGACCATTTCAACAAGCATCCTGCAGTGTCTGGCCGTTGTAGTATTTTTCGTAGTGGGAATATTGTCAACACCTCTACCGGATGATCGAAGAAGTAGAGCCGTAGTTTTTTAACACTCATCACCAGTGCATAGGCTAGCTTCTCTGTTGGGGTGTACCGCAACTCTGCTTCGTGTAAAAGTTGGCTAATGTAGTACACTGGTAGGTGCGCCTTTCCCTCTTCTCTAACCAGGACGGAGCTTATGGCTACTTTCGACGCTGCCAGGTATAGGTACAGCTGCTCTCCAGGTACTGGCTTTGACAGGATCTGAGTATTGGCCAGGTATGTTTTGATATCTTCAAAGGCTCTTTGGTATTCACTTGCCCACCGGAAGTCGTCCTTGTGTCTAAGTCTGTTTGCTTTTATTACTTCAAAGAATGGACGGCTCCGGTCGTCGGACCTGGAAATGAAACGATTCAAAGTTGCCAAACATCCGGTCAGTCTTTGAACCTTCGGCACTGAATCTGGCGCACTCATTTCAATGATACACTTGACCTGCGTCGGATTGACCTCTATTCCCCTCTGGCTCACCAGATGCCCTAGGAATTTTCCTGAATGTACGCCGAAGCTGATCTTCTTTGGATTTAACTTCATGTTGTATTGGCGTAGTATGTCGAAGGTTTGCTTTAGGTGGTCGAGGTGATCCTCCTTTCGCAAACTCTTGACAACTATGTCGTCCACGTACACCTCCATGGTATGGCCAATATGTTGATCGAACATCTTGTTTACCAACCTTTGGTAGGTAGCTCCAGCGTTGATAAGTCCAAACGGCATCCTCTCCCAGCAGTACATGTTCTTGTTGGTGTAGAACGACGTGTGTTCTTGATCATCTGGGTGCATTGCTATAAGGTGATAACCAGCGAATGCGTCTATGAACGTCATCATCTCGTGTCCCGTGGTGCTATCGACAAGTTGATCGATATGGGGCAGTGTGAAGTTGTCTTTTGGGCACGCCTTATTTAAGTCTGTGAAGTCGATGCACAACCTCCATGTTCTGTTGGGCTTCTTGACTAGGACTGGGTTTGCGACCCACTGTGGACACAAGGCTTCCTTGATCAACTTGTTGTCTAACAGCTTCTTCACCTCCGTGGTTAGATCTTCATACTTGTCTGGTCCGTACTTTCTTCGCTTTTGGCGGACAGGTCTCCTTGTCGAGTCTATGTTGAGTCGGTGACATGCGTGCTCCAACGGAATTCCCGTCATATCTTCATGGGACCAGGTAAATACATCCAAGTTGGACATGAGGAAAATCTCCATCTTTGACCGGTACGGTTCTGGCAACTCGGAACCTATAAAAAGTTCCAAGTCCCTTTTTGGGTCCACCGGGATTGCTGTTAGTTCCTCCATGGAAGTGGCCTTTCTTTTCTGATTCTTCCATCTTGGGTCTTTCAGGAACTCCTCCAGGTTCTCCTTTATGGCTGGCTCGTGACCTATTTGAGGTTCCAAGTCTTTGCCACTTTTATCATCTTTGGCTGGTTCATCAACTTTTCCTGCTTCCTGAGGAGTTGGATTAGATGACCCCTCAACCCGGGGAGCTTGATCAACTTCCATAGGCACTGGTTCTTGATCTTCTGCAGGTTCTCTCTCTTGAGTATTGGTGACCACTTCCATGGGCGCAGGTTGTGAGTCTTGCGTAGATTCTTGCACTTGGCCGGTTTGAGACTCATCCATTCCTTCCATGGGTGCCGGTTGTGAGTTCTCCACCGGTTCTTCGTTTTGGGCCACTTGTACCTCATTCGGCTGATCGCCTACCTCCATCAACTCGGATTCATTTGAGATGACGTTTAGAATGTTGGGCTCATCAGCCGGAATCTGGACCGCCACTTCAATTATATGTACCGGTGCTACACTCTTACCTGCTTGACCATTTTTAATTTGAAGTAAACATTCTCGGGCCTTTTTTTGGTCACCTTTAATGGTCCCGACACCTTTAGGAGTTGGAAATTTTAGACAGTAGTAGTAGGTCGAACACGCCGCTTTGAATTCATTGATAAATGGGCGGCCAAGGAACCCGTTGTAGGTAGACTGCTGGTCAACGACAAGGAAATCTATTAGTCTAGTCAGTCTCCTCTCTGGGTCCTCGGCCGATACAAGTTGGACGCTGAACCTAATCTGGCCTACAGGGATGGTTACAGCTTCTCCGAACCCCACTATCCTAGCATTACTAGGCTCTATGAACGACTCAAAATCACCAAAGGTGTCTAAGGTAGATTTGAAGAGGATGTTGGTGAATGCGCCAGTGTTAACTAGAAGTCGGTGAACTCGGACGTTCATGATGTTGGCGTTGATCACCAACGAGTCGTTATGGAGAGTTAAAACCCCTTCCAAGTCCGCCTGGGAGAATGTTAGCTCGGCTGTTGGTTGAGCGGCGGGCTTGGAGCTGGAGCTGCCTTCTTGGACCTGGTTGATGGCCCGGACCTCGGCCTTTCTCTGTCTCTTTGAAATGGAGGATCTTCCATCTTGGAGACCTTCGGCAGCTCCAAAGTGCTCTTCGAGAACCGGGAGTTCTCGAGTTGGTTCTTGATCTTGTGGAGGTGGGGGAGGTACCCTACGCCTGTGTTGAGGACCACATCGGTCCTCATCTTCTTCTTCATCATCAGAGACCTCCCTCCTCTCAATCCTGGTTCTCTTTGCCTGTGCCTTTTTTACGAACTTGGCCAGCTTCCCATTCTCGTAAAATTTCCACAATTGTTTGAGAAGGTCGCGACACTCGCTGGTGAAGTGGCCTATTGACTGGTGGTAGGCACAAAATTTGTTGGGGTTCAGCTTCGTGCGGTCCTGACGAATCCTTCTAGGTTCGTTCAACATTTCCTTGTCCGTGACCGCTGCAAAAACATGGTCGATGGAGACGGTATGTACTTGGTTGAGTTTTTCCTTGAACTCATCTCCGTCGCCAAAAGCCTTCAAGTTTCGGGGAGCTTTGTACGTGCCCCCA
The DNA here is from genome assembly GCA_026898435.1 of Prunella vulgaris. NCBI lineage: Eukaryota > Viridiplantae > Streptophyta > Magnoliopsida > Lamiales > Lamiaceae > Prunella > Prunella vulgaris. The sequence continues at coordinate 353,404 of JAPKLY010000087.1, read as the reverse complement.
GACTTCTTCCCGTGCTGTTTCTTTTCATCGGAGGCACCGACCTCCTTCATCAAGGCCTCTTGCATGGCCACGTACACCCCAGCTTTATGTCTAAACTCGGTGTAGGTGTTTGGGAATGCAAGATGCATCTCTTTCCAGAGCTCGGTGCCCTTTTTTAATCCGGCCATCACGACAACGATATTTGTGTCTTCGCTCACCGGATCACCTTCCAGCAAAATCTTGTCGAATCTCTCTAGGTACTGCTGGTTAGTTTCATTCTCGCCTTGATGTATGTTGGCGAGCTGGTGCTTCTGGGTCAAGTACGACCCGAACCCTGAGAAATGGGCCAAGAAATCCAGCGTAAGCTGGCCGAAAGACTGAATTGACCCCAGGGCGAGTGAGGAGAACCAGCGGTGAGCTCGGTCCCCGAGGGTCAACGGGAAATTCCGGCACTAGGTTGCGTCTGTGGCACCTACAGAGATCATGTAGTCCGCATACTTGGTGAGGTGGACTTTCGGATCGGATTCGCCCTCATATGCAAACATCACCGGGAATTTGATCTTCTTTTGAACCGGTGCTTTTAGGATGGCAGGTGCCAATGGAGATGCTGGAAGGGAGGTGGCATCAGGTCCACCAGTTTTGGCAGCTATTTGCATCTGTAGCTGTTCAACGACCTTTTTCAATGTGGCCAGCTCGTCATCATAAGCTACCTCCTATGGAGGTTGTTCAAAGGTCGTGCGCCTCGTGGACGCACATCCCCGCAGTCCCTCGCTTTGGGGTAGCCCTTCTGTGACGGGCTGGAACTGGCGTCCTCCATTTGGGACAAGTCTGTCGACTGCAGGCCTCCTCAAACGATCGTGAGCGGTCGTAGGTCCGACTCTCCCCTCCGGGATGAAGCAGGGGCCGCCACACGTTCGACCTCTTCCTACATGGGCCCCAACCTTCCCCGGAGGACCTCACCTTCTCTGGATTGGTGGGTAGCAGATGCTTCAGTGTAGGCTGAAGCTCGCCCATCCCGCGAACCTAGCCTTTCCACCACCTTAGCCTTCCTGGATCGTTCTCTATACTGGCGAGCTCGCGTAGAGCTCGCTCCTTGTTTAGCAGGGAGGTCATTAGCTTGCCCCCGGGTTTGGGTGGCCTGAGTTGGTCTGGTTGCCTGCTCACGGGCCTCGTTGGCTGGAGCTCGCCTGGACGCCTGGGTGAGGTCGCCCTGCTGTTCGCTGAAGCTCGTCAGGATCGTTGGCTATTTCCCTCAGAGCGGGGTTTAACTCCTCATGAACCACGATAGCTCGCTGGGGAGCTCGGCGCGAAGTTTCCCCATCAGCCTGGTTTTGGTTTGTGCGTCTCTTCCATCTCCTTGTGGTAGCAGAGGAATTTTCTTTCGACATTTTAATGTTTCAGTGAGAAGGTTGTCAAGGTCGTCTTTTCCCGGCACAGGTAAGTTTGTTAAGGTTTTGTCTAGCCTTGCATGCACACGAATTATCCAAAATCTGGTTTATTCGTCTACACGCATGCGTTTAAAATCCTTTTTGTTAAAATTTGTGTCCGAAAATTTGGGCTTAGGACGATTTTTCTGGCAATTCGTGTGTTTCTTCAAGTGTTCTTGAGTTTTGTCAAGAACACCTTCAAATCTTCAAGCAACTCTTCACTAATCTTTCTCAAATTTTTAGGATCGAAGGTTCGAGACCCTTCTTCTAGCGCCAAATTGTTGATAGGATTTCGTAATTATGTGATTAAGTGGCTATAAGCTAATGATCCTATCAAACAATAACAAGAATTAAAGTTTGTTCTTATGTTATGAATATAGAGAGAGAGGGTGAGAGCTTTAGAGTGAGAAAGTGTTTGTTGGATTATGAGAACTTAGAGAGAGAAAGATGTATAAGAGTCCTATTTATAAGTTTGCATGTGTGGGGTGGCACCTTGTGAGCTTACTTAGCTTTAGATGCTGACAAGTGTCTTTGACACTTGTCCTTACTCACTATCATGCTTCCTTTACATTGCTTCGTCCTACTACATTGTTACCAGTCTCTTATATAGCTAGCCTAAGTACTTCGAGCTTGTGCAAGCTTCGTGGCGAGCTTCACTACCTTGTGTCCTTCTGGAACAATGTAGTAGTGGACTTTGGCTTGGGCGAGCTACCCTGCGAGCTTCCCTCTCTTGGTCTTATCTTGTTCCTTCTGGAACAATGTAGTTGTGGCTCATCCCATCGAGCTTCTCTTATTGCTAAGCTTTCGGGCGAGCTTCTCTAGGTTGACTTTGGTCAAAGCTGGTGACTCATCTCCTAGGTAGGTCGGAGACCTTCTTAGCCTTGTCCGAATAATCTTGCGATTAACCTCGAGTAGTTCGCCTATCAACAAATGATAAATAAGAATCGATCCCATATGAAGCAGAAAATTAATTTATAAAAAATTTATACCACTCGTTCTACTATATGTTTCTCATTTTGTTATTTTTTTCATCTCTTTATATGTTTCTCATTTTGTCATTTTACCTTTTTTGGGAACTATTATTCACATTATTATTAATATTATTTTCATTACTTTTTACATTATTCACATTACTTTTTTTCATCATATCACTTATACTTTTTTCACTTTTGTCTTAATCCGTGTGCCTAAAATAATGGAAAACATATACCGTGACAGTGGGAGTATCAATTATGGAGTAATAATGAGAGATTATATTTTTGTTTAACTATACTAAATTATAACTAAAATTAGAGCACAAAAGATTGGGCACAATAAAATATATAATCAATTTAAATATTTCATCCCTAAGTTCAGTATCCTTATAATTTATATTATCATAATAATATTTTCATCCCTAAGTTCAGTTTTTCCTGAAATAACGGGACACTCGGTTAAATCAATTAATTTTTAAAATGGATTAGTTAAGACATTCATTAACGAACTATATTTAATAAAACAACCTATAGAGACCCCCAATAGATTTAATTTGTTAAATACATTCAACCACCAAATTAATAAAGACTCTGAAGTGCAAAATACGAAACGTTCACTTCACATAACCCAAATCTAGAGTTGTTACTCATGAATATGTCCTCTAACAATTATAGATTGCAGTTTATATTCAAACGGTAGAATAAATGTGAATTAATATAGCAGACAATTACTGAATTAATTACAAAAATTTCTAAATATACAATCAAGATTAGAAATAAAGAACATGTTATCAAAATTAATTAAAAAATAATACAAATAAAATTCGATATCTCCTGCATTGAAAAATAAAATAAACTGGCCACTAAAATATAAAATAAATTAGCTACACATCTTTATGGAGTTTAAAAAATATGTATCAGAAAATAAAGAAAACAAAATCAAAGTCTATGTGGAATGGAATTACTCCCGCTGTGCTGTCCACCGTGCTTTTGCCCTTTTGCTCACGGCCAAGCTATTGACATTAGCAATTTTGAGAAATACACTAATCTTGAAAATATTCGATATTTTTTTTTGTAATTTTTATAAATTTTTAGCAAAATTATTTGAATATTTTTTTATTTCTATACTGTGTTCAAAAAAAAAATTGAAAACTGAATTTTTTTTTTTTTTAATTGTCAAATAGGATAATAGTGTATTTAAAAAAGAAAAAAGGCAGTAGTGTATTTCCCATGACTATTGCGAATAACCTGGGCCTTTTCTCACTGATTTATGGCCCATGTTATTTACCGAACAAAAGATAGTATATTTCTCAAAAAAAAAAAAAAATATTCATCCAGCTAGTGTATTTACTAAAAAGAGTAGTGATAATAACCTGGGCCCTGATTTATTCACCGCTGCTCCTCCTGTACGTATGCCTGTTCCCGCCCCCTTAAGTAAAGGTATAGATGGGCCTTAATTTTGATCATGCCTAGTCAGCATTGTTATTAGCTAAAATGGTAAATACCATGTAAATAATTTAATTTTTTTCATCGAAAATTTGTAAAATATTCGGAAATTTTTTTTAAACTTATTTTTAATTTCATTATATTAAAAAAAGTCAAAAAAATGTTTTTTTTAAATTTTGAATAAAAAATAGTATATTTATTTAGAGAGTGTAGTACTTATTTTGGGTAGTGCCAACAACCTCAGCCTGCTTAGTGTCTGTTTTAAAACTTTTAAAAAAGTTTCTAAAACTATTTTTTTTAAAAGCTCTCTCTTAGAATTTTTGAAAAAAACTATTTCAGAAGCAGTTTTGTAGAATTTCAAAACAGGCACTGAGTGTTGGCCGAAGCCACCACATTAACATTTTTTATGGGCCACTAATAATTGATAAAAGATTATGGAGAATGGGTTGCGTGTTATGCAAATTGGGCCTGGATATTTATTTGGACTTCTTTACTTATTCTCAAAATTAGTTTCTGCAAAACTCAATAGTGGAATAACAAAATTAACTTGGAATTTATTCAATTAAACTCATACAAATGGAAAAAATGCACAATTTTAATATAATTGAGTGCACTAAATTGCATTTATATAAACTAAAATATCACATAAATTTCTACTTATTAAAAAATATTAATATTAAGCCTCAAAAGCTATATATTTAATTTGAAATAGTCTATAAAAACATATACAATGAACTTATTGATTCTATCCTTAAGTAGACATTTGTGAAGCTTGAAAGTGTGATTGTCTTTTGTATGTGCATTAAAGATGAGCTACTAGTGCAGAAGCTCTATTTTCTAAAGAGAGGAATCATGTCAATTTTGAATATTTGGTATCTTGTCAAGTACAATTAGATGTATTGTTTGGAGAGGAAATCTTGGTTATTACTATTATTCAATTAATTTATGATTGGACAAATTAAAAATAAAATTTTGGAGATTAATTAAGGATATATTTCTAATTCAGCAGTTCTAGGCATCTATACATATATAATCAAAAGTGATAAAAGCTAGGTAAGTGCTCAATTTAATTAGTTTTTTTGTTTATGAATGATTAAAGATCATATATTGTGAATTCTATTTTTTTTAATAATTATGATTTTATGGTGTGTTTTGTTTAAACGGGGAAGAAAAAGAAGAATAAAGAAGAGGAGATATGGAAAGTCAGACTTAATGTTTGAGATTAATTTTTCGATGAAATCTTAGATATATGATTAGGAACAACACATTACTTTTTAGTGAAACCTATAATTGTTGATTAGTAACACCACATTACTTTTTAGTGTACAACAAAGCATATAAGAATCCGTCAAAAAAAAAAAAAGCATCTAAGAAATTACATGAAATTGTTATTTTTCATAACAATAACTGGAGTATGTGAGAAGTATAGCTATTATGGATTGAGTTATCTAATCTATATATCTAGTTTATTATTGTCATTATTATTATTAGTAAAAATTTAATAAGTATATATGTTAAGTTAAGATGCAACGAAATTATATTAAATATTAAATTTCAACTTTTAATCCACTTATTTAATATACAACAACTGTATTTTAGTTATTTATATATTAAAAAAAGTGTTTAATTTTTTTTACATCCACTATAATAATCCTTATACATTTAATTGAAATACGTAATAAATTATTTATTCTCAATTATGTATAGAGTAAGTCTCCTGTGCACTAGTTACACCGTGCAATTCAAGTGTATTTTTAAAAAGTTATACAATTTATTACTGAAAAATTACAGTATGAAAGATACACTTTTCAATAGTATTTTGTGTAACTTTTAAAAATAAATTTGAGTTGTAACGTTTAACTGGATGTATAAAGGTCCATTGATTTTTTAAACTCTATTAAGTGTCCAAGACTTCCAAATCCTGATTGGACATTAAAGAAAGAAATGTTGATATAAGAAATATGATCACAAGACAGGATTATAAAATAAAACTAGATTGATTGTATATTACTATATCGACTCTAATTAAAATTTTGTTCTCGAGACAAAAAATCATTTTCGTAAGGCTCAGATTAATGACCATGACAAGATTGTATTAAACACCATATATGGATTGAGTTTCAAAGATGACAATTTTCAATCATTTTGTACTCCACAGTGATAATTTTCAATCATGCTGTACTTCATAGTGAGAACTAAAAAATTATAATACAAATTTAAAACGCAATAATGCATTTGATCGAGATACGTCGTTAACATAGTTTAATACCTTAGAAAAGTATGTATGACTACATTGGTTTTAGCCCTCAAAATTAAGCATATACTAATATATGTATGCACGAACATTCTTGGCCAGGGTGAAGTCATAAATAAAACCTAGGAATCAAGAAAGCACATTGGATATATAAACTACTATTCACTCCGTCACAAACAAATTTGTACACATTTTACTTTAATTGTCCCAATCTTATATTCATACTATTAAAAAAATAATATCAATTTACGTGTATAATTATAAAACTATACATATATAGTATATTTGCAATCACAGCTACAAGATCAGAAGTGTTTTTATAATTTAAAAGTTGGGTCACACCAGCGGAAAAAAACACATATCACTGTGGAAGAAGAGATTGAAAACAGGGTCATATTTACTTGTATATCACTATTTTATTTTAAAAAAAAAAAATTCTCTATCCCACAATATGTTTTTCATTTTGTTAATTTCGTCCATCCCACTATATATTTTCCATTTCCTTAACTTTTTTTACCTTTTTAGAAAATAATATTCACTTTTTTATTGTTATTTTAATTACTTTTTATACTATTTCATCCCATTTTTTTCATCGCATTATTTATATTTTTTCACTTTTATCTTAATTTGTGTGTCCAAAAACAACGGAAAATATATATCAGAACAGAAGGAGTACATTTTTTTAAAACCTATATACTAAAATACAATTAAGTATGAAGGTGCATCTCCTTCTCCACACATACATGTTAGTGGTGGGTGGTGGCAGCCGCAGGCGCGGTGGTTATTGGCCGCTGGCGGTGGTGCCACCTTTAATTCCTGCCTGGTAACAAGGGAGACAAACATGCATGGAGGATTAAATTATAATTTTTCCCATTTCTTTATAATATTCCGATCGAGGAGTTATGGCCAAAAACTGGGATGTCGTTTTGTTAAAAGAAGAGCCTATTGTAGTTTCCTTTTAACTCTCCTTTTTTCACTTCCTTTCTTTTTCTTTAATTTAACTCATTTATATTATTGTTTCACCCTCTGTTCCGTAGGAATTTGCACTTACATATATTTTTTAAGAAAAACATATTTTATAAATAAAGTAGTGACATATAGGTAAATATGTGTATAATTTTATGATTGTGCATGCAAATTGATATTTTTTTTATTAGTGTGCAAATTTGTGTGAAACGTCTAAAAGATAAAAGTGCAAATTATTATGAAACGGAAAGAATAATTTTTTTTTTTTGTAATCTTCATATTCATATTTTACCATACTGCATTCGCGTCTACACCCGTACAACATAGGCCCAAACCAAAGGAATGTTAAATTTTGTTTTGTGTTAAATGTAAACCATCTTCCTTGTGACATATAAGGGAAGAGGTCAGACATCCCTTTCACTTATTTATGTAAGTGACAAAACGATATTTTTAATATTTGGACCATTTCCACTTGTGAAACAAATGAGGAACATAAGCTATAAACCTACACTATTAATTGTTAATTAGGGTTAACACATATGAGACAACCACTAGATTACCGATAATTGTTAAAGGTACATAACCCAACTTTGCCACACTATTTTACAAACCTATATATGATTTAATATTCGCTTGTGCCTATCAACAGCACATAAGTTATCTGCAAATGAGGGATATATGTAGAGTACGTTTATGTGAATAAATTTAATTTATAATCAATATGTTATAATGAAATAATTAATATTATTTAATGAATTAATATACTCTAATAAAATAACTTATACTATCAAAATTAATTTCACATTGAGATTTGAAATTTGTTCACCCAAGACTTTGATATATATATATATATATATGACATATTTTTATACAATAATTATACTGCACAACTAGAGTGTATTTAACAATATTTATTATGTTCACTAAAAAACCAGTTGGGTTAGCTCTCCTGCCTACTAGGCTCCTCATTTGAAAAAGTAATCTTGGTTCAATTCGTACAGAGAATAAATTAAGGGAGATAATTCCTTCTAAGGAATTACTTTTGGTGGATGATGGAGTATAATATTATTATTTTTATCGAACAATAATTGTTGTTATCATTGAATTATTAATTAATAAATATTAATTATTTTTACAAAAATATATTAATTAATTATCTCAATTGAACAGTGCTAGGTTTGCAATATGGGATCATTACTCTAATGACTTCTCCAATAATATACTCCATTTCGAGTATAAAGTACTCTCTATCAAAATCTTCTCTACCAGTAATATTCTATATTATTATACTTTTTTTATTTTTCTTTCACTCAATTAACTTAGTACATTTAAACAATTAATGATTTATTCAGTGTATGAATAGATTATAAAATTAATTTTTTCAACTAAATAGTATTGAGATATATATTTTTTTAAATGATTTTAATTATTTAAAAATACATTGTGTTATATAAAAAAGATAATGCATACATATAAAATAGGGCAACTATAATCATTTACAATTAATAATAAAAACAACAATAAAATAAATTAAGAAATCTAATAGTCTTCATTGAAAAATTCCTCCCACGAATGGTCGATAAGAGCATCTCGAAGTGCATAGTGAGCCTACTTATCTTTAATTTGACGATAACATGCAAGAAAATTTTAAAACTAAACTCGTTCATCGTGTGCAATTTCAACCTCTGAGGCGGGTATTTTACTGTAATCTATAATAGGTATCTGCACAACTTGCTCCGTCCCGTCCATACTTAATTGAGGAGCAACGTAAGATTTTTCATAAATGAGCAACAAGAGATTAAGCTATTGGGAGTTTGGGTCTATTCAGCCAGTTATTCAATGGAACTTTCTCAATCTACCCCGACTTCACTTCATACTAGAGTGTTTTCACGCTTCTTCAATTTATGTATCACGTTTTCTTTTATTTGAGTTCACTTATGTTAATTTCTGGGTTAAGTTATTAATGTTTTTATTAATTGATTTAATTCAAGTGTGTTATATATTTTACATTTTAGACAATTGCTGTAATTTTCGTTAAAGTTGTGTAATATTTATTTTGTATGAGTCATTATTTTATAATATAATATTTTAATTTTTATTTAAGAAAAAATATAAAAAGAAAAGACATATAAAATCAAGAATGTCCCATAAAACATGATATCTTTAATGTTAAAAATAATTAATTAAATTTTTATGATAAATTAATATTTATATATGACAATATGGTAACTAATCATCCTCATTTTGGATGAATTATTTCAAATAGGAGAATTCTCGACAATTTTTTATTTTTTATATAATTTTTAGAGTATTATTAAAGTAGTAAAATACTCCAAAAATTCGAAGAGGAATTGTTGGGGATGCCATATCATACCAAGAGCTATTATATATATATTTCATTTATATACATCTTTCTTTTTCCTCGGGGAAGATTAAACGTTGACCTCCACTTCAAAAGAAAAGATCAACTCAAAAGTGTATATTTGTAATTTTATTTAATAAAAGATTAATTATATATTATATTTATTATAAATATCAAGTGTGAAAATTATATTTTTTAAATCAAATTATTAATTATAATATATACAAGTTAGCTCACGATGCTTCTCAACAAGTCTATTCACGGCTATGAATCAAATATTTTTAAATTTGAATTTGTTTATTTATATCAATTAATTTTTATCAAATGAGGTTAAATAAATATATTTCAAAGTGAAATTCAAATAATCCGCGAACAATTTAAGGAGCGTTTGTTTCAAATTTTTCAATGGTAATGAGAATGAAATTTTATTTTTCTTATTTACCCTTACATATGTTAAATGAAAGTTTGTGGTCATAGTTATTACAACATTAGTATTGTGCTCCAATTTTGAAATAAGTTGACAAAAAAGAAAGTTATTGATTGTAGTATGAAGAATTGATTGAGGAGAATGATTATAAGATGAGATGAGGGGGGTAATCAAATGGGAGTGGTGATTATCTTATTTAGGTGAAAAATCAATGTTGTGTATTTCATTTGTTCTCATTATCTAATATAATTACTATATATGTATCCCCACTTCCATTACCACTAAAAGTAGACCAACGAATAAGCAGTGTTTTATAATCGTACCGGTGATCAAACCTGACAGAGCAATGGTTTTTGGTTCAACCGGTCAAAAAGGTTGAACCGACGGTCTAACCGTTAAAATTATTTTGGCCTATTTTTTTTAATATTATATATGTTACACTACAAAATAAAGTTAAATATTCTAATATAAAATTTTAATAAATTATAACTTACATATTAAAATAAACATAATAGAATAGTAGACAACCAAAATTAAAATATTCAAATTATAATATCATATTGTAATCCATGACATGTTTTATAACTCATGCATAATAAAGTCTCAAATTAAAATATTACAATGAACATTTAAAATATATAAATTGTAGAATAAATTAATTTTGGGGTTGAGACGTGTCTCAAGATTTAATTTAATAAAAATAATTTTTAAAAAAATAAAATAAAAAAATGAACTAGTTCAACCGTAAAAACAGTTTTTAGGAGGTAACCGAACCGGTTTTATGGTCGGTTCCCGGTTAAACCAGTCATTCAACCGGTTCTAAAAAACAATGCGAATAAGCGAGTTCTTCGAATTTTATAAAAGTGGTCCAAGTTATTTAATATTCATTTCACTAATAGAATGGGCATAAATTGGGATAGAATGGGAATTTATAAAAAATTCAATCAAATTTTACACATATAGAAGAATTCATAATTCTATAAATTTTATATTAAGTTTGTGATGATTAAATCAAATGTAGCTCTAGCTGAGTCTTCTATTTTATGTTTATTCAATTATTTAAAAAAAAAAATTGAACATACTCTCTTATATTAACACTATAAAATTTGGAATTATTACATAATGCTCCCTCCGTTCCATACTTGTTTTCATACTTTCCTTTTTGTCTGTCCCATAATTGTTTTCACACCCTATATATGAAAACTATTACTTTAACTTTATCCTCACAATTCAACTAATTTCATTATTTTAATAATATAATTTTACACAACATTCAATGTTTCTTAAAAATTGTGTCATCCCAAAGGTGAAAACACCTTTGGGAAGGGAGAGAGTATTATATTTATTAGGTAATATCATAGGCGAAAATGTAATACTCATATACACTTATTTTATTGTTATGACTCTATTATCTGAACATTTTAAAAAATATATACATCATTATTTTATTTAAAAAAATATTTTTCATTTAAATATACAATTAAATGTACAAATAATTTTAAACGGAGATATCATTAATATAAATAAATTTCTTGGAGAGTGACTTAATAGAAAGAGCAGCACTTGCGTAATTATATTTTTTCATAATTTTTTTTTTATAAAAGAGTCATACTTTTAAAAAGATGTGGATCCTTTGGATCCATTTGTGCAATATATTCTCTTTTACGAAATTACGCCAACATGGATGTTGGTCTTCTTTAATTTTTTCTTTTCTAGAATTTAAAATTTTACTTTCACATGTATATTACTAAAAAGACAAAATTTATATTACTAATATTTAAGATAAATTTTATACTTTTCAAGTAACAATAAGGAGAATATGTATTTTTGTAAGAATAAATATATGTTACTTAATTTATTTTTTATTGATTTATGTTGTTAAGGTACTAATACATCTTTTAATATCTTAAATATGTTATATAAGTACAATATATATGTTTCTATGGACATATAAACATTTATACATACAGTAACACACATTTGATCTAATACTAACACACATTTGCTTCCTCAGTATGTGTTACTATATGAGCAAATCTGTGTTACAGTAAGGATAAAATGTGTATGACTATAAGAATAAACATGTATTTTTTAATTTAAATATTTAATAATCATTTTTTTTAAATTTAGGTATATTGATTCATGTAGTAACACTTTTTTTTTTAATATTTTGTATGTGTTATTATATGAAAAAACAAATATTTCTATAAGAATAAAAGAATATTTGTAAAAAATCAATATTTATTCTTATAATAACACATATTTTGCTCCTATATTATTTGAAAAATTATGTATTCTATAAAAGTAAATAAATATGTGTAAATAACAATATTTCATAAGATAGTAACACACATTTGCTCTAATAGTAACACATATTTATTTTCCAATTTGTGTTACTATATGAGCAAGGATATGTTACTATAGGGTAAATGTATTTTTTGTTGGGGCATTTGCATATTGGTTCAAAAAAAGTGACTATATTTACAAATTGGTTCACAGTATTTGCACAGAAGCCTATATTTTTTCTTGCACATAAGCCTATATTTTTTCTGCACAGAACCAATTTGTAATTAGAGTCAATTTTGTGAACCATTTATAATTTTTCATTTTTTGTTAAGAACAAATATATGTTTCTTAATTTAATCATCATACCTTAAAAGTTAGGTATATTGATTTATGTAGTATCACACTTTTTACTATTTTATATGTGTTATTACAAGAAAAAATAATTATTTCTAAACAAATAAATAAATATTTATGAAAAACTAATATTTTTTGGGACAGTTATAAAGGGGGGCATTTTCTTAGGTTTATTATAAAAAGGGGCAAGTGTGCAATTTTTAGAATATTTGCACAATCATTCTGAATGTGCTTTTGGGTGTGCAATTTTTATAATTTTTGCACACTTGCCCCTCTTTGCAATTTAAAGGGAAAATGTGTCTCTCCTTGTTTTTTTCTCATATTTTTTTATAGTAACACACATTTTGTTCTTACATTGTATGAGAAAATATTTATTTCTACAAAAATAAATGAATATATTTAAAAATAATAATATTTAGTATGATAGTAACACATATTTTGCCTGATACGCATTTGCCTATATATTAACATAAATTGGGAGCGAAAATCGAAAATTTGTAGCTTGCTTAAAGTTTTAATAAAGATTCAAATCCGACCCGATCTAATATAGAACCACAAATTTCTCAATATGAATAGTTTTACGATAAAATATTCTATATAAATTTTTATTCATTAAAAATACATATAGGAGCCTGTCACAAAAGTTATGGCATATACTCCCTCCTTCCCAGAGCAATTTGCAAGGGGGGAGGGATACACAAATTTTTTTTTTAAAAAAAAAGTGTAATAAAGTAAAAAAAAAAAAATACTCCTCCAATTTCACTATAAGTTGTTCGTTGCTTTTGGGCACACGGATTAAGCTAAAAATGAAAAAATATAAATGATGGGAAGGAAAAAGTGAATGTGATGGAGAAAAGTGAAAAAGTAAAGGAAATAGTGTGAAAAATATTGAAAATAATAATAAAGATGTGAATTGTAGTTTTCAAAAAGGTAAAAAAAACAAATGAGCAACATATAGTGAGGGAGTAGTGTTTTGAAGGTTAATTTGGTAAAAATTTATGTGAAAAGTAAAGAAATTAGTTAAATTGAGTGTAATGTGGATCCAAAAAATAAAAAATAATAACATTTTATATAAATATATTGTAAGACTGGAGTTTATAAAAAAGCTTTTTGTTTTTTTTAATCTGAAAGTTCTAGTGGGACATTGCGAAAAGAAAATTCTGCAAATTATTACAGGTAAGGTGAATAATTTGCTTGTAATTATAATTATGTGTAATGTGGACTTTGATGCCATGAATAGTTGATGACACTCTGTCATATACCCAAAAGTAGTTTGTTTGCACTGCGAATTCCCTTTCCCTTTTGAACAAGTCTACTTTTTAAAGATTTCCTATAAAATTTTATTCAAACACACACAAAACATTTACTCCATATTTTACTACTACTATTAAAACAGAAAGGGAAAGACCATTCTGACAAGTTTAGCAGAAAACTAGATTAAATAGTGTTAAACTAATTAAATAGTGGTGCACGTGCACCGGAGATTATATTGACCAAACATGAGGTTTCCAATGCCTACTCCACCAAATCTTAAATTATACTTCCAAGCTTGTCTTTGTTGCTTTGCATGCTCGTGTCGCCCAACTCATGTATCCCCTATCCCACCACATTTTGTGACCTCAAACGCACTCTTATACTCTTATTTATAAATAAATACTCCCTCCGGTAGCATTTTACATTTCCCACCGTTTCACTTTATATTTTTCATTTTACCACTTTCATCCTTTGGAATATAATTTTTTTTTTTTAGAAATTATTATTCATTTTATTATTATTATTTTCATTAACTTTTAAATTATTCTCAATAATTTTTTTACATTTTTTATCACATGACTTATATATATTTTTTTTTGCCTTAATTCATGTAATCAAAAGTAATGGAAAGCATATATTGAAAGCGAGGGAGCAAATATATAGAGAATTCAAATTCCAGTGCTCTCATTTGAATATTTTATTTAATTTGCCCTATGATTCCCTATCTACCGTGGAACCCATAAAAATTGGTACATAATTAATACTCCCTCTATCTACCAATTATACGCACATTTCTTTGTACGTAGTTTAATGCAATATGTTGGAGGATATTTTGGTGTATTGTGAGGCCCGTTTATGAATAAAGTGAATATTTTTAGAAAGTACGTATGATGTACTTTCCAAAAATATTCACTTTATTCATAAACGGACCTCACAATATCCTAAAATATCCTCCGACATATTGCATTAAACCACGTGCAAAGAAATGTGCATATAATTGATGGACAGAGGGAGTACAGTAAGAATGTGAAATGTAATGAAGTTTGGGATATATAATTCTAGAATATAAATACTAGTAACTACTTGAGTTTCTGGATTAGGGGAGCAACCAAGACGAATATTACTAAACTATTAAATATTCCGTCCGTCCCCTTATAAGTTGCTCGTTGCTTTTGAACACACGGATTAAGATAAAAGTGGAAAAGTATAAGTGATGTGATGGAAAAAGTGAAAAAGTATAAGTGATGTGATAGAGAAAAACGAAAAAGTAAAGGAAATAGTGTAAAAAGTATTGAAAATAATACTCCCTCCGTCCCGTAGGAATTTGCACCCTACGGGACGGCACATTTTTTAAGGAAAATTATTTTATATATAAAGTAGTGGCATATGGGTAAATATGTGTATATATTTGTGAGTGTGCACGTAAACCAATATTTTCTTTTTTAGTAGTGTGCAAATTTGTGTGGGACATCCTAATAAGGAAAGTGTGCAAATTCCTGTGGGACAGAGGGAGTAATAAAGAAGTAAATATAGTTTCCAAAAAAAGTAAAAAAAAAAAAAGAGCAAATGAGCAACATATAGTGTGACAGACGAAAATGGCAAAATAAACAACTTATAGTGGAACGGAGAGAGTATTAAATAAGGCCAACTAATTACTTAATAATATAACTAATTAAATAATATAATTGGAAATTATCATCTTACGATCCATTTTTCATCATTCTCTCCTTCTATACAAATTTTATCCTTGAATCAAGGTCGATCCATTCTTCAGAAGCAAAGTAAAACAAAGTGTTGGTCCCAAACGGATTAGATTAGTGTATAGGGGAGAATACACTAATGCCAAATATTTTTGCAAGATTCTTGAAACACGCCACAATCAGCTAAAACTAAAGGTAATCCTTACTGAAGTTAGGCAAGTTTGTCAGGTGTGATTCATATAAGTTGTGGGCCTGGTTGCTCAGTGAGACTAAGTTTAGATAACCCACCTACTGATAGCTCTAAGACTTATCAGTTTGATAGTTATCTCAATAAGTTTGAGTGTTGAAGTGTGAGTCCGAAATTCTACTCATTTTAAGGTTTCTAAAAAGTTCTTGCCTCAGGATTTTCAAATTGTGATTAAAAGGCCAGTGCAAAAAATTTAGGTCAGGATTGATTAGGTCAAACATTATAATGTTCAATGCTCAAATGATATGACACGATAACAAATGCCATAAAAGCAAGTACAACACACAAGAATTTAACGTGATTCAAAGACGGAAGCTCTTAATCCACGGTCCTAATTTAGCAAGAGAATTACTCTCTAAGGAATTGATCTTATTTTTAATGTGCCAAGGTGCACTGTGGATCAGACTTCCTCTTTTTAAAAATTGACCCCTAGAATTTTATGAGTTCTAGTCATCTTACAACCAACCTCACTAACCCTATCACACAACTCACTCTAGGGAGGTTTAAAATTCTAAGTTTTCAACTATTTGCAATAGCTCTTACAATACAAAACAAATACATCTGAAATGGACTATCACTTCTAAGCTTAAGATATTCTAATAAGCGCAAGAACACATAATAGATTCTTAAACTAAAGTAAAGCACTAGGAAAACTTGTGTTACAGAGTGCTTGTTGAGCGCTCGAGAAATTGAGAGTCTTGCAGCTCTGAAATTTTATGTAACCTTGTTTGGGTCCAAGTCTTCTGCATTTATAAGCCCTTTTAAAAAATATTTGTTGGAGATATAGCTCCGAAAGTTTCTATTTTAGGAGTAGCAAATAAATTTTAATATGTAGATCCAATCCACTGTACTTGTTTAGTGAAAAACTACTTCTTGTGCACAATTTACTTTTGTAGACTTATGTCAAGCAGAAAGTGTCATCTTCGCACAATAGGTGTAAATTTCTCATTGACTCACATCCTCAGCTTGCAACATCACTCAAAATCAACCTCAGGTTTTAACCTTTGTCTTATCTGAAGTGCACTGTCGAAGATCTTTATTGGAATTTATGTCTTAGGTAACTTTTTAAGTCTTTACTTGATTTCTACTTTAAGTGATCCAAATAATCTTAGTAGCCTGACATCTTCAGGATCTACTAAACTTCAGTGTCCGTCATTAGACTTCAATCTTCATCCTGATCTGACTCTAACCAACTAAGAAAGATCAGTTTATCATGTCAGGTATGGAATTCCTTTTGAGTCTTCCCCAACTAAGTTCCTGTAAACAGAAGGCCAAAATCTGAATATCAATATTTAGGACTAAAAAAAATCACCTGAAGTTCTGGGATCTAATCAAATAAGCATTGTCTCAACACAAAGGCAGTTGGCCGGAGGAGTTGGTGGGCAATATAGATGGAAAGAATCTGGGTGAAGTGTTGAGGCGAGACAACATTGTTAGGCGGTGTGGGTTTTAGCTATCCAGCCCATAATGGGTCGCATAGAGGGGGCGACACAAGGATAGAGAAGTGTTGTCATTGCCCCATAATGACGTATCTAATTCGCACGCCCCTTTTAAATAGGGTGAAATTCTTGAATATGTGTATCTGAGTCTCCACGTGGCAAACTCAACTGTCACGTGGCAAATTCAATTATCGGATACTTGAATCCATCTCGCAAATCCTACTTGTTAATCATTAAATATATACTCCCTTCATCCCGGTATAAGTTGCTCGTTGCTTTTGGGCACACGGATTAAGATAAAAGTGAAAAAGTACAAGTGTTGTGATAGAAAAAGTGAAAAAGTATAAGTGATGTGATGGAGAAAAGTAAAAAAGTAATAGAAATATTGTAAAAAATATGAAAAATAAGTAATAAAGAAGTGAATAATAGTTTACAAAAAAGGTAAAAAAAAGAAGCAAATGAGCAATATATAATGGGACAGATGAAAATGACAAAATGAGCAACTTATAGTGGGGCGGAGGGAGTATTTTTTAATTAAATTTTATTATTTTATACTCCCTCCGTCCCAAGATTACTTTCATAGTTGTCCTTGCACACGAACCCATGAAAAATGTGTATGTGAGTGTAAAATTAAATAATTAAATAAGAAAAAATGTACTTTATTAACTTATGTGAATGTAAAAAATTACCTTCTCAGGTGTGTGAAAGTAGAGTTGGGACATTCAAATAAGACAAGTGTGAAAGTACTCCTGGGACGGAGGGAGTATAATTTAAATTGATAATGTGATGATTACTTTAGATTAGATTTACTATTATGATGTATGTAATGGAGTAATGAAACTTGAATAAATATTTTATTATTTAATTATATTAAATCGTCCAATATATTTAAGCTTTCGTTGGAGAAAAATGTGAATTTTATACATTTAATTTATAAATTTTAAGAAATATATATGTATATATATAATTTTTTAGATGTTATACATAATAAAATATAAATAAGTAGACATATCCTTGACAAATCACACCCAATTTTTTTAATAAAATTTGTATCCCTTTATCCATATTGTATCGTCCCCACATTCTTGCATCCGTACCTGTGCAACATAGCTCAGGATTGATCCCTGAAAATGCACATTTTTTGTCTTCAAAGCAAAATATGACTAAGAATAAAAATGAAGTAAATTTATTGTGTATCAAGTATACGAAGTAATATACTAATATACGAAGCAATTTAAGTATATTTTTGAAAAGTTACCCCACTTTTATTGAAAAGTTACACTTGTCTATACAAAAAGTCAATTTATTATGGAGAAATCTTTATTTACTATAAATAAGAATAACTTTTAATTAATGACTGAATGAATTTTAAACTATACAATTAAATGATATGGTGCTACTAATGTATAAAAATGAGTTGACAAAAACTTATATAAAACGTTTCGCGGTATAATACATACCACATATATAAAAATTTGCCGATCCTTGATCGGGTCGGATTGGATTTGGACAATAGTAAAAAAAGTGTGTTAATATATGAATTAATATACCTAAATTTAAAGGGATGATGATTAAATTGAAAAAAAAACATTTATATTTATAAAAATAAATTTTCTCTTATAGTAACACGCATTTGCCCATATTGTAACACAAAATGAGGAACAAATATATATTACTATTAGAGCAAATGTGTGTTACAATCTTATGAAATGTTATTCTTTTTATATATTCATTTATTTTTATATAATAAATAATTTTTCATATAATATAAGTGTAAAATGTATTACTACAAGAAAATATATTGTTTTTCATAAATATTTATGAAAAAATACATTTATGAAAATTAATATTTATTCTCATAGTAACAATATTTTTCTATTAGATTGTATGAAAAAATATTATTTTTACAAAAATAAATGAACATATATACAAAAACAACATTTAATCTGATTGTAATACACATTTTGTCTAATAATAACATGCATTTGCCCAAATTGTAACATACATGAGAGTGGAAAAATCTGGAATTATAGCTGCGAAAATTTTGGGAAAAAAAAAGTTCAATTACGACCCGACCTAGTTAAAAATTCATAAATTTTTAATGTGGTATGTTAAACACCGTGAAACAGTTTACGTGAATGTGTCTCAAATGAGTTATGTGAAAATTGTGGAGTTTTTTGCAATGGGCAAAACCTTGTGGGAGCAAACTTGTTAGAAGACCAGTTTCTTGTCCGTTAAGCCATGAAGGGCATTTGACAGAAGTCTACAAATTGCCTGCGAATTTGAAGAGGGACATTTTCCCTGCGACTTTTTAAATTTTTAAGAAAAATTTACATGATTTTATTTTTTACATTTTAACCAGAGACTTGCTTCGCATATTTTGATTACAATCTCTAACTAAACATCATATTGTATGTATGTCATCTACTTGTCAAAAATAAATATTCATCTGAATTCGAGCTCACATAAATTTAAATATAGCAGTAGTATATACACATAATAGTTACAGGAGGAGTTCGTGTAAATTTAAGTTAATAGGGTTGAGGTTTGACGGGTGAAGGAAAAAAAATATTGTAAATTAATTGTAATTAGGATGAATTTTGTCAGGTTAAGGTCATGTATGCACACATGTACCGTGGTATATAAATTTATTTTTAAATAATTAAAAATATTTTCATTAAAATTTACCATTTTTTACATTAAATATGATTGTTCAATTATAATTGTTCTGTATAATTAATTCTAACCATTTAATAAAAATAATCCTAATAATTAAAAAAATACACTTAAATTATATGGTATATAATCCGCAAGAGTTAATATATTGCCTAAATAGTTTTCTAATCATCAATGATGCAAATGGCGGTAGCCGAGGCCGCTAGACAGACTTTTATGCGCTTGACGACACTTGACCACCGACAATTAATCAAAATCGATAAAAAATGACAGAGACGATATTTGGCAGCGCCTAGGCGGCATTGACACAATCTAGAGGGTTTTGATACCGCCTAGACAGTAGGCAGTTTTTATATTTTTTTAAAATAATTTAAATCGAAATGTATTTTTTGAAAAAGTACCCGACTTTGCCTAGTCGGGGTTTATATATTTTTAAAGTTTTAAATAATTTAAATGGAAAGGAATTTCTTAAAAAAGTACACAACTTAGAAAATTTGATGAAGATGATTTGTCATCCGATTAGGAAGAAATAAATGTTAATGTTGATGTTGAGTTTGAGTCTGATGATGAAAACCATGTGTATGAAAATGAGCAACCCTTAATTATTTTTAAATTATTTTTAATTAAATCACTTAACTTGATCTTAACTTATACGTATTATATATTTGACTATACTTGCATTTAATTTAGAAGTTAGAAATGTATTGTGATAATTTTTTATATTTTGTTGGTTTATTGCATTTTATGAAAGATGTATTCGGCTATTAATTATGTTTTAAATTTATAACTTATCCTAAATGTGCATCTTGATTAACATAATATTAAAAAAATTTGACATAAATTTAAAAAATTAAAATAAAGAAAAAAATTGATGTGGCCTAGGCGCCGCGTAGATGATCTAAGCACTTGGCGGCACTCGACCTCCAAGCGTCATTTGTACCCTTGTTAATCGTTAGGTGCCATTGTAGTGACAAAAATTTGTATGAGTCCAAGTTCACTATTATATATGCACTATTAATATTATGTATATTTTGTATCACTATTATGCATATATAGTATCACTGTAAAAAATAAAAAAAAATTTATATAACATTGATATAATATATAAATAACAGTGATATGAGTTCATATAAAACCGAGTTCACAAAAGATCTGCTCATTATAGAAATATACCCAAAGGAGAACAATTTTAGTTTTTTTCTCGTTTTCATTTTTTCTGAAAAGGTATTGAGAATGAATAGGGTGCATAGCATTTTGCAAACCTAGGCGGATGGGTAACTTAACTTGAATACAGACAAAGAAATAATTTCATATCGAAAATCAAGGATGAAAATTTTTGGATATTTCGCCGAAATTTCGGATTTTTGACACCCTCGATATGTATATTTTCTGGAATGAATTTTTTTCAAAAATATCGGTAAAATATCGGTAAATATCGGGATATATCGATGTCGATGAATTATAGTTCAAATTTTATGAAATATCGGGAAATATCAGTAAAAATCTGTAAAATATCGGTTATTTTTTTTTTTTAAGTTTAGGGTTGAGTCACTCAATTTTAGTTGTTTCAACTTTATTTTTAGAGTTAAATCGGTTGACAACTTTATATTTAAGCCTCATAGGACATCATTTTGATATTCATTGTCAAATATTTAATATTTATAAATAGTTGTTGTATCATTTTATATTTCTTATGTATATTCTATTAATATGTTTATCGTAAAATTCTAATTTTGTTGAGTTTTTCAGTTAAATTTATGTATTAAGACTAGTAATAACATTATCTAAAATTTCATGTTAAATTTCCATTATTTTAACAAAATTTCTGTAAATTTTTTATTTTCTACCGATATCGATATTTCCACCAATATATCCATAAATTTAAGGTACCGATATTTCCATCCATACCGATATTTTCGTCCTTGTCGAAAATCAATACATTTATAAGTCATTACTTGGATGAAAGTGACACATCAGTCCTTTTGATCCGAATCATATTGATGTATAAAATAAACCCTTATAAGCTATAAAATTATTATTTCACGATAACAAAAACTCACAAATTTTATCTAGTCAATTTAATTTTTTCATTAAAATAAAATGAGTGTACTAATTTCAAGATTATAGTTAAGATCAAATTTAAATAAAAAAATTATCTTTGTTGGACTACTAAAATAGGACTTTGCAAAATAAGAATTATAAACATTAAGGACATTTATATAAAAATAATTTAAGAGACCATTGAATAAGAATAATATTTAGTTTATAAAACTTTTAAAATAAAAATTAATTTAAAAGACATTCGAAATAAATATTTAATAATTTCAAGGTATTTTTGATACTTTAGCCTTTTTAACATCATCTATTTACATACATGATGAATATATAAATGAATATGTATGCAAAATATGTGATTAAAATCTTGCTCCTGTAAGTCTTTGTTAATTGCAATAAATATATAGATATAGTGACAAAATGCGATTGCAATTACTGCCAACACTTTAAGTTATATATTAGTGTATGTATATTATATTTTATATAGTTTTAGTGTTGTATGTATCAAGTGCATCTTATAATTTAAGTGTATGTTTAAAAAGTTATACTCCCTCTATCGCGTAGGAAATTGCACCTTACGGGATGATAAATTTTTTAAGAAAAATGTGTTTTGTATATAAAATAGTAGCATATGAATAATTTTTTTTAGTAATGTGCAAATTTGTGTGAGACGTTCAATTAAAAAAAGTATGTAAATTCCTATGAGACGGAGAGAGTATAATTTATTGTTGAAAAATCACATATTTTATTATTGAAAAGTGAATTTTTAAAATTACACTTTTCAGTAATAACATGTGTGACTATTCAGTAGTATTTTGTGTAATTTTTTAAAAATATATTTGAGTTGCACAATACACTTGGTGTACAAGAAAGACTTAGTGCTTGTTTTAGAACTCTTAAAACAACTTCTAAAACTGTTTTTTTTTTTTAAATCTCTCTCACAACTTTTGAAAAAAAAAACTATTTCAGAAGCAGTTTTGTAGAGTTTCAAAACAGGCCCTTACTCTTAAATATTAAAATGATTTATAATCTATAATTAATTACATAATTACAAAATCTTATTCTTTTTTAAAATAATTTTAAATTCATAACCTACTATCCACAATTATAAATATTATTATTTAATTTAATAATAATTAAGTTTAGTTAATAAAAAATTTGAAAAGACCCACATTAAAATTTCAAAAAGCGAACCTAATTTAAGTGAATTTTCATTATATATGCAAAATATAAATAAGTCTTATTCAACTCATAGATAGATTATATTTCAATGTTTTAACTTATTTCAAAAATAAAATTTTATTCATGTTACTCTAAACTAATTTTTTTATTCAATATGCACATATATATACTAGCGATGTCCAGTATTATACTTTAGAAATCTTAGATGAAATTTATCTTCTCTCTTTTTTATTGGGGAATCAACCCCATTTTTCGATAGACCTTTATTTTAAAATATTCAAATTCTAGAAATATATATATATTCTAGTATGTAAACTCGCGTATTACGCGAGATTATTAAAAAAATATTTTTAATATAGATTATATTATGTGAATTAATAAGCTTTAATTTCTTGTATATTTATATATAGATTTATTCGATAATACAAATCTATATTTATATAATTTGAGGTTATCTTATTCACATAATATTTAAAATATGAAAAATAGTGTATTACTTTTGTATTCACACAATATTAAAATATAAATTGAGGATGTCTTATTCATACAATAATTAAAAATGGGAAAATCACAAAATGGTTCACAAAATTGACAAAAATTACAAATTGGTTCTGTGCAGAAAAAAAAATACACTTCTGTGCAGATATTGTGAACTAATTTGTCTTAAATTTTGTATCTATTTATAAATAGTGTATTACTTTTATATCAATCTATGATTATTTCTAATATTTTATTATTATATAAGTATGTTAAAAGAAAATCAAGAACATATCAAAATATATGATTAAAAAATCAAGAACATAATATTTTATAATATAAATTTTTATTATTAAATAGGTATATTAAAAGAAAATCAAGAATATATAAAAAAATATTATTAAAATAATCAAGAACAAAATATTTTATAAAATTTATTTTGTTAAGATTTATTGAGTTTATATACACGTGTTTTAATGAATTATAATATATATATATATATATAT
>JAPKLY010000087.1:284907-329293 GCA_026898435.1 Prunella vulgaris | reverse complement strand
AAATACTATTGAAAAGTTACACAAATTATTACTGAAAAGTTAAACCATTAAAGATACACTTTTCAGTAATAACATGTGTAATTTTTCAGTAATATTTTGTTTAACTTTTCAGAAATGAACTTGAGTTGCACGGTGTAACTGGTGCATACAAGACTAAGCATATATATATATTTGCGTGTCTGATTTCTTGAATCTAACATATACGTGTATTAATGATTTATACATGCACAACACATAAACAATATTGCGGTAAATAAATTAAGTACTTAAAAAATATGTACACATTCACAACGCATACATAATATTATTTCTATAACATCTTTGGTTCTAGAATTATAAATAACTTACGGTATGTATGACACAGACACAATGATTTTAATACGAACCTACAATTAAAACTGAATATAAAAAAACAATATCAGAATATTTAAAACATGAAAAAATTATTAAAAAGATAAATAAACAATTCAAACATAAATTTTTTAAATCAAATAGGTCTGCAATTGTAGCAATTAAATGTTACCTAGAAAAACCATGAAAATTGTGTAGCAATAGAAAAGAAAACAATTCAAACATCAAATTTTAACTATTAAAAACATGAAAAAAATTAAAAAGATAAATAAACAATTCAAATATCATAAAATTAAAATTATATGCACATGGATAACACATACACAATATTATGCTCTAGAATAACTCTGCAATTCAAACATCAAATAAACAATTCAAACATTAAAATTTTAAATCAAATAGACCTGCAATTATAGCAACTGAACGTTACCCCCAAAAGAAAATCACGGAAGTTATGTAGCTTTAGAAAAAAGTATTATTTCACCAGATTATTAAATGTGAAATATGAACCTGTAATAAATAAATAAATAAACAATTTGAATATTAGAATACGACGAAGAGAAATAAGAAAGAGCAAGAGACACACGAAGAAATAAGGTTAAAAGATGAGAACAATAATATTTATGAAGTTGAAATTTATAAAAGTATAGAAATTAAGATGAACGGTTGAGATTAAAAAAATAGATATACTATTTGATATTATGAATATATTTATAAGATTTATATAAGATATATATATGTATATATATATAAAATATAAAATCTACGATCAAGATTAAAACACATAAATTATAAGGTCGAGATTAATTCTTAATGCCAGAATGAATGAGAATAGAGGAAATTCGAAATCGAGCATTTTAGTTGATTTCATAACTTCGTCTTTATATAATATTAAGATATATATTAATATGCATACATACAATAGTAACTTTCTCTATAAGTCCCGCCAAATGCATAAAATATTAATATTGTACTTCAATTATTCGTCAGCAATATATTACTCCACTATTTTCATATGCACACATCTTAATCTCTACTTTTAATCTAATTATAATTTTTTTTTTTTGCAATATATCTCAACTAAATGCAAATCAAAGGTTTGTGTGTTTATGCAAGAAGGTATATATTGAAGGTGTAAACCCTTATTCAGTTGCACTGTCCTGCATCTCTTCTATTATTCAAATTAATTATTTTTATTTTAATTCACATTCATATTCTATATATAAAATAAAAATTCAAATAAAAAAATATTAATTCTATTAACTTAAAAATATTTATTTATGAATAAATCTTATGTGAGACTATCTCATAATATGAAACCACTATAAAATATGTTACTTATTAATTAAAAATTATCACTTTTAAAAAGTTATAAAATTTAACAAAAAGTGATAATATTTTTTGTACAAGTGATTTATCACTTTTTCTAAAATATTATCACATTTAACTATAAGCCTATTGTGATAACAATTCTTGTGAAAATAAAATATTTATTAACACTTGAAATGATATACAAGTTATTTTTCTTGAATTTCGGGTTCTCTCTCTAACTTGTCCTCTGATTCTCCTTCAACTTTTTCTTGGCTTTTGTCTTGACTTTGAATTTGACTTGACTTTGAAGTCGGCTTTGACTTTGACTGGGCTTGACTTGAAACACTTGATCTAAGAACGATGAAGTCTTGTTTTGGATTTTTTATGAAGAACGCCTTGAATTTGACGAAGAATGATCTTCAGATCTTCGAGGTGGATTTGATCTGGAACACTTGATCGGAGGGGTCTTGGACCTTGATCTCTGATCGGACCGTGTTTGGAGATGAACTTGATGAAAAACGCTTTGAAGACGGTGATGAACACTTGTTGTCTTCGAGGTGTTCTTCGGCTGGAAACGTCTGATTAGAGGGATGGATCTCCTTATTTCTGATCGAAAGATGTTTCTGGCTGAATTTGGCGAAGAACAGTTGAAGATGGCGAAGAACGCTTGATGATCTTCAAAGTGTTTTTCAAGAAAAATGTCTGGTCGGAGGGATTTGACCTCTTGTCTTGGATCAAATGGTGTTTCTAGAGGGTTTTGATGAAGAACGGTTTGAATCTTCGAAGAACTTTTTCAGATTTGGTGAAGAACACTTGAATCTTCGAAGAATGGTTTGAATTTTCTTCTTAGCTCACAAGTTGCTCGTAGAGAGGCTGCTTACTCGTTCGTCTTCAATAATTTCGATCTTTCGATATGTTGAAATGCATGAATATGACCCCTATTTATATGGTGGAGAGTTGAAGACCTTCCTTATTCGTGCTGACACGTGGCGTGATCTGGTTGACTGATTTTGATTTGATTAACAACATTTACGAATCGACCAAATTTAGCTTGATTGATTTCCGTCGTCTTCTTTATTTATACGAAACATTTATGTTTTCAAATAAAATGGCAAATCAGCAATTTATTGCCATTTACGAGTGCCGGGAGACTCGCAATTTAATAATGATTTGTACCGTGTACAATAAATATAATTTTTTTACTAATTAATTAGAGAATTAATTTTGTAAATCCTCAAAATTAAAATAGTAATATATGTTGATATTTATTTAATCTATACACGTGTCATTATTTAGTTGAGTGCAATTTTTATTTTCTTACACCTATCACAATCTTTTTCTTTTTTTGTCAGTCTCAAGGTCTCATACAATTTTTTTTCTTTATTTATTTATTTTAATATATAATTGAATACTTGAATTTAAGAAAATTTTATTAGTATTTTCAATATTAATATTATTTTTAAAATTTAGTATTGTATTAGTTTAAAAAACAATTCAAATATATATTATTAATTAAATAATTATAACTAATAAGACACTTATACATATATTACATTACATAAACTATATATTAAGTTAAAAGTGGAAAATTTTAATAAATAATAATTAGTTGGATAAAAAAATAAACCTAATTTAAATTTGTTATATATTTGATCTCATATTAAAATGTTATCAATATTAAATCGTAAATCGCATAGGAGAATAACTAGTAAATGTAATATAAAAAATACTGAGCCAAATTGTCCTAAACTTCTTGTACTTATTTTGTTATAAAATTTTGAAAATTATTATAAAGATTATATAGTTTAAGTGGTTGAATCTTTATTTTTTCTTTAGCTATATAAAGTTCAACCCTTTGCAACTATAATTTTTTATTTTAGTATTTTATAAATAATATTAATATTTTTTAGATATATATTTTTTATCTATATATATATATATATAATATTATAAAAAAACCTATTTG
Organism: Prunella vulgaris; assembly: GCA_026898435.1. Lineage (NCBI taxonomy): Eukaryota > Viridiplantae > Streptophyta > Magnoliopsida > Lamiales > Lamiaceae > Prunella > Prunella vulgaris. The sequence continues at coordinate 325,665 of JAPKLY010000087.1, read as the reverse complement.
AAAGGATAATAGTTGACTTTTCATTTTCTGTTTTAAATATAAAAAATTTCAGTCTTTTTATCAATTGACACATGCAAACTTGCAGCTATAAACTAATTTGAATAATAGTGATATTTTTAATTTTTATTTTGTATGTCCTTCAATTTATACCATTTTTATAATATTTAGATACATATTCAACATTCCTTCAAGTAGGCTAATTGAGACAAAAATCTTTTAGAATTCTACAAAGTTGTGATGTGTATCAACTACTTGACATGACAATAAACAACTCATAAGAATTAATTTGTGATAGGATCGATAAGCATGTGTTTTTAATTATCTAAATGGTTGATTTTATGTATTTATCTTATATTTGAATATATATTATATAAGACAATGTTATAAGTGAGACATGAACCTTAATATATTCATTTTTTTATAAAAATATAATTAAAATAGTAAAGTGAAATTTTATCACAAGTATGAAATCAACTCAGAAATCATTTCATTCTTAAACTAGATAACTTTTCACATATTATGTGGAATATCAGTAAGAATTAAGATTCTAGTATACAATATTTTATAATATAATATATAATAAAATTTAAAAAATATATTAATGAAGTTTAACATAAATGTTATTTGCATATAAAATTGGTTTAAATTATTTTTAAGTTATAAGTACTGATAAAATTAATTGTAAAGTGATTTTTGTTTTATTAATTATTTTAAAAAAATAGGTAGACCAATAAGAATTTTATTGTCTATTGATTAATTAAACTAGTATTTTTTGCAAATTAAAATGTGTGTGCATATATATATATATATATATATATATATTTAAATAAAAATAATATAAAGAGAAAAAGTCAAAATAATACAATATTTTATTTTAATTTAGTTAAGATTTTTCATATTGATATTAAAGACTCATATTTCCTAATAATACTTAATTTACACATTAAAATTTTACTCCCTCCGTCCCAGACGTGTTTTCACCTTTGGGATGGCACAACTTTTAAGAAAAGTAGAGTGTTGTGTAAAGTTATATTATTAAAATATTGAGATTAGTTGGATTGTGAGGATAACGTTAAAGTAATAGTTTCCATTTATAGGGTGTGAAAACAATTGTAGAACTGACGGAAAAGGAAAGTGTGAAAACAATTATGAGACGGAGGGAGTACAAAACAAATCAACCATATTATGATACATGTCAAAACTCAACTCTCTATTACCCTCTTTGTTCTAAAAGATGTTGTATAATTGAAATTTTAGGTTTTTTTGTATGAGATTGATTTATATTATGTAAATGGATAAAATATTTTTTTATGAGGATGCACTATTCAATTTAAGTGAATGAAACAAAAGAAAATAATCTTTGTGTGTATATATATTAGTGGAATGAAATGCAATTTATAGGTCTTTGTGATGAATAGTATATTATACAATGTCTTTTGGTACATAAGGAGCAATATATAAGAAGATTAATATTAGACATTACAACTAGTATTTTTACCCGTGTGATGCACGATCAACGATATTTAAAAATAAAAATTTAATTTTATTAATATCATTAATTATCTTATAATATGCATGAATTTAAAATTACAATGTCAAGTATTAATTCTCTTATATATTACTTTATATATTTAAAAAAAATTACACAATTCACTGTTTATTATTCACAAAAACCTATAATGCATCACATTCTACTAATAATTACACTCAAAGACATTTTTTTCACTTAAATTGAGTAATTTACCATTATTAAAAACTATTTTATTCATTTAAATACTATTTCCTCTGTCCCACAAGAATTTGCACACTTTTCTTATTCAGACGTCCCACACAAATTTGCACACTACTAAAAAAGGAAACATTGATTTACGTGCACACTCACAAACTTATACACATATTTACCCATATGCCACTACTTTATATATAAAACACATTTTCCTTAAAAAATGTATCGTCCCATAGGGTGCAAATTCCTACGGGACGGAGGGAGTATAAGTTAACTCATATACAAAAATTCCACAAAATTTAACTATATAATATTTTTTAGGACGAAGAGAGTGGTTAAGTTTTATGGCGCGTTGTTAATTTGCTATTTAAAATTTTGATGTGTAAATTAATAGTTTTTAAGAAATATGAGCCTTTTAATATCAATATAAATTTTTTAACTAAAACTACATTAAAATATTTATTTTATTTTATTACTTTTTAGTATTAATTTTTTACTTAAACTAATATATATGTGTTTATATGAGTACACACATTTTAATTTGTTAAGCATATTAATTTAATTAATCAACAAAATTTTAAAATTCTTCTTGGACTATCTATTTAAAAAAAATAGTTTAATCAATCAAATAAAATTATTTTATATTGAATTTTATAAATATTTATAACAAAGAACTTTTAATAATTTTTTATACAACAAAAGTTTACCATTATAAAAAATAAAATCCATATTAAACTTCATTAATATATCTTTTAAAATTTTTATTTTTATTATATTATAAAAATATTATATACCATGAATCTTAATTCTTACTAATATTTCCCGAATATGTGTGAATTCACTTTGTTTAAAAATAGAGTGATTTGTGAGTTGATTTTATAGTTGGGACAAAGCTTCACTTTACTATTTAAATTGTATTTTCTTTTAAAATATGAATTCATTAAAGTTTTATCTCATTTATAATATTATCTAATACAATGTATTCTCATACATAAGATAAAAGTATAAAAATATGTTTATCTTTTATAATAGACTAATACAGAGTATGACTTGCTTAATCTTTGGATCATTGCTAATACATTTTTATTGATTCAATCACTAACAAATTTTTTATGAGTTGTTTGTTGTCATGTGCAGATAATAATATACACCCATTAAAAAAAATATCGGTGCAAGGATTTGAACCTTGTAACCTAGAGTAAAAAGAAAAAGAAAATTACAGCCACCTAAACTATATGATATGGTATAAGAATAGTTTTAAAATAAAATAAAAAAAGTAAAAATAATTTTGGGCCCATTTCGGTCCAAAATTTTATTATTATATATGTATAGATAGATATATAATTTTTGTTTGAGTTACAATCATTAAAATTGTTTTAATGATTAGAGAATGTAAAAGGATTTTTTGATAGATATTCTTTGGCTTTTTTAATTTAATTAAGTATCAGTTTTTAATTAATATCACTAAAAAGAGAGCAAGAGAATGCAAATTATTTTTATTTGGTAGTTAAAAAAATCATTTATATCTATACTGATATTTGGTTAGGGAGGTTAAGAGGCTTATTGTTTTATTTATATGTGTTTCGTTTTTTAATAATAATAATAATAATAATAGCTAATTCATTTATTAAGAAAGTTGAAAAGACTTTACAAATTTTAATAACTGATATTTTTTTTAACAATACAAATTTAGAAAGCAAAAAAGTTTTGTTAAAAAAAGTTTCTAGAAAAGGAATAACATTTTGTTATTAGATAGTTATAGATTCTTAAATTTATACATATTATAAGATAATTAATTATATGATATTTTACATACAGAAAGTATTATAAATGGGTAATTGCAAAAATCTTATAAAAAATTAAAATTTATTTTAATAAATATCATAAACTGTGCGTAGCACATGTAAAAATACTATTAATTTATAATGAAAATATTTTAAAGATCTTAATATATTAAATATTTGATCGAAAGTGATCATAATACATGTTTGAAATGACTCTACTAATATTTTATTACCAAAAAAAAAATAAAAGAATTCAATATAGTTCACCTATTTAAAAAGTATGATTTTAATTTCGTACTCTTTCCCTTTGTTACAGTTTTAGCAAACAACCCCTAAAAATCTCAACAGGAATATAAAAAATTGAAATCAGTAGCATCATAATATTGTTAATATATAGAAACAATATTGTTTATTCTACTATTTAAATTATTCAAATTTAATATAAAAATACAATATTGTAATATTAAGGTTTAAAATATCAAGTCTTCATAAAATCTATTTAGAATATTTAATATTTGAACAAGAATATCAAATATTTGACCATGAGTGGGTTTTATATGAAAATAGTTCGTGATAAATTTATCATAAAATTATTTTAAAGAATCAAATATTTGGTCAAGTGTATCAAAATATTCGTCAAAGCCTCAAAGATATCAAAAGTTGGGGTCAATAAAATCTACAACGATTATTATAACATAATATCATCGATCCAGATTCTTGATACATCTGATGAAATTTTTATTACATCTGATTAAATATTTGATACTTAAAATTGGGTAATGATAAGATTATCATGACATCCATTTTCATGCAAAATTTTATCTTTGACCAAAAATATAAAAATTAGATAGCGATTCATAAAAATTAAAAAAAAAATTGTTCATAATATAAAAATTGATTTAGAATTTAGAAATATATAATACATATATATTCCCCAAATAAAAGAACAAAAGTTTTATAGCTAAAAATATGTATATATGATGAGTTCAAATTATCATTTATCAATAAAAAATATTAGTGTATCAAAATTAGACTATAGAGACAACATTATTTGTTTACTCTAATTATATCACTTATTTATCCATATATTGTGTTAAACAATAACACAATACAATATATGCAATATTATTGTTTAATGTAATAATAATTAAGTAATATAATTAATATAAATAAGAAGTAGTTTTTGATATTTGATTTTGACCCAGTGTTTTAAGTGTGTAATTTTTTGTACAGGTTAATATACCCAATTATATAAAAAATAAAAATTTGGTTCCCTAGCAATCAAAACTGCAACATGATCAACAAGAGGAGAGATATGCAAGTAGTGGAGTTCTAACCATTTAAACTATCAACACTTAACTTCGTGTATAATATTTATCATACTTAAAGAATAGATAGAAAATTCAGAAATTCGGTTGCTTTTATTTGATCAAATAACTTTTTTTCGAAAAAAAGTTGTATAATAGCAAAATAGAAAAAAACTCTTTTTTTCTTACTAATTAAGATAAATATATATATCTTTTAAGTATAATTATGTGTTACTGTAAAGTAAAATAACATATATTTATCCTTACAATAATATATATAAGGTGCTAAAAATATATTCCTATATAAACAAAATGTTCACAAATGCAAGAAAAAAATATCGATCTCAAGAGTTAAAAATAGAATAAAACCTTGCATTTATTTTTTCTCATAATAATACATGGATAAGGATAATTAATCTTTGTTATAATAAGAATTAGCAAAAAATAGTTATTATTATAGTTTTCTTATATATATACTCTTCCCGTCCCAAAAGTACTTTCACACTTTCTTTATTTAGATGTCTCAACTCTTCTTTCACACACTTAAAAAAGAAACCTTTTACATTTACAAAAATAAATAAAATACACTTTTTATTATTTTATTATTTAACTTTATATTCATATACTTACTTTTTCTTAATTTACGTGTTCGAAACTATTATGAAAGTAGTTTAGAGAGAGAGAGAGAGTATATACATATGAGAGTGAGTTTTTTTGTCCCTTCGTAAATGTAGGTATATTTTGTGTACAAAATTATGTTAAATGTGTCTGGTATGATTTGTATTTTAGAGGGACAAAATAGTGATTAGATAATAAAAGGAGAAGGAAAGGTAAGTCACAAGAGGAATGGTCAAATGCCCAGCCCAGGGCAGGAGGACACATGATAAAAAGTGCTGCAATTTAGTTCAGATATATCTGCATTTGAGATATTGTACCTTCACACGTATCTCAACACGTGGACGGTCAGGGTTTTGCTGCCATTATCTTGACATTTTTTAGCAAGTCAATTACTCACCCTACCTATTTTCTTTCTTTTCTTTTTCCTTATATATTTATCATATTGCAATAATCTAAATGATGTATTCTGATTTTTATAGTATAAATTATATATTTGTATTACTATTATTGATAGATAAATCTGATTGAATAACTTACTGGTTATTATTACAAAATTATATAATATATTCCAAATATATACTCACTCCGTACTGATGTTACTAAATTCTCTACCAAAATCCTTAGAAAATTTCAAGGATGCTCTATTATTTGGAAGGCAAGAGAAGGTGTCCCCTGAAGATATTCAGAATGCATTGAAAACTAAGGCGCTTCAAATGCAATCTGAAAGGAAGAACACAAATCAAGGTGAAGGGCTGAATATCAAATTCAAGAAAGGGAAGAAATCGTTTTCAGGAAAGAAGAAGAAAATGGTAAAGGCACTGAATCTGGAAAATGTGTGGAAAAGAGAAAATGTTTCTCATGTTAGAAGGTGGGACATCTCAAGAAGAATTGTCCTGACAAATCCAGGAAGCAAGAAGAGGATCAAAAGACAGATGTCACAATTGCTGCTCAGGAAGGATATGATAGTGTTGAGGTCTTGGTTGTTACTGATGTCAAGCTGAGTGAAGATTGGGTGTTGGATTCTGGGTGTTCATTTCATATGTGTCCCAATGAAAGTCTATTCAGTGATCTCAAGAAATTTGATGGTGGATCAGTTCTCTTGGGGAATGATCAGATGTGCAAAGTCAGAGGCTCTGGCTCAGTAAAACTGAGACTGCATGATGGTGTTGAGAGGATACTACAAGATGTCAGGTTTGTACCGGAGCTGAAGAGAAATCTTAATTCTCTTGGATCACTTAATGTTTTGGGATATGAATTCAATACAAGGAATGGATTCATATTGATAGCCAAGGATAATAACATTGTGGTGAAAGGCAAGAAGGTGAATGACTTGTACATTTTAATTGGTAACTCAGCTACCGGATCAGTGAATGCAGTTATGGGCAGTTCTGATGCTATCTTGTGGCACAAGAGGTTAGGGCACATTGGTGAAAGGGGACTGAATGAACTCTCCAAACAAAAGGCATTTGGGGATTCAAGAACAATCAAATTGGATTTCTGTGATCACTGTGTGTTGGGAAAATCCAAGAAACACTCTTATGCAAAGGGGCAACATCATACTGATGCTCCTCTGGACTATGTACACTCTGACATCTGGAGGTCTTCAAGAACTGAGACTCATGGAGGTGGAAGGTACTTCATGACTATCATTGATGATTTCAGCATAAAGGTGTGGGTGATAATCCTGAAGCAGAAGAGTGAAACCTTTGGAAAATTCAGGGAATGACTCCTTGAACAAGAAAACAAAAGGAGCAGGTCCTTAAAGCATCTCAGGACTGACAATGGACTTGAGTATGTGTCAGAAGAGTTTGAAAATTTCTATAAGGAAAGAGGCATAACAAGGCACAAGACTGTTCCAGCAAACCCTCAACAAAATGGACTTGCTGAGAGGATGAACATGACTATTTTGGAGAAGGTCAGATGCATGCTATCAGATGCTAAACTACCTAAAGTATTCTGGGGAGAGGCAATTAATACTGCTTGTTATTTGATAAACAAAACACCCTCATCTGCTATTGACTTTAAAACCCCAGATGAGTTTGGTATGATAGATTGTCAGATTACAATAATCTAAAGGTGTTTGGTTGCTTAGACTTTGCACACATAAGGCAGGATAAGTTGGAACCAAGGGCTCTGAGGTGCATCTTCCTTGGATATCCAAAAGGTGTCAAGGGTTATAGATTGTGGTGTCTTGAAGCTGCACACAAGAAGTGTATTGCCAGCAGAGATGTGACTTTTAATGAGAAAGTCATGGGATATGGTACTTCAGGAAATACTCAGGATGCTGAGGATAACCCCATAACCAGACATATACCAGTTCAGGTGGAGCATACAACCAGGATTCAGAATGAAGATCAAGCTCAGGACAACTCTGATATCAGGAATCCACAAGAAGATCAGTCTGATGCATCAGCAGATAGTGACTCTGAAGATCAAACTGAAAATTCAGATGAGGAGAGTCAAGATTTGAGAAACTACAGTCTGGCTAGAGATAGACATAGGAGAAACATTCATCCACCAATCAGGTTTGGGCAGGCTGACATGCTCTCATATGCTTTATCAGTAGCAGAAGAAGTAGAGTATCAAGAACCAGAAACTTATGCTGATGCAGTGACAAGGAAGGATAGAGATCAGTGGATTTCAGCTATGAAAGAGAAGTTAAATTCACTTGAAAAGAACAATACATGAGTTCTTGTGAATAAAGCAAAAGGGCAGAAGGTTGTCAGCTCAAGATGGATATTCAAGAAAAAGTCTAAAATTGGGTCAGATGGACAGGAGCAGATCAGATACAAGGCAAGATTGGTTGCAAGAGGATTTACTCAGAGAGAAGACATAGACTTCAATGAAGTGTTTTCACCAGTTGTGAAGCACTGCTCAATAAGGATCTTATTGTCTAAGGTGAATCAGGATGGACTGGAATTACAACAGCTGAACGTCAAAACTGCATTTCTACATGGAGAGCTTGAAGAAACCATATATATGCAACAACCTGAAGGGTTCATACTCTCAGAAGATGAAGGAAAGGTATGCTTGCTGAAGAAATCATTGTATGGACTTAAGCAAAGCCCAAGGCAGTGGTATAAAAGGTTTGATAGCTTCATGGTGTCAATAGGCTTCATCAGATGCAAGTATGATAGTTGTGTGTACTTGGAAAAACAAGGCTCTGAGGTACTTACATATCTATTACTTTATGTGGATGATATGTTAATTGCTAGCAAAAGTCTTGGAAGAATTCAGAAACTGAAGGATAAGCTCAGTTCAACCTTTGACATGAAAGACCTTGGAAGTGCTAAGAGAATTCTGGGTATGGATATTATCAGGAACAAGTCAGCTGGAAGGATGTTCTTGACTCAACATGACTACATACTGAAAATCTTGAGAAAATTCAACATGCATGAGTCAAGATCAGTCAATACTCCTCTTGGACAACACTTCAAACTGTCAGCTGATCAATGTCCCAGGAGTGATCAGGAGAAGTCTCAGATGAACAAGATACCTTATTCAAATGGAGTTGGAATCATAATGTATGACATGGTTTGCAGCAGGCCTGACATTGCTCATGCAGTAAGCTTGGTCAGCAGGTTTATGGCTAATCCTGGAAAGGCACATTGGGAAGCTTTTAAGTGGATAATGAGATATCTGAAAGGTTCAACACATTTGAGATTATTGTTTGAAAGGACTCAGGAGATTAAGCAACCTCTACAAGGTTTTGTAGATTCTGACTATGCTGGAAGCATAGATACAAGAAAATCTCTGACTGGTTATGTGTTTACACTTTATGGCACAAACATCAGTTGGAGGGCTGCTTTACAGTCAGTGGTTACACTATCAACCATTGAAGCTGAGTACATTGCAGTGATAGAAGTAGTAAAGGAGGCTATGTGGCTGAAGGGCATTATCAGAGAATTTGGGATCAGGCAAGATGAAGTTACTGTGCCATGTGATAACCAAAGTGCCATTCACTTAGTCAAGCATCAGGTCTTTCATGAAAGATCTAAACATATTGATGTGAGGCTTCACTTTGTGAGAGATGTGGTGGAAAAGAAGGTGATCACAATACAGAAAGTTTCAACTGATGACAATGCTGCTGATATGTTGACTAAGGTCATACCGAGTTCAAAATGCAACTACAGCTTGGAGCTGGTTAAGGTACAGTCATGAGATGTGCCTTAATACTACTGTGATGTGAAGGTTAGGTGGAGGCATCTCACTTACTTTGAGGCGGAGAATTGTTATGGGTGCAAAGAAAGTGAAATAAAGATCAGATGAGCAAGTACTGCTGATTAACTAGACATTAATACTATCAGCTGAAGGGGGTCAGCTGATAGGTCTGCTGAGGGTCATCAGATATGGTCAACTGAGATCATCTGGAAGTCTTCTGAAAGTCATCTGGTATATCAGCGGAGTCAGCTGAGGGGGGTCAGCTGATGTAGTCTCCTGAGTGGTCAAGATGATCAGTTAGGATGATGGTCAGGATGGTTGGTCAGGTCAGGATGATGGACAGACTTGTTAGTCAGGATGAAGGTCTAATGATGATATTAGCTGATGAAGGTCTACTGATGATATCAGCTGAGTACTCAGACTCAGCTGAGGACATATCACATCAGCAGACAAGAAAAGAGCATACGGACTCTGAGTCAGGAATTAAACCAAGAATCAGTTACGAAGCGATTCAAACTTCCAAGTTGGGCAATTGGCGATCAGTTTAACAGAATCAAAACTGAAAATCGTTGGGCTTTGATCGTTATTCAAATTCGGTTGCAACTGTAGCAGTTACTTGTTGGGTGGTTACAAACTCAAGGATTATTTTGGGTTCCCATATTTCTATATATATATACACATATGTATAGAAAAATCAATCAACACACTTAGAGAGATATCCAAAACACTTGTAATCTGTATCTTCTTCATCGATTAGTGAGAGAGGTGCCCTCATCTGTGGACGTAGATCATTTCTGATCGAACCACGTAAATCTTGGTGTTCTTCAATTTCTTTATTCCAATTGATTTCAAACAATCATTGTTAACTCAACACATTTTAAGATCCTTCCCTTAAAAAATGCATTCATTTCTAGCCTTTCACTACAACCATACTCCACACTCCCAAATACTAATCCACAATCTTTTCTCCATCTTTGTTCTCCCCAAGCCACTAAATTGTAACAGGTTTACCACTGGACTGGAAGAGAGGACCAAAACAGCCCCCAACCAATCCATACTCCTCATCCAGAAATCATGAGAAACAAAACATTCACACAACAAATGTCTCACAGTCTCCCTTTCAATATTACAAAAAACACAGATATTATTTACCGAATTAGGGATAATATGTCTAGATTGCAATAGATCCAGAGTTGGTACGCATTCCTTAATTACTTTCCACGCGTGCACACGAACCTTTAATGGGACCTTCGTACTCCATATCACTTTGTACTCTTTTCTTTTCTCCAGCTCTCCACCATATTTTCTTGACGCCAAACTCTTATAAATATCTTTAACATGATATGTTCCATCCCTCGATTGCTTCCATTTCCAGTGGTCTTGTTCGCCCTGTCTTGGACAAAACTTGTCAAGTACAATAATAAGATCATCAAGAATCTACAAGTCTCTACCCGTAAGCTCTCTTCTCCACTTCCGTTCCCAAACCCAACTCCCTTCTCTCCACACCCCCATCTCATTAATGGTAGCCTCTTTGCACATACTTAACCTATATAAACGAGGGAATCTACTCTTCAAAGGTACATCTCCTACCCATTTGTCCCCCCAAAAACTTGTCTCCCTCCCTTCCCCAACACACTTCTCTAAAGAATTAATAAACTAGCTATCAGGACCCGTCTCCACACATTTTAATACTTTCCCCCACCAGCCCCTTATTACTCTCCTCCTACTCCCTCTCTCCTCGATACCCTCGACTCCCCCAATGAGATTTTACTACCCTCACCCAAAGTATATCCTTCTCAGTAATGAATCTCCAAGCTCATTTCCCAATAAGTGACACATTAAAAGATTCTAAATCTTTTATACCCAACCCGCCTTCCAATTTAGAAATACACAAAGAACGCCAATTAATAAGTGGCGTTCTTGAAGAGCTCTCACCACCCCCCCAAAAAAATTTCTTTGAATTGATTCAATTTCACTTAGCACTTTTTTTGGCGCACGAAAAATTGAAAGGAGATATACCGGTAGAGAGGCAAGGACCAAGTTCAACAGAGTTAACCTTCCCCCAAAAGAGATCGTCAAGTTGTCCCATTTTTTCAATCTACTCCTAATCTTCTGCATAACATAATTCCAATTTGAGGATTTATGATGAGGAGAACCAATTCGTACTCCCAGATACATGAAAGGAAGGCTGCCCACACAACAACCCAGCCTGTTTGCAAAGCCATTTAAATCTTCAAAGCTCACATTAAGGCCATAGAGAAAACATTTCTCTTTGTTCACTTTAAGACCTGACAGCTCTTCCCAATTAAGTAGGAAACTTCTTAAAAAATCCACATTATTCAAATCTGTCTTTCCCAAGAAGATAGTGTCATTAGTATTTTGAAGGTGAGAAACATTAATCTTCTCTTTTCCTATCTCCACAGGTTTATAAATCCCCAATTCCACAGCTTTCTTTATCATCAAAGTAAGAAACTCAGCTGCTAGGAGAAATAGAAAGGGGGATAGAGGATCACCCTGTCGCAATCCTCTTTCTAAGTTGAAGTTACCAGATGGGCTTCCGTTTACTAAAACTGAGGCTTGAGCAGGAGACACACACTCCATAATCCAACCAATCCATTTTGTATCAAAGCCAAAACCCTCCATAATCAACTTAAGGTAACTCCAATCCACTGAGTCGTATGCTTTTGTAAAATTGATCTTAAACAAAAGGGTCTTCTCCTTTCTGCTCTTGATATCTTCAATGGTCTCATTGAGTGTGGATGCTGTCTAATATCTGTCTATCACCCACAAAAGCCGATTAGAACTCAGAAATAATTGAATTGATCACTCGATTTATTCTCCTGGAGAGGATTTTAGATAAAATTTTATAAGGCCCCCCAACCAAGGAAATTGGCCTATAATCGCCCAAGCTGGCTGCCTCATTCTTTTTCGGAATTAAGACTATGAACGACGAATTGAAGCCTTTCACTAGTTTACCGTTTGAGTGAAATTCTTCCAGAAACTGCATGAAATCCCCTTTATATATCTCCCAACAAGCTTTCAAAAAGTGAAAATTAAAACCATCTGGTCCTGGGCTCTTTGAAGGATCACATGAATTTAGCGCTTCCATAACTTCAAGTTCCAAGAATTCTGCTGTTATAATAGCATTCTCTGCAGCTGAGATTTTCCTTGAGAACAGGTTCTGATCCAGAATGGGACGATCTCTACCAGAAGATTTAAAATGATAACTAAAGAAATCAAAGACTTTTTTTTTCACTCGCTGGACATCCTCCACCCACTCCCCATCAATCATGAGGCATGCTATTTCATTTTGTTTTCTCCTCATGTTTATACTCCAATGAAAGAATCTGTTGTTTTCATCTCCCTCCTGAAGCCATTTAAGCTTGGATTTTTGAGCGAGCAAGGAAGCTTGATTTTTCATCTCTCTTGTCAGCAGTGCCACCTTTTAATTTCTCAGTATCACTTCTTCATCCTTCAACCCGAAGCATTCGTCCAGTAAATCAAGCTCCCAAATATTCCTTTTATAATACTCAACATTCTTTTCCAAAGACCCGTACACCTCCATGTTCCAGATTTTCAAATCTGACTTTAGTGCTTTGAATTTCTCCTTTAGTCGAAATCCACTCCAACCATTGATATTATAAGAGTTCCATTTGTTCACCACCCACTCCTTGAAGCCCGGGAAGGAGGTCCAAGCATTGACAGATCGAAAAGGTCTTGGGCCCTAGTCCTTCAATTCTTCTGCTAAGAGTAAAGCGCAATGATCTGAAAGAGACCTCTTCAACCCTCTAAGTACCGAACCAGACCAAGAAGAGATCCAATCAGAGTTAACTAAACACCTATCTAACCTACTTTTACAGGAACCATCACCTTTGTACCATGTGAATGAACGATCATGCACAGGTAAATCAACTAGCTCCGACTTGCGTATGAAATCATCAAAAGCAATCACATCCCTTCTACAAGATTCTGCTCTTCTACCTACTCTTTCTGAATCTTTTCTCACCGAATTGAAATCTCCTGCTACAGAGATACTCTTCTCTTTGTTACTGTTAATAACCCATAGAATTCTATCCCATAAATCCAGACGTTCCTCTAAGGGACATGGAGCGTATACATTTACTAAACAACACTCGAATCTGTTGCTCCCCCAAAAACTGTTAATGACCACTGCTTCTTCCATGTGCCATTTACTTGATACAGAAAACACATTAGAATTCCAGATTGTGAGAATCCCACCCGATCTACCAACAGCCTCTCTATGGATCCAATCGAAATTACCCCTACCCCACAACCTTCTACAAAATAATAAATCAACAGAGTCTTTTTTAGTTTCCTGAATAACACATACATCAATTTGGTGTGCCTTGATTAAGTCTCTAATCTCCTTCCACTTTGCCTCGCTTCCAATTCCTTTGATGTTGTAGTTAAGAATTTTCATTTGGAAACCCATCAGATTTCCCCTCCTCTAACCTGTCTGCGCCCGTATCCAAAGATGATGCCAAATTTTCGATAATCGCCTCTTCATCCCCCTTAGCTCGAAGGCTTAATTTGTTGCCCATTTGCCACGCAGCTCTTGCTTCATTGACAGTCTCCACCGCAGGACGTTTATCCTCAACCTTTTTCCTCCATTTCAAATTTTTTTCGCTTGAGGATTCCATACCAGCAAGAAATTCGCCTAATTTCTTCTTCTCCATCTTCTTCAAGGTACTTTTCGGTAATTTCTTTAAGGATTTAGCATTCTGAACAAAAACCACGATCTGCGACATTAATCCATGCAATTGTTACATTTGAATGTCAAAATAAAACAGTACTATCCAACTGTCCTAAATAATAGTAGCTCAAAATTTTAATTTTATTGGTTTAAATGTACTGATTCACCCTTTTAACATCTCTGAAAGTAGTAGTGAAAACAAAATTTGCTGTGGGTGGACACATATATCTATCTTTAACTGTAAAAATAATTATGTATTATTAATTTTCACAATAATAAATATATATTTTTATAATAACTATGAGAACAAATATTTACAATAACAAATATATATTTTTTAATTTATTTTTTTCTCTTTAAATTTAGATTTTTTTTTGTTTCACATTGGTATTTATTTTGTTTATATAACTGACACTTCTTTTATACAGTAATGTTGATAGCACAAATATTTCATTTGGTTGTTATGCTTGGTATGTGGCTTTATCGAGTGAGCTTAATAAATGACTATTATACATAATGATTGGATTTTAAATAAATATAAAAAAATACAAGATTAATCAAGAAATTAAGAACTCTTGGATTCTTGCCTTCAAAGATGGAGGTATGCTTTTAGGAACCTAGTACTTTATAATTCAATGTTCTACAAGTGTTTTTTGTTTTTGTTTTTTTATAATGAGTGTGTTATATATGGGGTATTTATCCCTCACTATAAGAGTCGTTTTAAGATCATCAATCTTAAGTATTTCCTTGTGATTGTCCGATCTAGCCATTATGTATACAAACAAATTATTTTGGCAATATCAAACATAGACGACCATTAACTACATGATTGAAATTCTCCCCCCCCATTGACTTAGATCGAGGTTCATAATAAACATATGATCGTACAGAGTTAAATAAATTGTGGTACGAGGGAAAGCTTTGAAGGAGGAACAATGATGACAGTTGGTGGTGAGAGCTCCGACTAAGAGGGATTTTTCGATGCTTTAAAAAATATTTATGCAAATTATTAGTATTTGTTTTATCGTGTATTTTATGACTATTTTTTAAAGGAACTACAAAAAAATAACTAATACTCCATTCGTTTCGTAGGAATTTAAATCCTACGTGATGACATATTTTTATAAAAAAATATGTATTATTTATAAAATTGTGACATATAAATAAACATGTATATAGATTTGTGAATGTGCACGCGAATTAATATTATTTTTTTAACAGTAGGGAAATTGTCGTTTGAGTACATGACTTTAAGCATTTTCACAATCAGGGAATTGTATTTTCTCTTCTTCTCCTTGGATACATTTTTACTAATAAGGAACATGTCATGTCAATTGTGGTAAGCTCTAATTCAAACACTCTTCCACTATTTTTGCTGCCTATTTAGACACACTTCTTCACTCCATTCGGTCTATGACCCCCTCCTTAAGAAAAATAAAATTTCATTTTGAATTTTTCTAAATTTTTCTTCATCTAGTACAAATTCTTTCATTCAATTAGCTGGAATTTTGAAGGTGTCGAGGTTGTAAGGAGCGACAGATATGGTGATTGAAAGACTGTGGGCTGCGGAATTGAGTGGCTGGGGCGGCATGTCGGACCACGAGGGAGCAATAGAATGAGGAATTTTGCTGTTGAAGATTTGATTTTAAAAAGGGTGGAGGTCAGAGTTATAGCCATGACTTCCATTGAAAAATTCCTTGAACGGTGGTGATTGAGCACAACTTCAAGTTGTGGTTGTGCGCATCTCTGATGATGTGAAATATGGTAATGGTGGTCGCTGTGGATGATGGCTTTGATTCCAGCACCGAACAAACTCTTGTTTATGGAGGTGGGCGTGCATGGTGGCTGATTTGGATGGTGGATGGGAGCAACGGAAACAAGCGGTGCCATGTGTTCTTCAAAGGGCATGTAGTTTTCGATTTTTTAGGAACAATGGTGATTTGCCTTTTCGGTGATAGCAATGACAATCCGTTTGTGAATATAATCTTGAAGATGTTGTTAATTTAAATTTGAACTTGTAGACAAATTGTAATTGAACTTGACAGTCATTTAATTTAAAATATAAGTACGCACATTTACACTTTTACTTACATTTTTTTGCACTTGTGAATGTTTTCTTAAATTACTTTAACTTAATATTAAATATATTTTTGTGTAAATAATTTTCTAAAATTGCAAACATGCTTGAATCGCTGAACAATACTACCTATTTAAGTTTCTTAGCTGTTTTTCAAATTCTATAAAAATAAAAATATTTATAAACCTCCCATTAATTCAATTTGAAGTTTTCTTTTGTCAAGTTAATAAAAGTATTAAATGAATTTAAATTGTAATAAAATTAAAAAAATTCAAAATGTGACAAAAAAGGAGAAAAAATGAGTTACATTGAATAGACTTTGAATTTTGAATTTATAATTCTTACACTTACCATCAAGCCCATTAATTGAGTCGAATTAGATTACAGGCAAGGCACAAGACATCCTTTGTTCAAAGCATAATAATAAGACCGTTATTTGCCCAATAAACCATTAGACTGTCATATTATTAGAGAGTAGTCGTAGTAGCAATTTTAGTAAACTTTTCTTGTGTGAAAAGAGAGAGTCGCTTAATAGGCAACTTCTTTGTTCTTTTTATCAGTATCCTCTCAACCTCTGTCACTCCTCTCTCTCTCTCTCTCTCTCTCTCTCACACACACGACACACACACTAGTCCTCTACTATACATAGGCAGAAGATTCAAGATAGAGAGAGAGAGAGAGGGGACAGGCAACAGAGTTTATACTCATTTAGTATGAAAGAAAGCCTAGAGAGAGAGAGAAAAGAAGAAGCATAACATTTGTACTGAAACTAAATATAACAACGTCACAAACCGGCCAACCAAAAAACCCTCATCGGAAAACCGTTTCCGACGATGAAGGAATCCGGTTTTTCCCGGGTCCGGACTCACCACCTCGACCCCGCCGCCCAAGAATTCTTCCCCACAACCAATTTGCCCCCACCCCCGCCTCCAATTTACTTTCCCTACCCACCGGCTCCGTTTTACGCGCGGCCGCCGATGGAGCTCCCGCCGCCGTTACCAGTTTCTCTTCCACCCGCATCGACGACCCCGTCGAGAGCGTTGCTCCTCAGCATGGTGCCGACGACGGCGAGCGAGTCGTCGGTGCGGCGTGAGCTGGAGGTTTTTGGTGACGTGAGGGCGGTGCAGATGGAGCGGCGGCGGGACGGTTTAGTGACGGTGCATTTCTACGACGTGAGGGACGCGCAGGCGGCGTTGGCGGCGATTCAAGAACAGCACATGCAGCAGCAGTACAGGCTTGGGCGCCACTACGACGCCGTCTTGAACAATTCCATTCAACCTGCGGCGCCACTCCCGCCTCGGACGGCGCGTGGGCTCATCGACGGACGCGTGGTGTGGGCCCAGTTCACTGTTCCGGTGACATCGGGTCTACCGGATGGGAATAATCAAGGCACCCTCGTCCTATTCAATCTCGACTCGGGGGTTTCTGCATCTTCTCTCAAGCACATTTTTGAGGCCTTTGGTATGCATTTATTTTTTACTATTTATTTATTTATTTTAAGACTGTAACACATGTGTGTGTGTGTGTGTGTATGTACGTGTGTTTAATTGAATTGATGCGTTGGGTTGACAGAGGAGCGATATGAAAGGGGTTCATATATAGTGAGATTTTGGGAGGCGGAGAGGCGATGGGTCGTTTTCTTGACCACATTTATGTGAAAAAGGAACTTGTCTTTTGTGCATCCTTCATTCTTGTTGGGTTGTTTTAATTAATTAATGTAATACTACTAATAGGGCCGGTGAAGGAATTGAGGGAGACACCCAACAAAAGGAACCAAAGATTTGTGGAGTTCCATGATGTTAGAAACGCAGCTAGCGCCATGGCCGCAATGAGCGGCCAAGAAATATGCGGAAGGAAGGTGATGATTGAGTACAGCAGGCGCGGCGGCGGCGGTGGTCAATACAAGAAATCGGCTTCATCATATTATAATTCAATCTCCTCCTCTTCAAGGCGGCAAAACCCTAGTGGGGGGAGTAGCGATGGAAGCAAGAGTTCAAGCAGTGGAAGTGGATCGTCGTCACTGTCAGTGTGCATTGGATTTGAAGAGTGCTCAAGCAGCAGCAGCATCAACAAGAATATTTCCAAGAAATTAAGCAGCAAGCAGCAGCAGCAGCAGGTGAGGCCGTGGAAGGGGGGAGGACGACGTGGGGGAAAAGACCACGATCCTCGATTTCTCATAAACGAGGATGCCATCATAGTGGACGACTCTAATTGCAGGGATCACAGAACAACTGTCATGATTAAGAACATCCCCAACAAGTACAGGTGTATTGCTATTGGCATTCGCACTCACCTTTCTTTTTTAGCCAAAATATTAGTATTAATTCTTGATCAGAAAATTCTATCTTTGACTAATATTTTATTTAATTAATGTGGGTGTAGTCAGAAGTTGCTGCTCAACATGCTGGACAACCACTGCATCCACTGCAATGAACAGATTACCGGCGGCGATGACCAGCCGTTGTCCTCTTATGACTTCGTCTACCTCCCCATTGATTTCATGTGATCATCTTCTTCTTCTCTCTAAAACTCTCTCTCTCTACTTTATAGTATTTAAATGCTAATTTGGATTTTGGTGTTTTGTGTATGTATATATTAGCAACAAATGTAATGTTGGTTATGGGTTCGTCAACATGACTTCCCCAGAGGCCACACTGAGACTGTACAAAGCCTTTCACCATCAGAACTGGGAAGTCTTCAACTCAAGAAAGATATGCCAAGTCACCTACGCAAGATTGCAGGTACAAATCAAACACCTTTATTAATAATTAATTACTTAATTTATTGTTTGTTTGTAATAAAAAATACAACTCCATCCATAACCAGGGATTAGAAGCATTAAGAGAGCACTTCAAGAACTCCAAGTTCCCGGGGGACGCGGAGGAGTATATGCCGGTGGTTTTCTCACCTCCTCGAGACGGCCGTGCCCTCACCGATCCTGTCCCCATTATAGGAGGAGGAGCTAATGCTAATGCTAATGAAGAGAAAGAAGAAGAAGAATAATGTTGATGGATGGTGTCTCTCTCTCTCTCTCTCTCTCCTTTTCTCTCTCTTGTTAAGGACCGTACCATTACCAATGCTGTGACTTCTGGCTCTACAAAGTTGGGAGCAGATAGATAGCGAATGGGCAGGCACTGTCGTCGAGCTCCGAGCCATCCCATTCCCATGACATGAATCAAACTTACTCAACAGTCCTAATCCTCCCTCCCAAATGTTTCATGTGTTTTGTTTGTATCATATTTTTACTTGGAAAATTTCATTAATGTTAGATATTATTAATATAGGTTAGGTTTATAGTTTTATCCTAGTATTTTCTTCTCTAAGACAGACTATGCTATGTTTACTTGGACCTTTTCAAATCTTACTTTTTTCTCTGTTTCCCAAATCGTGTCTTATTTTTGTATTTCCATGCTCATTTATTATTAGTATTTGGACATTAATAAAAAGTTGTGGTGCATTGGAAATAATGAAGCATCTATTCGTAGGCACTTTTAAAGGTGCGGATATCAATGTGTGTATATGGAGAGAAAACCGGAGGCATACCTCTTCTGCCTGCGAATTACGATTAATTTCTTCTTTTTAATTAATTGTTATTGTTATACCTTACTTGTTAGACCATCTCTATTCACTGCCAACAAGTAACAACGTCCCACGCATGTATTAGATGTTAAATGCACAGTGTAGCCTTGAAAATGAAAATTGTAGGGTTAGATATATAGTAGATTATTTAAAATTGGATACTTTTAATTTAGACCATATGACTCGCGGGCTAGCCCGCCAGTTTCATGAGTTGTCCGCTTATATTTTTTAAATTTTTATTTATTAATTATTTGATTAAGTATATAATTTATAAAAAAAATTTGGACACACAAATTAAGAAAGTAATGAAGTATAATAAAGTTAAATAATGAAATATAAAAAATATATTTTATTGATTTTTGTGAGTGTAAATTATTTCATTTTTAAGGTGTGAAAAAGAGTTGAAACATCCAAAATAGAAAATGTGGAAAAAAAGTTGGGACGGAGGGAATATTAAATTATAAAAGGTAATCTATTTAATAAATTTTTATCTAACATCTATCTATATATAAAAACATAATAGTGGCTTGCTGAGAAAGTTTCCACCAAAATGAGCTAAATTAATAAAATATTGTTGGTGGACGTATTTACCTTCAAATATTTAATTCAACACATATATTACACTTAAAAAAAATAAAATTTAAATCCTAAATATGTATATTTTATTATTTTAAAAGCAATTATTTATTGACTTTGATTTGAAGAATGAAATTTGAATATTCTTTACTTAGATTATGTAAATTATGCCAGATTAAGATCATTGTTGATAGAATTTACTAATGATATTTTTATGTGGCTATCTTAACATGTAATCCTATCAAACAATAATCCAAGATTTATGTGTTCTTAGATGGATAATATATAGAGAGAAAGTAGAGAGTTTAGAGAGAGATAATAAATGTGTATTATGATTAAGTTGTTTTTAGAATGGTACAAGCAAGACCTATTTATAGGTGTGCAAGTGTGAGATGACACCTTATGAGCCTATCTGGCTTTAGGTGTTGGCGAGGGTTCGTGACCTCGTCTTGGTCCATCATCATGCAGCCTTTACAATGCCCAACCCTACTATGTATACATGTCCTATTTAAACACTTGTGGCTCTGATCCCTCATGTTGGGCGAGCTTCCTGGCGAGCTCCATTACCTTGTGTTGCTTTTAGGAACAATGCAGCGTGGACTCCGGCTTGGCCTCCATGAAAGAGGGCGAGCTTCCTCTCTTGTGGGCAAGCTCGCCTGCGTCCCTCTCTCTCTTGGTACGATCGGGGGTTGAACCCGATCCGTCAGGAGCTTGGGCGAGTTTCTCTTTAGCTTCGCCGAGCATTCCTGTGTTAACTTCTTGAATTAAGTTCGCCTGTCAACATTTGCCCCCCAACTCGCTCACATCATGATATTTCTAATGTGTGGGCGAGCTGACTTGTCTCCGTGGACGGAGGCTCGAGTGTTGGCGAGTTGTCCCTTAGTTGGATGCCGAGCTCGTGGGCGACCTTCTCCATGGCGGTTCGTGGGCCGACATGGTGCGAGAATCCAGGCGTCGTGCATGCCTTTTTAGGCGTTATTTTCCGCGCCCATCACCATAAACTTTTAAATCTTTGCACATTAGTCCCTGAGCTTCCCGGAAATTAGAGCTCACACCCCTTGCCTATAAATAGGCGAAGGCAAGATCATTCCCCACTTTTCACCTTCCCGATTCTCAGAGCTTTTTCCGGCAATCGACGTTCCTCGCTTGCAACGGAGTTTTGGGCATTCTTCAAGGTAGAACACCCATTTCCCTTATTTTTTTCACTTCTTTTGCAGATTCCCTTTGTTCTTCTTCCCATTTCTTCAAGCTCCTGGAAACTTTGGACGTTTCTGGTGACCTTTCGGATTTTCCGATCGTCCTCGTACCGTAACTCTGGCAGCCGAAAAATTTGGATCATTTTGGAACTTTTCGAACCTTGTTCAAACCATGTCGACCCAAGCATCGAGTGAAACCCTTTCGAACCGCAACCCCGAGAAACAGCCTATTTCCGATAGTGGTCCCATTCCCCAAATGACCCCGATCGTTATCGAGTTTGGATCTGAGACCAACTCAGTAGCTCACCCAACTCGTGGCGAGCTATCGGGCGAGGTTCGTTTTGAACCGATTGAGAAAACCACCAGCTCTGTCCATCGCGAGGTTTGGGGGGATGAGGAGAAGGTTGCCCCCGAGGAGAAGGAGGCTGGTGGAAATGAGGAGGCCGCCGAGGAGGAGGAAGCGGAGGCCGCCGAGGTTGATGAACCAGAGGGCGACCTTGAGGAGGTTACCCTCGAGTGGTTCCGGTCCATCGATTTCCCGGAGCCTCAGTTAATCGAACACCAGGTCCCCGTCGACGTTGTCCATGACTTCGCCTGGGAAGAGTACGTCGCTCAACATGCGACGAGCTTCGATCTCCCCTGGCGAACTTACCGGGATGTGGCGAACAAATTGAACTACAAGGTGAGCGACGTCCGGAGTGTTATCAACGAATACCAACTTTCTCAGTTCCGCGCGAGGTACCGGATCCCCCTCGACATCTTCTTGTATGCCCCAGAAAAGGATGAGCGAGCCGATGCACCTCCGGAGGGGTTGACTGCTATAAATGTCCACACCCTTGAGGCCTGGCTTACACTGCCCCTGCACCCGATCATCAGCCAATTTTTGCTGGATAACAACCTCGCCATCACCCAACTCACCCCTAATGCCTGGAGCAGCTTGCTGGCGGCGTTGGCGGTTTTCGGGTTGGAGGGGTATGAGAATCGGTTGACCACTGCCGAGCTTAATGAGCTGTTCACCGTAACTCGGCAAGTGAACGACGGCAAGGGGTATTACTACCTCAAAGCTCGCCCAGTAGAGAAATTTTTGGGGATCCTTCCGTACAAGATCCATGACTGGAAGCAGCAATTCATCTTCATGGGTGGAGATTGGCGAGCTTCCACAAGTTACTTCGGGCGAGGAGGACGAATTCCTTCCCCTGATGAATATGGGGAGGCTAGCAGTAGGTCACCTACTTCGGTGTGCGTGGGTTGAATTAGATTTACTAATCTAATTCCTTTCTCTTGCAGGTTTGAAGCACCACAAGTCTAGTCACGGCAAGCCCGAAAACCCAATCGAGTTTGACCTGGTGCGAGCTGTGTGCTACTTGAGGAGTAAAGAGGATCGAGAGATCGCCCATCTTAGCCAGCACCACTACCTTAGGCTTGCCGGACTTCATACCTTGCCACATCACCTAGCAGTTCAAGGCCCCGAGCTTCCAGGTTCGCAACTCTCTGAAGCTCGCCCACTAGATGGGTAGTTCGCCAAGTTGCTAACCATTTTTCTTCAATTTTTCCTTTTTGCAGACGGTAATTGGGTTGCCTTCCCAACTATTGAGATCCCCCCAACCTACGAAGTCGTTGCTCGCTGGTTTGCCATGGGTCCACCTTGCCCCAACAAATTGGCCTTGCCATCAATGCTCGCCCTGGAAGCGAGCAAGAAAGCAGAGCCCGCCTCGAAGAAGGGCGAGGTAGGTGGGTCCGAAACCCAGAAAGGGCCGACTAGAGCCCCGACAAAATCCAAGGCTGCAGAGGTCGCCGGACCAACAGGGGCGGAGGGCGAGCCGGTGCCACGCCTGAGCGAGGTCCTGGGAAGAGGGGTCTTCATAGGGGTGATGGATCCCGAGTAGGCGAGGGCGACACCCATGCTCGTAAGAAAGCTCGGACCCTACTTCACGACGAAGAGGATTCTGAGCGTGCCGAACGAGCTGACACAAGGTCGGCGCAAGGTGGCTCGACTCACTCAACTGCTCCGCTGGCAGTCACTCATCTCCAAAGGTCGCTACCTTCTCCATCTCCTTTTGGGGTTCAAACAGTGGATGACACCCTCCTCGGCTGGGACCCAGAGCAAGCTCAGTGAGTAGCTCCCCATCTTGGTTTCATTCCTTGTCGTTTCCTCGCATTTTTTTCTTAACTTCCAACTGTTTCGACTTCGCAGCTATGCTCCCATTGCACATCTCAATAGGCATGAGGCCATCCATGCTTATGAGCGATCTCGCTCCCCCACCTCCATGCACGACCTTCCCCCCGGCCTCACTCGGAACACCGTGAGCGAGGTGCCGAGGTACTGGTCAACCCCCCAGCTAGCGACCATTGAAAGTCAGACCCTGGTCGAGAACACATGACTCTCGATGCACCACGCGAGCAGGCTATTGCTCGCGAGTCAGAAAGTGATCGATCAGGCTGCCCAACTGGAGGAAGGTCGCCAGTAGAGGAACGAGGCCTACTTGACAATGGCGGAAAAAGATGACAAGCTGAAGAAGGCTTTGGAGCTCGCCGAGGGGAAGACGGCTGCGGCCTTGGCATCTGAGAGTAGCACTCTCGATAACCTCAGCCAGCTTCAGAGACAGCTCGCCTCCATTCAGAAAAAAATGGATGCGCAAATCAGGGTTAAGGAACAGGAGTTCACTGAGAAGCTCGCGAAGGAGGTCGGCGAGCATGCTGTGACCAGAAGGGAGCTGGAGCTGCAGTGGGGTTTGGTGAAGAGCGTTGATGAGGAGTGCACTAAGCTCAGGGAGGAGCTCTCGGTGAAGATCAATGAAGTTGCCGAGCTTCACAACGACGCCACCTCCTCGGCGAGCTTGGTTGCTGCGAGGGTCGTAGCCTCTGATAAGGGGTTTGTCCAGTGCTACGTTGAGGTTATTCAGACCATCTGGTGGGCACGAGCTCACAAAGATGACGAGCTGACGGCGGTGGTTGGCGACTTCAAGGAGTGCCTGGACAGGGCTCCATTCCCCGATGAGACCGAGTTGGATATTGGCGACCTTCCTGAGCTCGGAGTCTCTCTCGACTTCGTCCCGGCCCGATTCAAGATTATCAACACTATTCCCGTGTCAGAGCTGAACGTCGACGAGGGAGAGGTCGCCGATGAGGAAGGGCAGACCCACCCACTATGGAGCAACTTCAAGACGCCTGCGGGGATGCCATGCTGAACCTCGAAGATTTGGACAACAGTGGGTGCATTGGTACCATCACCATTCTGCCGAGGCTCTCACCCCCAGCTGGGCGGACCGTAGGTGAGGAGGTCGTCCCCCAGGTCGCTGACCCCGTCGAGGTTCCTGCTGATGCTGCTGCCATTCCAACTTTCGGAGCCCCCGTAGCTCCGGAGACTTAGTTCCTTTTCATTGCTTTCATTAGAATAGTTTTTGTAGCTTTTTGCTTTTTTGCCAAGTGACAGTAGCTCGCCGGGCTTTGTATAGCTCGCCCAGAAGGAGCTATCTTTTGTACTTCAAAGATGGTCAGCTAGCCGACCTTTGTGGCTAGCACAACTACTTATACTTGGGAAATTATTCAAGCATCATTTTTTGCTTGAAAATTCCTCAAGTATTTTTTAATGGAACTTGACCCTTTTGATCCAACTTTGTCTATTTACGTTTTTACGCTTGCGTTATAATTTCAATTGGCTCGTATTCATTCATTATGTGTACACAATTGTTCGTCTTGTACCACTTAGGGAAGCGAACCGTTCGTTTTACGTCACTTAGGACTACGAATCGTACCTTCATTTGATTAGTACACATTCTCCGTCTTACGCCACTTAGGGCCACGAATTACTCGTCTTACACCACTTGGGGCAGTGAGTTGTACCTCGTTTAATTCACGTTGGGTGATTGAGTTTCACGAACCTTGCCTTAGACATTGTAATCGTCTTTTCGTGAATTTTTCTAACTTATGGCAGTGGGCGCTTAGTGATCCTTTAAGAAGGACGCCTTTGCTAGCCTGGGGCACTTTGGCCTTTGCCTCTGAGCCTTTAGATTATAACGTTCGGGACCTTGGTCCTTGTGCATTACGCCACTTCGAACAGTTGGATATTTCGGGAACCTTCGAACGGTTGGATATTTCGCGAACCTTCGAATAGTTTGGATATTTTTGCAAGAAAAACTTCTAACTTCATATAGCCACGTAATTTACATTGGTCGTCATCAACACTCCTGATGCGAACCTTCAATTAATCTATTACAAAATCTCGATCTATTGATAAAATTTCTTCAGGTGGGTCGCACTCCAGGTGTATGACGAGGCATTTCCTTCCGTGTCTTCGAGGTCATATGTGCCGTTCTCCCAGACTGCGGTAACCCGGAACAGTCCTTCCCAATTTGGCCCAAAAACACTCGGTGGGGTCATTAGTTTCTTCTTCAGCACTAGATCCCCAATCTTGAACTTTCGGTTTCGGACTTGGGAGTTATAGTACTTTTCTGCTCTACGCTTGTAGGTGGCATTTTTCATTTCCGATGAAGCTCTGGTTTCTTCGACCAAATCTTTTTCAACCACCAGGGCTTCGTCGTTCTTTTCCTCGTCAAATCCTGCCACCTTCCAAGTCTTATTCTGGACCTCTAGCGGTACTACCGCTTCAGTTTCGAAGGCTAAAGCAAACGGCATCTCTCCGGTACTTGCTCGGTATGATGTTCTGTAAGACCATAGAACCTCCGGGAGCTCGTCTGCCCAGCTTCATTTCTTGTCCTCGAGGCGGATCTTCAATATATGTTTCAAAATTTTGTTAACCGCCTTGACCTGGCCGTTCGACTGTGGATGGTATGGAGTTGAGTAACACTTCTTGATGTTCCAAGAACTGCAGAAATCTCTCAACTTCTGGCCGTCAAACTGCCTTCCGTTGTCCGTTATGATCGATTGGGGAAGTCCGAACCGACAGATCAGATTCTTCCATATAAAACCGATCATCCTTTCCTATGTTATCGTTGCGAGTGCCTCGGCTTCAGCCCATTTGGTGTAATAGTCCACTGCTTCAGCTGCGAACTTTACCCCGCCCCTGCCAAGTGGAAATGGGCTGATCAAGTCGATACCCCACTTTGCTAAAGGCCACGGGCTGAAAACCGACTTTAGTTGAGTCACTGGGGAGTGGATATTAAGTGTGAAAAGTTGATACTTTCGGCACTTCTGTGCGAAGCTAATGGCATTTTTGCGAATACTGGGCCAGTAGTACCCCTGTCTGATTGTCTTGTAAGACAAAGCTTGCCCCCCAGCGTGACTCCCGCAAATCCCTTCGTGAATTTCTTCTAACTCCTCGAGCCTTGCTTCTTGGATAAGCATTTGAGTAGGGGTAGAGAGAATCCACGTTTGTAGAGTTGGCCATCCACCAACGTATATCTGGCTGCTTATTTCACTATCCGACTAACTTCCCATGTATCTCCAGGGGTTGTTCCGTCCTTCAAGTATTTTTGGATCGGAATACACCAATCTTCAACATCCTCTTGCCCCCCACTCCAGGTCTGATTTACTTTATAATCAGATGTCGAGGGATTTTTAAAGTTGGTGATGATAACCTCCGTCAAGTCAGCTTCGCCGTTACTGGTAGCTAGTCGGGCTAATGCGTCTGCTTGTGTGTTTTCCAGCCTTGGTATCTGATTGATGTAAACCTGCGTAAACATCGAGATCAGATGTGTCGCTATCTTCTGGTATGTCATCATTTGTTGATCTTTTGCCTCGTACTCCCCCCGGACTTGGGATATTATTAGTTGGGAATCTCCAAAAACTTGAAGATTGGTTGCCCCCACAGCTAATGATAACCTAAGTCCGGCTATCAAAGCTTCGTACTCCACATCGTTATTAGTTGCTCTAAAGACGAAACGGATTGCGGAGGTGAAGACCTGTCTGTCAGGGCTGATCAAAACTACCCCGGCTCCTGCTGCTGTGCTAGTTGATGATCCGTCGACATAGAGGTGCCACGGAGCTATACGTCCCCTCGTCGGATCTTGTGGGAAAGTCAGCTCGATGATGAAGTCGGCGAGTGCTTGTCCCTTGATCGCTGTTCGGGGTGCGTAGGTTATACCATATTGGCTAACCTCTAGTGACCATTTCAACAAGCATCCTGCAGTTACCGACTTTTGCAGTATTTACCTTAGTGGGAATGTCATCAACACCTCTACAGGATGGTCGAAGAAGTAGGGCCTCAATTTTCTAACACTCATCACCAGTGCATAGACTAGCTTTTCTGTTGGGGTGTACCGCAACTCGGCTTCGTGTAAGACCTGGCTTACATAGTACACCGGTAGGTGTATTTTTGCCTCTTCTCGAACCAGGACGGAGCTAATTGCAACCTCCGACGTAACAAGATATAGGTACAGCTTTTCACCAGGTACTGGCTTCGATAGGACTTGAGTGTTTGCCAAGTATGCTTTAATGTCTTCAAAGGCTCGCTGGCATTCGCTCGTCCACTCGAAGTGGTTTTTGAGGTGAAGCTTGTTGGTTTTAGCTGCTTCCTTGTATCTACGCGTGTTTGCCTTGATTGTCTCAAAAAATGGGCGGTTTCGATCACCAGACCTGGAGGTAAACCTGTTCAAAGCTGTCATACACCCGGTCAACCTCTGAATCTTCTGCATAGAATCGGGCGTACTCATCTCGATTATGTATTGGACCTGCGTCGGGTTGACCTCTATTCCACGTTGACTCACTAGATGTCCCAGGAACTTCCCAGAATGCACACCGAAGCTAGTCTTTTTGGGGTTCAACTTCATGTTGTAGTGGCGTAGTATGTCGAAGGTTTGCTTTAGGTGGTCGAGGTGGTCCTCCTTTCGCAAACTCTTGACAACTATGTCGTCCACGTAAACCTCCATAGATTCGCTGATGTGTTGATCAAACATCTTGTTCACCAACCTTTGGTAGGTTGCTCCGGCGTTGATAAGTTCGAACGGCATCCTTTCCCAACAATACATGTTTTTGTTGGTGTAGAACGTCGTATGCTCCTAGTCATCTGGGTGCAATGCTATCTGGTGATAGCCCGTGAAAGCATCCATGAATGTCATCATTTCATGACCCGTGGTGCTATCCACAAGTTGATCAATGTGGGGTAGTGGGAAGTTGTCCTTTGGGCATGCCTTGTTTAGGTCCGTGAAGTCGATGCACAGCCTCCACGTTCCGTTGTTCTTCTTTACCAGGACGGGGTTCGCGACCCACTGTGGACATAAGGCTTCCTTGATCAGCTTGTTGTCCAACAGCTTCCCAACTTCGGTGGTCTGAGCTGTGTACTTGTCTGGCCCATACTTCCTTCGTTTCTGGTGGACGGGCCTCCTTGTTAGATCTATATTGAGTCGGTGACAAGCATGTTCCAACAGGATTCCCGTCATGTCTTCATGGGACCAGGCAAACACGTCCAAGTTGGACATCAAGAATAGCTCCATCCTCGACCGGTACGGTTCTGGTAGCTCGGAACCTATGAAAAGTTCCAAGTCCCTTTCCGGGTCCACCGGGAGTGCTGTCAGTTCTTCCATGGGGGTGGCCTTCCTCTTTTCATTTTCCATCTTGGGTCGCTGATGAACTCATCCCACTCTCCTTGTGACATCCGCGCAGGTAACCTAGGCGCGGTTCGAGGTCATCAGTTTTGCTTTCAACTTGGAGAGGTTCATCAACTGTCAGGATTTCTGGTGGTTTACCATCCTTGAATGGTTCTGGGGGCCCGGGGGATTGGATCAACTTCCATTTGCACTGGTTCTTGATCTCCCGCAGGTTCTCCGCCTTGGGGACCTTCGACTACCTCCATGGGCGCGGGTAGTGAGCTTTGCACAGGTTCCTATACTTGGTCACTTTGGATCTCCTCCACTCCCTCCATCGGTGCCGGTTGTGTGTTCTGCACAGGTTCTGGGACTTGGTCGATTTCCATCTTCGATTCCATCGAGTCGCCTACCTCCATCAACTCTGTTTCTGTTGAGATGATGTCTAGGATGTTCGGCTCATCCGTTGGAATCTGTATATCCTCTTCTAAGATGTGAACCTGGGTTACAAATTTTTGACCTGACCATCTTTGATTTGGAGCAAATATTCACGGGCCTTCTTCTGGTCACCTTTTATAGTCCCGGCACCATTTGGAGTTGGGAATTTTAGACAGTAATAGTAGGTCGAACACGCCACATTGAATTTATTAATAAAAGAGCGGTCAAGGAACCCGTTGTAGGAGGACTGCTGGTCGACAACAAGGAAATCAACTAACCTAGTCAGTCTCCGCTCCGGGTCCTCAGCCGATACAAGCTGGACGCTCAACCTGATACTACCTAGGGGGACGGTTACAGCTTCCCCGAACCCCACTATCCTAGCATTGCTAGGTTCTATATACGACTCAAAATTACCTAAGGCATCGAAGGTGGATTTGAAGAGAATGTTGGTGAAGGCGCCGGTGTCCATAAGTAGCCTGTGAACTCGGACGTTCATGATGTTGGCTCTTATCACCAACGAGTCATTGTGGGGCGTCAGTACCCCCTCCAGGTCCGCCGAAGAGAAAGTCAGTTCATCAATGGGTTGTGCGACAGGCTTGAAGCTGGAGCTGCCTTCCTGAACCTGGTTAATGGCCCAGACTTCGGCCTTCCTTTTTCTTTTGGAAATGGAGGATCCCCCATCCTGGAGACCTCCGGCAGCTCCGATCACCTCCTCGAGGACCAGGAGTTCTCTAGTCGGCTCCGTATTTTGCTGAGGTTGGAGAGGTGCCCTTCTCCTATGGGGAGGGCCACGTCGGTCCTCGTCCTCTTCTTCATCATCGGAGACCTCCCTCCTCTCGACCCTGATCCTCTTTACCGGTGCTTTCTTCACGAACTTGGCCAGCTTCACATCCTCATAAAATTTCCACAATTGTTTGAGGAGGTCTCGACATTCGCTGGTGAAGTGGCCGATCAACTAGTGGTAGGCATAATATTTGTTGGGGTTGAGCTTCGCGCGGTCCTGGCGGATTCTCCTTGGTTCGTCCAGCATGGCTTTGTCTTTGACCGCGGTGAAAATATGGTCGACGGAGACGGTGAGCACCTAGTTGACCTTCTCTTTGAACTCGTCCTCGTCGCTGAAAGCTTTCAAGTTCGGGGGAGCTTTGTATGTGTCCCCGGACTTCTTCCCATAGGGCTTCTTCTCCTCTGGCGCACCGACCTCTTTTAGGAGGGCCTCCTGCATGGCAACGAACACCCCGACTTTGTGGCGAAATTCAGTGTAAGTGTTCGGGCATGCGAGGTGCATCTCCTTCCAGAGATCAGTGCCCTTTTTTAGCCCGGCCATCAACGCGATGATTTTAGTATCCTTGCTCACTGGCTCGCCCTCCAGCAGGATCTTATCGAACCTCTCCAGGTACTGCTGGTCAGTCTCACCGTCACCTTGGTGAATATTGGCGAGTCGGTGCTTCTGGGTAAGGTAGGATCCAAACCCAGAAAAGTGGGCCAAGAACTCCCACGTGAGTTGGCCGAATGAATGGATTGGCCCTGGGGCTAGTGAGGAGAACCAACGGTGAGCTCGATCCCCGAGGGTCAGCGGGAGGTTCCGGCATTGAGTGGCGTCGGTGGCACCCACCGAGGTCATAAAGTCCACGTACTTGGCCAGGAGGACCTTCAGGTCGGACTCGCCTTCATATGCGGACATCAACGGGAATTGGACTTTTTTTTGAACCGGTGCTCTGAGGAAGACATGTGCCAACGGGGATGCGGGGAGAGTGGTGGCGTCGGGACCGCCGAATTTGGTTGCTACTTGTGCTTGTAGCATCTAGATGACCTTTTTCAGTGTGGCCAGTTCGTCATTGTGGGCCACCTCCGGCGGAGGTTACTCGAAGGTCGTGCGCCTCATGGACGCACGCCCTTGATGTGCCTCACTCTTGGGTGACCCCTCCGTGACGGGCTGGAATTGGCGCCTGCCGTTGGGGCCCAATCTATCAGTCGCGGGCCTCCTCAATCGATCATGGGTGGACCTACGTGGCTATAGGTTCGACTCTCCCCTTTGAGACGTAGCTGGGGCTACCGTTCGTTCATCTTTTCCACATCTCGGCCCCAGCCTACCTTGGAGGACCTCTCTTCTCAGCGATTGGTGTGTGGCGGATGGTTCGGTGTAGGCCGAAGCTCGCCCGTCGTGTGAACTTGGTCCCTCCGCCATTTTGGCCTTCCAAGCGTGTTCCCGATGTTGGTGAGTTTGAGCCGAGCTCACCTCTTGCTCGGTGGAAAGGTCGCTATATTGCCCCCGGGTCTGGGTGCCTTGGGTTGGCCTTGACTGTTCCCTGGCCTCGTTGGGTGGAGCTCGCCGAGGTACCAGGGCTAGCTCGTCGAGCTGCCTTTGTTGCAACCTCTGCAGGGTTGCAATTGTGCGTTGGAGCTCATTGGGGTTATTGGCGAGGTCCCTCAGGGCGGGGTTCAGCTCCTCCTGAGCCACTGAAACTCGTTGGGGAGGTCGCGGGGCGTTGTTCTTCTGGGGAGCTCGGCGCGAGGTCTCCCCCTCAGCCTGGTCCTTGTTACCTCCCTTCCACCCCCTGGTAGTTGCCGAGGTTTGTTCTTTAGGAATTTTGGGGTTTCGCAGGGGGAAGGTCGCCGAGGTTATCAAAGAAGACCGCCGAGGTTGTCGACTCCCAGCCAGGGTGATTTAGCTCGGGTTTTCGTCTAGCTTTACGTGTAACGAATTATCCAAAATCTGGTTTATCAGTGTACACGCGTGTGTTTGAAAACCTTTTTGGGCAGAATTTATGGGCCCAAAAATCTGGCTTTTTGCCCAAAAATCTGGGTTTTTGTCCAAAGAGTGAAAATATGTGTGTATCTTCAGGCGTTCTTGAGTTTTGGACAAGAACACCTTCAAATCTTCAAACCTTCAAACAACTCTCACTATTTGCTCTCAAATTTTTTTGGGTTCGGACCCTCCTTCTAGCGCCAAATTGTTGATAGAATTTACTAATGATATTTTTATGTGGCTATTGTTGGTCTGGCGAACTAATACAATTAGCATCTGGATAATCACCAAGGTTTGGCAGGTCGCCAGGCTCACCCAGATCTGCGGAAGTGTGGAGCTCGCCCACATGGGGGCAGCTCACCTGCGCAGCTCGCCTAAAAGAGCTCGCCCCTATCCCCACGAAGACCTCGCCGAGGTCCATCATCGCACGACACTCGTAAGCCACGCAAGGCATTGGAGCTCGCCTCCTAGGTCACCCGAACCACTGGAGCCCGCCTCCGAGCTCGCCCAGGAGCTCGCCTCTTAGTCAATAGGACCCCGATGGTTGTGCTCTTTTTCCCTCCGTCCGGTTTATCCACGAGGGTGGTTTACGGCGAGGTTTTTAATGAGGCCCATCTAGTCTAAGGCATTGTAGTAGGATGAGGCACGATGTAGGGAGCAGTGTAAGGGACCAAGACGAAGGTTACAGACCTTCGTCAACACCGGAAGCCAAATAGGCTCGTAAGGTGCCGTCTCACACTCGCACTCCTATAAATAAGACCTCTCTTGTACTATTCACACAATTCTAATACATTTCCTACACTCTACTTTCTCTCTCTCTCTACATTATCTACTCCAAGAACACAAAATCATAAGATTATTGTTTGGTAGAATTAATCCGACGTAACAAGCCACATAAACGAACATGATTAAGAAATTCTATCAACAATTTGGGGCTAAAAGGTGGGGGCTGCGCGAATTTGGAAAATAAAAATTTTTCAAGAACAAAAAGTTAGGGTTTGTTTGCAGATTTGAAGATTTGAAGGTGTTCTTGATAAAACTCAAGAACACTTGAAGATACACACACATATTCATCCCTTCGAACGAAAACCCAGATTTCCAGACGAAAACCTAAATTTCCAGATTTCCTAAATTCTGCCCGGAAGAAGTTTTCAAACGCACGCGTGTACATGAATAAACTGAATTTTGGATAATTCGTCGCACGCGAGGCTAGACGAAAATTTACACAGCTACACCTAAGCTGGACGATCATCACCCCGGCGACCTCCCTCCACCTCGGCGACCTGCAGCAAGTTACCCCCTCCAAAAACCAAAAATGGCTACCACTCTAGCTGCCAAAGGACAGACCTCCACAGTTGCCGGAAGGTCCCGAGGGGGCGACCAAAACCAGGCCGAGGTGGTGGAGACCTCACAACCACTTCCCCAGAAGAGCACCGCAGCCCCGCGACCTCCGCGAGCTGTGGTGGCACAAGAAGACCTGATCCCTGCCCTGAGGGACCTGGCCAACAACCCCGACGAGCTCCAGCGCACCATCGCAACCTTGCAAAGGTTGCAGCAGAGGCAGCAGGATGAGCTCGCCCTGGTGCCCAGGCGAGCTCCAGCTGCCGAAGCCCGGGAGCAAACCAGGCCCACTCAGGGCACCCAAACTTGGGGGGAGTACAACGCCCTCCCCACCGAGCAAGAGGTGAGCTCGGCCCAAGCTCGCCAGCGCCGGGAACGGACCGGCAAGGCCAAGATGGTGGAGGAGGAACTCACCCCGTACACTGGGCGAGCTTCGGCATACACCGAGGTCTCTGCCACGCATCAATCACAAAGGAGAGAAGTCCTCCAAGGCCGTCTAGGCCCGAGATATGGGGAGAATGAATAGACGGCAGCCCCAACTGCCTCCCACGGAGACTCGGACCGGCAACCGCGCAGGTCCGCCCATGAACGATTCAGAAGGCCCGCCACCGACAGGTTGGGCCCCCATGGCGGATGTCAATTCCAGCCCATCACTGAGAGGTCACCCTAGAGTGAGGCACCTCAGGGACGTGCGTCCACGAGACGCAAGACCTTTGAGCAGTCTCTGCCGGAGGTGACCCGTGATGACGAGCTGACCTCACTGAAAAAGGTCGTCGAAATGCTACAAGCCCAAGTAGCAGCCAAGTCTGGCGGACCTGACGCCACCACTCTCCCCGCATCTCCATTGGCACCTGCCATTCTTCGCGCACCGGTCCAAAAGAAAATTCAATTCCCGGTGATGTCTGCGTACGAGGGCGAATCCGACCCGAAGGTCCACCTGGCCAAGTACGCAGACTTTATGATTTCGGTTGGCGCCACCAACTCTACTCAATGCCGGAACTTCCCTCTGACCCTAGGGGACCGAGCTCACCGCTGGTTCTCTTCACTCACCCCGGGGTCAATCTGCTCATTTGGCCAACTCTCGCGGGAGTTCTTGGCCCACTTCTCTGGGTTCGGATCCTACCTTACCCAGAAGTACCGACTCGCCAACATCCACCAAGGCGAGAGCGAGACCGATCAGCAGTACCTAGAGAGATTCGACAAAATCCTATTGGAAGGCGAGCCGGTGAGCGAGGACACCAAGATCGTCGCAGTGATGGCCGGACTCAGGAAGGGCACTGACCTCTGGAAGGAGATGCACCTCGCATGTCCCAACACTTACACTGAATTCCGCCATAAGGCGGGGTTGTTCGTGGCCATGCAGCAGGCACTGATCAAAGAAGTTGGTGCCCACGAAGAGAAAAAACCCTACGGGAAGAAGTTCGGGGGCACCTACAAAGCTCCCCGAAACTTAAAGGCCTTTGGCGAGGGAGACGAGCTCAAAGAAAAGCTCAATCAGGTCCTCACCGTCTCTGTTGACCACGTCTTCACTGCTGTTAAAGGCAAGGCCATGCTGGAGGAGCCGAGGCGGATCCGCCAGGACCGCACGAAGCTCAACCCTAATAAATTCTGCGCCTACCACCAAGCTATCGGCCACTTCACTAGTGAGTGGCGAGACCTCCTCAAACAGCTCTGGAAATTCTATGAGGATGGTAAGCTGGCGGAGTTCGTGAAGAAGGCCCCAACTAAGAGACCAAGGTTCGAGAGGAGGCCACCTCTGATGATGAGGACGAGAAAACGGACCAACCTGGTCCCCAGAACAGACGGAGGGCACCTCCCCAGCCTCAGCAAAACATGGAGCCCACCCGGGAACTTTTGGTTCTCGAGGAGGAGATTGGAGCTGCCGGAGGTCTCCAGGACGGGGGATCCTCCATATCCAAGAGAAAAAGGAAGGCCGAAATCTGGGCCATAAACCAAGTCCAGGAAGGCAGCTCCGGCCCCAGGTCCGTCTCACAGTTTACTGATGAGCTGACATTTTCCTCGGCGGACCTGGAAGGGGTACTGATGCCCACAATGACTCGTTGGTGATAACTGCCAATATCATGAACGTCCGAGTTCACAGATTACTTGTGGACACCGACGCATTCACCAACATTCTCTTCAAATCCACCTTAGATGCCTTAGGTGATTTTGAGTCGTATCTGAAGCCTAGCAATGCTAGGATAGTGGGGTTCGGAGAAGCTGTAACCGTCCCCCTAGGTAGTGTTAGGTTGAGCATCCAACTTGTATCGGCTGAGGACCCCGAAAGAAGACTGACTAGGCTCATAGATTTCCTAGTTGTCGACCAGCAGTCCTCCTACAACGGGTTCCTTGGCCGCCCGTTTATTAATGAATTCAAAGTGGCATGTTCGACCTACTACTACTGTTTGAAATTCCCAACTCCAAAAGGAGCCGGAACTATAAAAGGTGACCAGAAAAAGGTCCGAGAGTGTTTACTCCAAATGAAAGATGGCCAGGTCAAAAAAGCGGTGACGCGGGTCCAAGTCCTTGAAGAGGACGTGCAGATTCCAGTAGATGAGCCAAACATCCTAGACGTCATCTCGGTCGAAACTGAGATGATGGAGGTAGGCGATCTGTCAGAAATTAACCAAGTGCCAGGACCTGCGCAAGACACACAACCGGCACCAATGGAGGATTTGGAAGAAACCCAAGTGTCGGGACCTGCGCAGGGACTACAACCTGCTACCATAGAGGTGGTCGATAAGGCCCAAGATGGGGGACCTGCGGGAGGTCAAGAACCAACACCAATGGACGTTGACCTGACTCCCCAAGTTACCGCACCATCCCAAGTTGACAAAACACCGGAGGTACTGACAGTTGATGGACCCGCCCGAGCTGAAAGCCAACCCGATGACCTCGAACTGTGCATAGGTCACGAACCCGTGCAGATGTCACAAAAGGAATGGGACGAGTTCATCAGCGACCCGAGGTGGAAAAGTCAAAACAGTAAAGCCACCCCCATGGAGGAACTGACGGCACTCCCGGTGGACCCGGAAAGGGACTTAGAACTTTTCATCGATTCTGAGTTTCCTGAACCGTACCGGTCGAAGATGGAGCTGTTCTTGATGTCCAACCTGGACGTGTTTGCCTGGTCCCACGAAGACATGACGGGGATCCCGTTGGAACATGCTTGCCACAGACTCAACATAGACCAGATGAGGAGACCCGTACGTAAAAAATGAAGAATGTATGGACCAGACAAATACACAGCTCTAACTGTTGAGGTGGAGAAGTTGTTGGACAACAAGCTAATCAAGGAAGCCTTGTGTCCGCAGTGGGTCGCGAACCCCGTCCTGGTGAAAAAACACAATGGGAAGTGGAGACTCTGCATTGACTTCACAGACTTGAATAAAGCTTGTCCGAAGGACAATTTCCCACTACCTCACATTGATCAGCTAGTGGATAGCACCGCGGACCATGAGATGATGACGTTCATGGATGCTTTTGTGGGCTACCACCAGATAGCTTTGCACCCAGATGACCAGGAACATACGACGTTCTACACCAACAAGAATATGTATTGCTGGGAAAGAATGCAGTTCGGACTCATCAACACCGAAGCCACCTACCAAAGGTTGTTGAATAAAATGTTCGACCAACACATTGGCGAATCCATGGAGGTGTACGTAGATGACATAGTTGTCAAGAGTCTGAGAAAGGAGGACCACCTGGACCACCTAAAACAGACCTTCGACATATTGTGCCACTACAACATGAAGTTAAACCCCAAGAAGACCAGCTTTGGCGTGCACTTCGGAAAGTTCCTGGGACACCTAGTTAGCCAGCGTGGAATTGAGGTCAACCCGACACATGTCCAATGTATAATTGAGATGGGTATACCCGATTTCGTCCAGAAAATTCAAAGACTGACCGGGTGCATGGCAGCCCTGAACAGATTCATCTCCAGGTCCGGTGACCGAAATCGTCCATTCTTCGAGGCGATTAAGGCAAACACACGGAGGTATAAAGAGGTGGCCAAAGTGAACAAGCTCCACCTCAAAAACCACTTCGTCTGGACAAGTGAATGCCAACTAGCCTTCGAAGATATCAAAACATACCTGGCAGATACGCAGGTCCTGTCAAAGCCGATACCTGGAAAGAAGTTGTGCCTATACCTAGCCGCATCGGAGGTAGCCATCAGCTCCGTCCTGGTCCGAGAAGAGGCATAAATACACCTACCAGTGTACTATGTGAGCCAAGTCTTACACGAAGCTGAGCTGCGGTACACCCCAACAGAGAAGCTGGCTTATGCACTCGTGATGAGTGTTAGAAAATTGAGGCCTTACTTCTTTGACCACCCGGTAGAGGTGCTGACAACGTTCCCACTACGTCAAATACTACAGCGCCCAGACACCGCCGGACGCCTGCTGAAATGATCACTAGAGATCAGCCAATACGGTATAACTTACGCACCCCGAACATCGATCAAGGGACAAGCACTTGCCGACTTCATTGTCGAGCTAACTTTCCCACAAGATCCGACGAGGGGGCGTGTAGCTCCGTGGTATCTCTATTTGACAGATCATCAACCAGCATAGCAGCAGGCGCCGGGGTGGTCCTGATCAGCCCGGACAGACAAGTCTTCACCTCCGCAATCTGGTTCGACTTTCGAGCAACCAACAACAAGGCGGAGTATGAAGCGTTGATAGCAGGACTTAGGCTATCATTAGTTGTGGGGGCAACCAATCTTCAAGTTTTCGGAGATTCCTAGCTAATAATATCCCAAGTCCGGGGGGAATATGAAGCAAAAGACCAGCAGATGATGACCTACCAAAAGATAGCCGCACATCTGATCTCGATGTTTACACAGGTTTACATCAATCAGATACCGCGCCTAGAAAACACACAAGCAGATGCTCTAGCCCGGCTAGCTACTAGCAACGGCGAAGCCGAATTCACAGAGGTTGTAATCACCACACTGAAAAGCCCCTCGACGTTCGATTACAAGATAAATCAAACCTCGAGTGGGGGCAGGAGGACAGTGAAGATGGTGAAGATTGGTGCACTCCAATCCAAAAATATTTGACAGACGGAACGACCCCCGTGGACACCTGGGAAGCTAGCCGGCTAATAAAGCAAGCTGCCAGATATACGCTGCTGGATGGCCAGCTCTACAAACGTGGATTCTCCCTACCCCTACTCAAGTGCCTAACTAAGAAGCAGGGGTCCGAAGTGTTAGAAGAAATTCATGAGGGGATTTGTGGGAGTCACGCTGGGGGGCAAGCATTGGCATATAAGACGATCAGACAGGGCTACTACTGGTCCACTCTTCGCAAAGATGCCATCAGCTTCGCTCGAAGGTACCGAAAGTGCCAACTTTTTGCACCAAACATCCACTCCCCAGCCAACCAGCTGAAGTTGGTTTTCAGCCCATGGCCTTTCGCGAAATGGGGAATCAACTTGATCGGCCCATTTCCACCTGGTAAAGGCGGTGTAAAGTTTGCTGTTGTAGCAGTAGACTACTACACTAAGTGGGCTGAGGCCGAAGCTCTCACAACTATAACCCAAGAAATGATGATCGGCTTCATCTGGAAAAACCTGATCTGCAGGTTCGGACTTCCGCATTCGATCATCACGGACAATGGAAGGCAGTTCGACGGTCAAAAGCTGAGAGACTTCTGCAGTTCTTGGAACATCAAGAAGCACTACTCAATTCCTTACCATCCACAGTCGAACGGCCAAGTCGAAACGGAGAACAAAATCCTGAAACACATATTAAAGCTCCGCCTCGAAGAGAAGAAAGGGAGTTGGGCAGACGAACTCCCGGAGGTCCTATGGTCTTATAGAACTTCCTATAGGGCCAGCACCGGAGAGACCCCGTTTGCCCTAGCTTTCGGGACTAAATCCGTGGTCCCGGTCGAAGTCCAGAACAAGACTTGGAAGGTGGTAGGATATGATGAAGAAAAGAATGACGAAGCCTTGGCAGTAGAGAAGGATCTGATCGAAGAGACCAGAGCTTCGTCAGAAATGAAGAACGCCACCTACAAGCGCAGGGCAGAAAAATATTACAACTCCCAGGTCCGAGACCGAAAATTCAAGGTCGGAGACCTGGTGTTGAAAAAGAAATTGATGGCCCCACCAGGTGTATTCGGTTCAAACTGGGAAGGATCATTCCGGGTCACAGCAGTCTGGCCAAACGGCACTTATGATCTAGAAGACGCAGAAAGCAATGCCTCGTCATACACCTGGAGTGCGGCCTACCTAAAAAAGTTCTACCAATAAACTAGAATC
Organism: Prunella vulgaris; assembly: GCA_026898435.1. Lineage (NCBI taxonomy): Eukaryota > Viridiplantae > Streptophyta > Magnoliopsida > Lamiales > Lamiaceae > Prunella > Prunella vulgaris. Next base: position 285,651 of record JAPKLY010000087.1, on the reverse strand, counting down.
CTGTAATAGACTAGTCGAAGGTTCGCATCAGAAATGTTGGTGGTAACCAATGTAAATTACGTTGCTACGAGAAGTTGAGAAATTTGTAAAACTGGAAAAATTCCCAAGTGTTTGGACCTGCGTAGCTCACCCACAAGCGAGCTACCCCAGGTCGCCCACTACCCAAGAAATTCGCCAGCCTCAGCTCGCCAAATGCCCAAAAATCAATGATGCGCAAGGACCAAGGTCCCAAACGTCATAATTAAATAGCTCGAAGGCAAAGGCCAAAGTGCCCAAGGTCGTGAAGGTACCCTTCTTAAAAAGGGTTGCTAAGCACCTGCTGCCATAAGTTAGAAAAATTCGCAAAAAAGACGAAAAATGTCTAAGGCAAGGTTCATAAAACCCAACGGCCCAACGTGAATCGATCGAAGTACAGCTCGCTGCCCTAAGTGGTCTAAGACGAGCAATTCGCGGCCCTAAGTGGTGTAAGACGAAGAATACGCACTCTCAAAATAGAGGTACAATTCGTAGTCATAAGTGACGTAAAACGAACGATTCGCTTCTCAAAGTAGAATAAGACGAACAGTTAAGTACCCATAAAATAAATAAAAACGAGCTACTTTTAAAATTATAACGTAAAAGCGCGAAAATGAAGTGCAAAGAGTTGGACAAAAAATGCTCGACTTATATTCAAAAGATACTTAAGAAATTTTCAAGTAAAAAATATACTTGAAAAAATCCTAAGTATGAGTAGCAGTGCTGGCC
>JAPKLY010000087.1:264949-284507 GCA_026898435.1 Prunella vulgaris | reverse complement strand
AAAAAATATACTTGAAAAAATCCTAAGTATGAGTAGCAGTGCTGGCCCCAAAGGCCGACCAGCTGGCCATATTTGAACTACAAAAAGCTCCTTCTGGGCGAGCTGCACGTGCCCGGCGAGCTATATCTACTTAAACAAAAAATAAAAAACTACAACCAGGAAAATGAAAGCTATTCTAGAAAGCAAGGGTAAAAGCCTAAGTGTTGGGAGATGCGGGGGCAGCAAGCACGTCAGCAGCGACCTCGATAGGGGCAGGGGCAACCTGGGTAGCTGGAATGACAAGCTCGGCCTCGGAAGTGATATTAACAGTAAGTCCGATGGCATCGAACTCGCCCAAGTTCAGCATGGCATCCCCACAGGCCTCCTGCAGTTGCTCGACGGTGAGGGGGACACGATCCTCCTCGCGAACAACCTCCTCCTGTTCGCAAGATCCAGCAACGGTACCTCGACTGTCTTGATGATTTGAAAGTGGTCCGGTATGAAGTCGAGGAGAATGCCGAGCTCGGGGAGGTCGCCGATGTCCAGCTCGGTGCCATCGGGAAAGGGAACCCGGTCCAGGCAGGCCTTGAAGTCGCCCACAACCGCCTCGACCTCGTCGTACTTGTGAGCTCTAGCCCACAAAAGAGTTCGCAAAACCTCGGCATAACATTGGACGCATCCTTTGTCAGAGGCCTCGGCCTTCACGGCAGCCAGATCCGGCGAGGGAGAGGCATTGTTCCACAGCTCGGCAACCTCGTTGGCTTTCGCCTCCAGCTCGCCCCTCAGCCTTTCACATTCGGCGTTGGAGCTCTTCACCAGGCCCCGCTGCAGTGCGAGGTCCTTCTTCGTAATCCCATGATTACCGACCTCCTAGGCGAGCTGGGCGGCGAACTCATCTTCCTTAGCTTTCATTCTAGCCTCCGCCTCCTGCTCGAGCCTGGCGAGCTTGCGTTGAAGGCCCTCAAGCTGTTGCAGGGCATTTTGCTCGGCAGCCAAAGATGCCTCGGCCCTTTCCTCGGTAAGCTGCGCCTGCCTCTTCGCCTTGTCAGCAGTGTCCTCCAAGGCCAGCATCCTTCTATTCCTGTCGGAGCGACCTGCCTCCAGCTCGATGACCTGCTCGAAAGCCTTCTGGTTGGCGAGCATTAATCTACTCGCGTGGTGAGCCGAGAGGAGGAGGTTCTCTTTCAAGTCCTGGCTATTGATGGTCACCACCAGCGGAGCCGTCCAATGCCTCGACATCTCGTTCACAGTGTTTCAGACTAGGCCCGGATGGAGGCTCCGCATCGATGTTAGGGAGCGAGATCGCTCGAAGGTATGCAGGGCCTCATGACGATTCGGGAAGGTGATTGGGGCATAACTGCGAGATCAAAACAAATAAAAAATGTTAGAAAAATAAGAGATAATAAGCGATGAAGATCGACTGGGTGATCTACCCACTGAGCTCGGTCGGGGTCCCAACCAAGGAGCGTGTCATCATTAGTTTGCACCCCGAATTGAGATGGCGAGGGGGGCGAGCTCCGGATAGGCGTGGCCGCCAACGGGGCCGTGGATTGAGCAGAACCTCCCTGCCCAGACCTCGCCGAGGCCCTCTCAGCTCGGTCGGAATCCTCATCGACCAGGGCAGTGTACCTGGTCCTCTTGCGAGCTGGGGGATCCTCCTCGCTTGCTCGGGATCCTTCACCTCTTTGGGGCCCCTTTTTCCCGCGACCTGGCTCGGAGGAGACGACAGCTCGCCTACCACCTTGGCTGGTCTGGGCGACCTCCGTAGCCTTAGACCTAAGCTTCTCGGGGGCCTTGGTCTTTTCCCTCTGGGTCCCCGACCCTCCTACCTCGCCCTTCTTAGAGGCGAGCTCTGCCTCCTTGCTCGCTTCCAAAGCGAGCACAGACGGCGGAGCGAGTCTGTTGGGGCGAGGTGGGCCCATTTTGAAGCGCTCTTTAACAAGTTGATAGGCCTCGGGGACCTCAGCAATCGGAATAGCGATGAAGCTACCACCTACGCAAAAACTTAAAATATCAGCATGATGGGCGAACTATACCCCCCATAGGCGAGCTCCGAAGAGTTAAAAACCTGGGAGCTCGAGACCTTTGATATCGAGGTGGTGGGGCAGTGTGAGGAGCCCGGTGAGTCGCAAGCAATGGTGCGTGCACAGGTGGGCGACCTGCCTATCCTTCTCGCTTCTCAAACAGCAGATGGCACGCACCATGTCGAATTCGACCGATACCTTGGGCTTGCCCCTGCTAGATTTGTGGCGCTTCGGAACTGCAAAAAGAAAGAAATTTAGAATTAGTATATCTAATTAGTATATCTAATTAGTATCCCTCTGGAGTGGGAATACGGTCACCTCGTCCATGGTACGTGTTGGAAGCTCGCCAGTCTCCGCCTATGAAGAAAAACTGCTTCTTCCAGTCACAGACTTTATTTGGCAAGTCCCCGAGAAATTTTTCCCCTGGGCGAGCTTTCAGATAATAGTATCCCGCGCCATCCTGCGCCCGCTTGGTCACAGTAAAGAGCTCGCCCAGGTCCGCTGAGGTCGTCGCGTTCTCGTAGCCCTCCAACCCAAAGACGGACAAGGCGGCGAGAAGGTTGCTCTATACGTTCGGGGTGAGCTGAGTAATGGCCAAATTATTGTCGGCGAGGAATTGGCCGATGATCTGGTGCAATGGCAACGTAAGCCCGGCCCTTAGAACATCGACGTTCAAAGCAGTCAACCCCTTGGGAGGTGCGTCGACCCGCTCATTCTTCAGTGGGGCATACATGAAGATGTCGAGCGGGATGCGATACTTCCTGCGTATGATGGGCAGGTTACACTCATCGATGAGGCTCATCACCTCGCCAGCCTTGTAATCAGATGGGGCCACTTTCTCTAGGTCGGTGGGGTCGACGGGGAGTACCCAGTCCGGGCAGGGGAAGCTCGCCGCGTACTCGACTACATACTCACCCCAGTCGAATGGATGAACGACCTGGGCAGGGACCTGATATTCGACCAGCTGGGGCTCCATGAAACCGATGCGACGGAACCACTCGAGCGTAACTTCCTCTAGGTCGCCACCCTCCTCGCCGATCTCGGCGATGTCCTCACCAACCTCCTCAGACCCTTCGTTGCCACTGGCAACCCTTTCCTCTTGGGCGACCTCGTCGCCTTCCTCCCATACCTCGCGGTACACGGCGCTGGAGGCTCCTTCCTCCGGATCGGGATGCACCTCGCTGTGTAGCTCGCCGGAGACCTGGCAAGCTACCGAGGTCGCCTCAGAGCTGGAGCCGATCTCCACACACAAAATCTGAGGAGGAGGCTCATCCTCAGTTATTGGTTATTTTTCGAGTTTTTGATCCGAAAAGGTCCTGCTCGAAGAGTGCGTCGACATTGTCTCAGAGAAGTCCAAAGGGTTTTCAGCACAATCCAAGAATCCAAAGTCACGGTACGGTAACGTTCAAGAAGTTTGAAGAAACGAAAGAAAAATCAAGTAAAAGGCAGAAGAAAAGGGAAGAAAGATCGAATCCTACCTTGAAGAGCCTTCGAAAATCAGTCGAACGCGAGAAAAATTAGTCGCCGGGAAAGCTCTGAGAATTCGAAAATGCAGAAAGTGAGGAATGAACTCACCTTCCCCTATTTATAGGCGTTGGGGTGAGGCACGATATCCGGGAAGTGTGGGGACCTATTTGCAAAAGATTTGAAAATTGTCATGATTGTGGGTGGGAACCGAGGCCTCAAAAGGCGTGCATGACTCCTGGATTCCCGCACCACGTCGGCCAAAAACAGCCGCCCTGGCCGAGCTCGCCTGCTAGCTCAGCAATCACCCAAGGATAGTTCGCCGAGATTCAAGTTCTCCAGCTCGCCCGCACATTTGACGAAGTCATGATGCATGCGAGCTGGGGGGCAAATGTTGGTCTGACGAACTAATACAATTAGCATCTGGATAATCACCAAGGTTTGGCAGGGCGCCAGGGCTCACCCAGATCCGCGGAAGTGTGGAGCTCGCCCACATGGGGGCAGCTCACCTGTGCAGCTCGCCTAAAGGAGCTCGCCCCTATCCCCACGAATACCTCGTCGAGGTCCATCATCGCACGACACTCGTAAGCCATGCAAGGCACTGGAGCTCGCCCGAACCACTGGAGCCCGCCTCCGAGCTCGCCCAGGAGCTCGCCTCTTAGTCAATAGGACCCCGATGGTTGTGCTCTTTTTCCCTCAGTCCGGTTTATCCACGAGGGTGGTTTACGGCGAGGTTTTTAATGAGGCTCATCTAGTCTAAGGCATTGTAGTAGGATGAGGCACGATGTAGGGAGCAGTGTAAGGGACTAGGACGAAGGTTACGGACCTTCGTCAACACCGGAAGCCAAATAGGCTCGTAAGGTGCCGTCTCACACTCGCACACCTATAAATAAGACCTCTCTTGTACTATTCACACAATTCTAATACATTTTCTACACTCTACTTTCTCTCTCTCTACATTATCTCCTCCAAGAACACAAAATCATAAGATTATTGTTTGGTAGAATTAATCCGACGTAACAAGCCACATAAACGAACACGATTAAGAAATTCTATCAACAGCTATCTTAACATGTAATCCTATCAAACAATACTCCAAGATTTATGTGTTCTTGGATGGATAATATAGAGAGAGAAAGTAAATGTGTATTATGATTAAGTTGTTTTTAGAATGGTACAAGAGAGACCTATTTATAGGTGTGCAAGTGTGAGATGACACCTTATGAGCCTATCTGGCTTTAGGTGTTGGCGAGGGTTCGTGACCTTCGTCTTGGTCCATCACCATACAGCCTTTACAATGCCCCGCCCTACTATGTATACATGCCCTATTTAAACACTTGTGGCTTTGATCCCTCATGTTGGGCGAGCTTCCTGGCGAGCTCCATTGCCTTGTGTTACTTTTAGGAACAATGCAGCGTGGACTCCGGCTTGGCTTCCATGAAAGAGGGCGAGCTTCCTCTCTAGTGGGCAAGCTCGCCTGCGTCCCTCTCTCTCTTGATACGATTGGGGGTTGAACCCGATCCGTCAGGAGCTTGGGCGAGCTTCTCTTTAGCTTCGCTGAGCTTTCCTGTATTAACTTCTTGGATTAAGTTCGCCTGTCAACAATCATATACGAATTTAAGTGCATAATTAAAAATTATATGATTATTTTAATATTTTAATACACTCATATATATATATATATATATATTATCTTTTCATATTTAAAAAATAATAATAATAAAATAACTTTAATAAAATTAATAGGTAGATTGATAAAATAAATTCAATTAATATTTTTCGTAAAAAAATATTTTATTCAAAAGTATTATATCGGACATACTCAATCTTATCAATATTTATATTTTATTTAATTTAAATACTATAATATTATTGTATATATAATTTTACATTTAAAATTTATAATATTCAAATCGTGCATCGCACGAGAGGATGACTAGTACTTACGAAAAATGAATAGATTTATTAAATAATTAATTATTTACTTAAACTATTATTAATGATTAATCTAACCAAAACTAATGAACAAAAGTTAATATTAAATTTGTAGTCGGCGTATTTTTTATTTTAAAGACAATTTACATTTATTAAAATAATTACTAATTTATATTTTTTTACATGTTTCAAATGATGAAACTAAAATGAAAGAAGATGTTTTATCATTGTTCAAGAAATGATCTAATACCGAAGGTTGAAGAGTTTGGAGATATTTATTAAATTTTAAATTAGTTGTTAATATTTGAATTTTGTGAATCATGTTTTCATGTAATTTTCATGAATTTATGAACAACATTTGAATAATTTCACATTATAATTATGATTTTGTATTTTATATAGAAATATAATTAAAAAAAATTATTACGAGCCCGTTAGTGTTTTTTTAGCCCGTTGACCGTTAGGAATAGGGTTAGGTCCCAAATATTAGTGGTCTGCTAAGAACGAACTGCTAAGGCTCGGAACCCGTAGCAGGCAGGTGCCATCTCGTGCTTGTAATTTCTATATAATGTAAATAATTTCATTTGAATAAAGGATACGAAATTTACTCCCTAACGACGTGCTTAAATACGAACTACCTGTTGATATATAAAACTTCACATACACGTCTATTTCAGCTTATTATTGGTGCAATCGAGGTAATCTTAGCCACATAATCGTTTGACGCTAGAAGGAGGGCTTAAACCTTCCGTTTAAAGATTTTTTGAAGAACAAGTTGAAAGGGATGAAATTTTTTTCTATGTTCATGGGAAGAAGCTGAAAATTTGAAGATTCGGAGTAAGTTTTTATATCTCCTACATGCCGAAAATCGATGGATTTGCAATGGTGGCTTTCGGAGTTTGTTTCCGGCTTTGATGTGTGGCTGTTCACGATTTTAGTGGAGCTTCAGATCGGTGGCTTGTAGGCGGCATATTTTATTTCAGAGGCGAAAATAATTTGATACACACGCGAGGCAACTGAAATCACAAGCAAAAGGAGAATCACAATTTCCTGCTCAATGATTTGAGATAACAAAACAATGTCATTTTCTGCATATCTTATTCTATTCATTCATCTGCGTGTGAATTGACAGCTGAGCGTCATTACCTCCACACACCGCCCACGGCAACCGACTCAAAAGCATATCCACCTGCCCATTTAAAATAATCACCGCTTTACAACTTGGACAGAGTCAAAGCAGCTGTTTGACGTCGAATAAAGTTTTTCATGCCTGCAAAATGAGAAGTTGTTCGCTCATTTCGGATCACTCATGTACTGAAGTTGCTCATGTTTCGAACATTCACCTGCTCCGCCTCTAACGAGCTGTTCACTCGAAAGGAAAGTATGTGAAGCTATTTGCTCCATGTGATGTTCACCCAAACAGGATGCTCTGTTCGCATCTATGTTTTAAAAATCCGGTCCGACTGGCCGGTCGGACCGGTCGAACCGCGAACCGGGATAAGCAACGTACGGCTCTAAAGCGTTGGACCGCCCAACTAACGAGCCGCTCGAGAACCGGCCAAAAACGGAAATAAACGGGTCGAACCGGTCTCGGTTCGACCCTAAGAACCGGCGGCTGGGAATTAAATTTTAAAAAAAAAAACTGAAGAACAATTTTGCGGTGGCGGTGGCGGCTGCGTTCCCTCCAGCAGCGGCGGCGGCACGTTTCCTCCGGCAGCTGCGGCGGCACGTTTCCTCCGGCAGCGGCGGCGCGTTTCCTCTAGTGATGCCTGACCGCTGAAAATCCGTGGAAGAACACTAGAAGAGAACAAGACTACAAGAGTATAATAGATGGGAGGCGGTGGTTAAGGTGGAGCAGTGGAGGAGGCAGCGCCGCTGAAACGCCGTGGAGGTCCTGCCGTCCTGGAGGAAGAGAACAAGACTACAATGTGGATAAGTGAGTTTCTGAAATTTTAGGTTTAGAGATATAGGTCTTATGGGCCATTAATGAAATTTGGGCCCAACTTTCTCATTTATTTATTAGTCAATTTTTTTTTGGCCCAACTTTCTCATGGTATTTATTTCCCGTGTTTTCTCCTAAATGTTAAAATTTTCGATTCTTAATTTATTAGATTTGTAGTGAATTTAGCTTCATATTTAATATTTGTATGATATTTGGTAGATTTATTTTAATATTACATATATATTTATATAATTATGACATCATACCGGCTCAACCGCTTTATTTACGGTCCGACCGATCGAACCCGGTCCGACCAAAATTTCTAAGGTGTCCGGTTCAACGTCCGGTTCCGCTTTTTAAAACATAGGTTCGCATGTACAAGCTTCTCACCCATCGAGTTGTTCGCGGAAGTGGAGATGCTCGCATATAGAGCTTTTCGCCGCCCAACACTCATAGTAGATGTAGGAGCTTGAGTTCTCTAAACTACTTTACATCGTTGTGTGTTTATATGCTCTGTTCTTCGATGTGTTTTAAAAAAATAACAAATTCCTTGAAGTATTTTGCAAAATCGGGACGAATAGTCCTCGATCATTTACCATCTTTTGTGCACTTAACACTAAACCTTTGCATTCTCTTCGCAAATTATTTTCTCCCTACAGACTTCCTTGTGAGATCATGACATCTTCTTCCATAAATTCAGTCGATTCATCAAGAGCAAGGTTTACAAAAAACCTTGTAGAGCTCAAGTCAAAGGTGACTATGTAGCTCATCGTCTCTTTTTCTTCATAATCAGATTCCATTAAGTTTTTGAAGAGTGGCTTGCTGAAGTTTATGATATAGAGGCCACAGATGATTTACCTAAACCAAGTCATAGCCTTGTATGCTCACCTCAGAGTTAATAATGACATCATCTATTCCACTGGTCTCGGGAACAGATTTGTGAGGCCTATCAAGGTAACATATCCTTCAAAGATTCATTGTTAAGATCTCGTTACATGAGATGGTGAGGCAATTCTACAACCCGCCCCATGATGCTGAAGGCGAAGAGGAACTCCCTATACCTGATCAGTATAAGCAGAAAGAGGACCAAACCTACCTTCCGTTCATACAATTTCTTGAGAAGTTTTAGGCATCGATGAACAAGAAGCTTCTGAAATTTATTCCCAAGCTTTTACTTGAGATTGTGGTTTCAATTACCATGACGGTGGTTGGGAGTACTTAACAGATAAATCTTCCCAAAATCAGTCTTATGGTTGCAATTGTGGGTGGTGCCAAGTGTGACTGTGAGCTGTACTTTTATAGGGCAGATTGGGAATGAAAAATTAAAATTGATAAAATAGAAAATATTGATTTCTCATCTCAAGTTCACTGTGGCATAATACTTTTTACCTTATTCAATCTACTAGTGGGGATGCCACATATGACAGAGTTGTGCTCTCACCTGATCGCTTAGTGTGGCTGGGTACTGAAAAAGATGTTTTCAGGAGACTCTCAATCACTCAGGCTACCATTTTCACAAAATCAACCTCTAGTTTTTCTCCTAAACTCGGAAAAGAAGTCCTTAAAGAAGAAAGATCTTGGTCCTCCAAAGAACAAACTGAAGAAAGATGCATCCATATTTATACTTGTGGATGATTTGATGAAGGAAGTCCACAAAAGGAGAATGGAAGTCATTCACGAAGGAGATAAAGCAGGCAAAAGGACCTCAGGAAGCATCTGCCCTTGAGACTTTTGTTGAAGTCATTGAAGTTGTGATTTAGAGGAAAACTATTATAGAGGAGGTTCGGGACGAGCCTGAGAATGGCTCCTGAAGAGGAAAAGATTGAACAGTCTAAAGAAAAGGAGGATGATTTACCATTGACCAGGGTGCTGAAAAAGCCAATAGCCCCACTAATTCTTAGTTCAGATCTATCAGGACTTGGTGCACTCGAGATCATGCTTAGGACTCAGGCGGAGTCCCATATCAGAAAACATTTCCCTAACCTGGTGGATAGTCCTCAGCTCAGAGAAGTAGAGTGCTACTTTTTTGAGCTAGAGTGGCCAGTGGATAACAGAAGTTGGAGCTGCTGAAGATGGAGGAGATCAGGTTAATAGAGATATTTGGATTCAGAAACTTCTCACATATCCTAAAGTCTAAAGACTTCAATACCTACGTACAATAGAAGATAGACTCACTCAAGCCTGATTCAAATGGAGGCAATGATGGAGGTGATGATGGTGCAGATGGAGGACAAGCACCTGAGGTGGAGGAATCAAAGGCTTCTGAGCCTGAGGTGGTAGAGAAGGACTCTACTCCTGCAAAGGGTGCATTTACAGAGGTGGAGCATTAGCCGATGAAACAACTGCCAATGAAGAGGTTCTCCCCTCTGAGACTGAACTAGTAGTTGCTGTGGCTTCCTAGGACACAGTTTGTGAGAGATTCAGGAGCCAGTTTGCAAAAATAAATGGACATTTACGAAAAACTAATATCTGAATAGATAATGACACACATTTGTCTTAATATTTTATGAAAATAATATTAATTTCTCTAAAAATACAAAAATTGGTGAAATAAAATATTTAATCTGATAATAATATTTTTTTTGAAGATGCATTCACTCATATACTTACACAGTCTGAGAGTTAAAAAAATTTAAATTATTCTTGCACAAAAATTTAGAGAAAATTCACTTAGATACGCCTCATTCTTTCCAAAATTTAATTTTTTTTTATGAATACGGTTTATTCTAGGGTCACTTACATATTGGTTCAAAAAAATCACTATATTTACAAATTGGTTCAAAAAATTTGCACGACAGTATGTTTTTTTTGCACGGGACCAATATGCAATTTTTGTCAATTTGTTGAACCATTTTGTACTTTTCCCCCAATATTTCATGCAACATATTACTCCCTCCGTCCCACTATAAGTTGCTCATATTGCTATTTTCGTCCGTCCCACTATATGTTGCTCATTTGCTTTTTTACTTTTTTTGGAAACTACTGTTCACTTTTTTATTATTATTTTCAATATCTTTTACGCTATTTTCATTACTTCTTCACTTTTTCCATCACCATTTATATTTTTTCACTTTTACCTTAATTCGTATGCTAAAAAATAACGAGCAACTTATTCCGTGACCAAGAGAGTACATTAAAAAAAAAAAAAGCCCATGGTACCTTTTTCTTTTGGGGGCCATCGTAATTCTTTTTCCCATCTTTCTCATGTCACCTATCACACCATAAAAAGAAACAATTTTATAGTGAACAAAATTATAACCCACCAACAGAGTCGTTGCTTTGTTCATTTGATTGCAAAGATAAAAGGAGAAAACACCCCCCAACCCTGTAATCATCGTCATCACCACTTAGTTCACTAAGCTTTTGATTGGATGATGATGGTGAATTTGATGAGATAACGATGAAATGGACGGAGTCAAACCCTTCCCCACCGCTGTCTCTGTGGCCAGTTTTGGTCACAATGGCAACAACCCGCCGTTGATTGACTACCGCCCAACGCCGTCTTTTGCATGTCAACGACCACGATAGCATTTTTCCTTAAAACCCTCCCTAAAACTCATCCCCGGAATATCTTCTCTGTTGCTCATGGACCCTGCTACCTCTCGTCCTGCGGTCGTCATCGATAATGGTACCGGGTAATTCTTGTTCCTTTTTTATAATCGCTATTGTGATTAAGCTGTTCGATGAAATGCTTCTGTGAATAAGAATTTTCTGATCGGTCCGAAGTTTCACATGAGCTTCAAGTAGTATTTCTTGAAGTTTTCCTTGTTTGATTCCTTTGTCTTTAGGTATACGAAAATGGGTTTTGCTGGAAACATAGAACCCTGTTTTATAGTCCCCACTGTAGTAGCTGTAAATGAATCGATCATAAATCAACCTCGAGCTACTTCTACCAAGGGTGGCAATTGGTTGGTGCAGCACAGTGCGGGTGTTATAGCGGATCTGGACTTTTATGTAGGAGAAGAGGCGATGTCTAGATCTAAATCTAGTAGCAGTTATAACTTGAAGTATCCCATTAAACATGGCCAAGTTGATGATTGGGATGCCATGGAGAGGTTCTGGCAGCAGTGTATATTTGATTATTTGCGCTGCGATCCAGAGGATCATTACTTTTTGTTGACTGAAAGTCCATTGACTGCACCAGAGAGCCGTGAGTATACTGGTGAGATAATGTTTGAGACTTTCAATGTTCCAGGTCTCTATATCGCTGTGCAGCCTGTGCTTGCTCTGGCTGCTGGGTACACATCATCCAAGGTTGGTATATGACTCGGTAGTTGTCTACTACAGATTTATGGACATATGAAATCATTGTAATTGATTTTCAATGTTCTTTTTTGTGATGATGCTTAATGAGTATCAAAGTTTGTTTACGAATTTAAGATAGTTATCCTGAGTGGGAGAAAGTTTCTTCTACTGGTGACACTAGTAATTCAATGACATAGTAATTATAGAAGAATAATAGATTATCAATATGGTACTGCTAAAGAAATGTATAACTAATTTTAACTACAACGGGTCACTATCCCGTTCTTCATTGTGTGTCAAGACCTGGTGGATCATTTAGATGTTTGGAGATAGATTTAGCTCTTTGAGAAGTGAGTCTGTGGAGACATTATAACAGATACCTTAAGATAGTGTGTTGTATACTTTTGTTAGGCAGGTATTTTTGCATATATCAACTTTGTCATCTGTTTCTAATATTGGCATCATGGAAGCATGAAGAAAAAATAGCCGGTTTTCAGAATGTTACTACTTTTTGAGACCCAAAACATTTAAATCTAATGGTAATTTGATTTGGACCTTTGAGATAGTAATGTTTTGTTTGTTTCTGTTTGAATGATTGCATGTGTTGCTTGCTCTCTGTCAATGAACTATTTGTTCTTCTGATCCAAATCTTCATGGCATTTTAATCCTGTAAGGTATCAACACATTTTCAATGTAGTTTGATTTATTTTTTTGTTGATATGCTTTCTTCTGTTGGGTTGAAGGCACATCTCAACCTGCTCATTCTAGTCGAAAAGCTTGGTTAAATTACTGTATGCATGATTAAGTACTGTTAATGCTAAACCAGTTGAGCTTTGGAGCCAATCGAATGAAATTCTTTATCATTTGGGACAGCTGCTCATAATTTCTGTATGGTTAATTTATTTCCTACTGTTTTTGTTCTGCCTGCACATCTTCTTAGTGTGAGATGACAGGAGTTGTGGTGGATGTTGGAGATGGAGCTACTCATGTTGTGCCTGTTGCCGATGGTTATGTTATTGGGAGCAGCATTAGGTCGATTCCAATTTCAGGAGAAGATGTCACTCTCTTTATCCAGCAGCTCATGCGAGTACGCTTTTCTTATTTTTATTTTGTCTTGTATTTAAGGTTTTTTTTTTAAAGAAATTCTTTCTGATGTCAAAATTGATTACGCTGATTCTTCAGTGTCAATATGCTAAAATACTCTCTAGGCAAACTAGAAAATGATCCATACCATCAACATTCCCTATTCTAATTTCTTATCTAGCTGCTTTAGTGACTTCTCAAGAACTATCTGAAAGTGTATGACTGTACGAGACCCCTTCCTATTGTGGATCTTGTTGTGTCTTTCTTCTTCGTTGTTCTATGTTGTCGAATATAGTATTGTGAATAGATCATTACGGACCAGATAGTATAGTTTGATGAAACTAGTTCCCTTCCCCCTTTTCTTTTGCTGAAAGAGTGTTGATCTAAGATATCCTTTAAATCATAGAGGTTTTATTCTTTTCTTATTCTTGGTATAACTTAAGTTTTTTTTATTTAAGAACTATCTAAAAGAATATGAAGTCTCTTTATCTTATGGACCAATTTGGTCCTTTTTTCTTCCTTATTCTCTGTATAATGAGCTGTGATGCAAAAATTGGCCTAGGCTGTGCTGAGGCTCTAGGTGGTTGTTGGCTGACTCGATTTTATTGTAATCGGCACTGTTAGGCATTCTGTGAATTAGGTGCCGCCTAGGTGAGCTGGGCTGGCCAGGCACCCATTAGGAGGAGTAGGCGCCCGTTTTATTTATTTATTTTCCGCTGTGAAACAATGTCTTTTAGGGGATTCTACTTAATTTGATGGGAAACATGGTTTTAGTTTCTAATTAGACCATTTGTATTTGGAAGTTGGAATCATGTTATTAACTATTTGCGTATTTTTGCTAGTCATTTAATTTTTATTAAGTTGTAGATTATACATGTTGATTGTTGTTCGTCGGATAATTGATTTATGCAGTTATGCATACTACTTGCGGTTTCCAACGTATGTTTCCTTGTTTATGAGTATTATTTCCTGATAACACTATAAGTGCCAGGTAGCATAATTAATTATACTTTATTTATCAAGAATCTTGTTGTAAAATCTAGGCTCCTGAAACCACAAGTTTGATTTTTGGATTTGCTTTTGTGAAAGTGCTTGTGTTTTTGCCATTTATTAGTGCTTCGTTTTACCATGTAGGAAAGGGGAGAGCATGTTCCACTAGAGGACTCCCTGGAAGTTGCCCGGAAAGTGAAGGAAATGTATTGCTACACTTGTTCTGACATTGTCAAGGTATAATCTATGAGCTGCTGCTTACTAAGAGGGATTAATCCCTGCTTAAACCCCTAGGGCTCGTTTGTTAGGAGTGATAATAAATAGGTATTAATGTTTTATTCCTCATTATTTCATGTTTGTTACCGTGTTAGAATAATACCCTTCACCCGTTATAAATTTTGGCCGGGTATTGCAATACCTTTTTAAAGGTATTACCCATCCCACCCTCCCCATGATATTATTTAATACCTCATGCTTTTAATCATATATATACTATAATATCCCTATTTTTTACTTTATTAGTGTAAATTAGGGATAAATTTGTCATTTACTATGTTATACCATTAAATAAGGCACAATATCAATTAACAAACATGAAACAGCATAGAACTTGAGTTAGCATTAGTAGCTTATCACTTGTAATAAACACTTGAATAAATTAACCACGTGTTAACTAATATGTTTTACATTATCTCACTTTATCACAAACATGGTAATAAACGAGCCCCTTGAGGATTAGATTTGGTCCTTGATAGTTGCTACTCCTGTCATTGCAACTTCTATAAAAGCAAAACATGTGTGCTTTCCTTTCATATGGGGTTATATATATGAAAATTGGAAGTCATGTAGGATGTTAACTAGTATGTGTTCTTTTACAAGTCCAGGAGTTCAATAAGCATGACAAAGAGCCAGTGAAGTACGTTAAGCAATGGAGAGGTACCAAGCCAAAGACTGGGGCACCTTATTCTTGTGATATAGGCTATGAACGGTTCCTGGGCCCTGAGGTTTGCTTTGCTTGCTGTTTCTAAGCTTGAGAAACCCAGCAGCATAGTTCATATATTATAAGATGTTCTTAATGTAGTGAGCAGGCTAAAAAATGGTTTATCCTTCACACGTGTAAATGACATCATTTGTAATGTAAAGTTGAATGGTCGACACACTTTTTCCCCAAAATGTGTTTTATGTATGTACATGATGCACTTTCAAGCATCTGTGAATATTGACTTGCTTCTACAACGAATAGAGGATAGGTAATATGTTGTTACAATGGATTTATTTGTTCTTTTTTGTTTCTTGTACAGGTGTTCTTCAACCCTGAAATTTATAGCAGTGATTTTGCAACTCCTTTACCTGATGTGATTGATAAATGTATTCAATCTGCACCAATAGATACTCGAAGAGCCTTGTACAAGGTTACATGAACTACATGATTATTTTATATTTGTTAATTCACTCTTCCCTTTATGATCTTATTGTTATACGGGAACAGTCAAAGTAATACACATTTGATTCATGGCAGAATGTTGTATTATCTGGAGGATCAACCATGTTCAAGGACTTCCACAGAAGATTGCAAAGAGACCTCAAAAAGATTGTTGATGCTCGAGTTCTTGCATCTGATGCTCGGCTTGGTGGAGAAGGAAAAGTAAGTTATTAGTCTGCTTTTATTTCTCACACGAATGGCCCTGATATTGGCTTTCTATCAACTACAACTTTAATTGCCGAATGTTTTTCTTCAGGCTCAACCCTTAGAAGTTAATGTTGTTAGCCACCCCATCCAGAGAAATGCAGTTTGGTTTGGTGGCTCAGTGCTTGCATCCACACCTGAGTTTTACACGGTATGTGAAGAAGAATCTTGAAAAGTTTTCCTCTATTCAAATTGATGTAATTAAATGGCTGGTATTCCAGTGCACTAAAGAAGGAAAAAGAATTCCTAAAATTTAGAGGTTTAATCTAATCTTTTAATCAAAGAATTCCTAAAACCAGGTGGGTTAGCTTACATGGCCATTGGGCTCCTCACTTGAGTGAGTGACCCAAGTTCGGTTCCCTTTGGGAACGAATTGAGTGAGATATAAGTTGGCTTAGCGTTAGGACTAATTGATATTTTTATCCTAGTTATTTTAAACCAAGTGAGTTAGCCTAACTCACCTGGCCACTGCGCTTCTCACTTTAGTGAGAGACCCAGGTTCGATTCCCATTGGGAACGAATTAAAAGGGAGATATATGCTGGCTTGGAGAAAAAATCTTGGAGTTGTTGGAGACTTGGTGAACTAACTTCTAACTACTAACAACTAACAACTAACTTTGACTGATAAAAAAAAAAAAAAATCAAAGAAACTAAATAAATTAATACCTGTGCATAATTGACCACTCCTTTTTTCTACGCTCCCCTTCAAGCTAGGTTGTATATGTGTACGACCCTTGGAAGAACTTTATTAAGAACATTGGCAGTCTGTTGTTTTGCTGGGATATAGTTGAATTGAACAATCCCATTGTTGACTTTCTCCGAAGTGAAGTGTCGGTCAACAATGATGTATTTTGTCGTGTCATGATGTACATGATTTTTGCTACACTAATAGTTGCTTGACTGAATATTGTACCTCAACTTTGAGTTCCCTCAAAAAAATTTATAGCCACATTCCTTTGCATGTTCCTAGTTCAACAACACGGTATTCTGACTCTGTACTACTTCATGAGACTACAAATTGGTTTTTGCTCCTTAAGTAACAAGATTGCCCCAAACATAACCAGTGATTGATCTATGAATCTATGATCAGTTTGCTCTCCTTCCCAATTAGTGTCAACAATGCAGATATCTTCTTCTCCGTTTATAAACTTCTTAATGAGTAGACCATGTCCCAGAGTCATCTTCAGATACTTCAGGATTCTGTTTACTGCCTCTATATGATCTTCAGTTTGATTGTTCATGTTGACTGACCATGCTGACTGAATATGCAGTATTGGGCCAAGTGTGAGATAGATAAATGAGCTTTCCAACTTGTCTTCAGTACCTCCTCTTGTCAACCAGGCTGCTGCTTCCTTCGTTTCTTTTAAATCTCTTGTCGGATCCATAGGTGTGTAGATTTGCATCCAAATAGGCCATAGCCCAGCTTCATTTAACGGATCCAAGTTTTACTTCATTTGGGATATAACAATCCCTTCTTTCAAGCGAGCCACCTCCATTCCTAGGAAAAACCTGAGAGTCCGAGATCTTTAATCCCAAATTTTGTTGCCAGCAGTTTCTTCTGAAAACATAATCTCCGCAGAGTCATCTACTGTCAAAATGATATCATCCACATAAACAATGAGCCTTCTAACCTCATCTTCTGACATTTTATAAACAATGTGTGATCTGCTTGATACTGCTGATACCATTGTTTATCACTGTGCTAGTAATATTTTCAAACCACGCACGAGGCTGCTTCAAGCCATAAAAAGACTTCTCCGGTTTGCAAACTAGACGCTGTTTGATTTTTCTAGACTAGTAGGAACAGTCATATAGACATCATTTTCAAGATCTGCAATCCATGCAGAAGTGCATTTTTAACATTGAGTTGATACAATGGCCTTGATTACTGCAATAGATAGTAGAACTCAAACAGTGTTGAGTTTTGCCACAGGTGCAAATATTTCCTGATTGTCAATACCATATGACTGAATGAATCCTTCTCCTATGAGTTTGGATTTAAATCTCTCTACCATATTCGGTCGGTTCGGTCCTATTTTTGGACCGAACCGAAATAACTGAAAATTTTACATATAGGACTGAATCGAACCGAATAGAGGGTGGAATCAAATTGGAGCGAACCTAATTATTTTGGTTTGGCTAATTCGATCTATTCGGCCAAAAATAATAAAAAAAAAAAAACTATATTTCATCAATATAAATTTCATTAAATTTTAATACCAACAAATTTAAAAGATACAATACAAAATAAAGTATGATGTCAATATTTAAAGGGATACAACACAATTAAGTTCAATAAAAATCCACAACACCACAATTCAAACTTTTAATTGAAATTACACAACATTAATTTAAATATTTTTATTTTTGTTAGATTTATTATTATTTTATATGTACATTTTATTTTTTATAATATAAATTTGGTCTATTCGGTTATTTTGGCTCAGAATTGGACTGAACCAAATCAAATAGACCGAAATTTTAATCTAAATTTTAAGTGGCATAATTTACAATTGTTGTGGTTCACAATGTTATTTTAGTCCCAGACATGGCAAACAAAATATGGACTAGTATAAGGGGGCCTGCAGAGACATAAGGCTATATAGAGGATTCCATGTACACCTACTGCTGCGTGTTACATATATATCATGGCATGCTTCCCAGTTTCAATATACTTTATCTATTAATTATTAGCATATCAAAGAATCCACTTAATGGCTTTAGTTCTTATGTGGATTAATCTTATTTGGTATCACAGTATGCTTAGACTGCTACAATTCACCTTCTTTTAAAGTTACCTGGAACAGCTTGGACTACTTATTGACCTTGCCTCTGTAAACTTCAGAGATATATGAAATGTAGAATTGACCGATTGTGGGCAGTTCTATTTGGTAGATAGGTTTGGAGATAAGTTAGTACAAATGCATTGAATTTATGTGATCGGTAGAGAGAAATGATACCACGACGAATAGATAATAGTTTTTTGATACTTCATTTTGTGCCAATGGACCATATATACCACCCAATATTTGGGGAGTGGAAGTCATTTCCCCCTACTATTAATTTCATTTCATTTCCCATTCCTCGTTTTAATCAAGCGCTTTATGCTAGATCTATACAGTAGCACATTTTTATACTGCTCATGTACTTTTGCATCCTAATTTTTATTATAGGATATTTCTTTAACATGTTTGGTGAAAGAAAAATACACTGAGAGGGAAGTGGTGAATTAAAAAATCAAGTTACTGCTCAAGTATGATAAAAGCGATGGAATCAAAATCACTTTTCATGTGTTTTACATTTGCCTTGACTTAAATGAATGCTTTCAGTCTTGTAGAAGGGAATAGTTTAGGATATTTTGAATGCAAGATATCACATGAGACCTGAATTTTGAACACTGCAAAAGGTATTTAGGGGACGCTTGGTTCACAATGGCGTAGTTGTTAAGGCTCCAACGCGTGACAACTCACCTAGCACCTAAGGCGCGCCGAGCAAACAGAAGAATTTTAGAGGAAAAAATGCTTAATTTAATCTGAGACTGTGTATTTATAATAATAATTTCTAATTTATATTTAGTGATAGAAAATATTAGCCTAGTGGTAGAAAATATTAGCCTGAGTTAATTATTAAGTTGTGGACAACAAAATTACAAGAGATAGGCTAACCTTAGATCTACTAAGATTTGTATAAGATACAAAATATCCAGAGAGAATGTTCCAGAAAATATTCAAAGTTCAAACTAATCTCAATTAGAAACCCAACTTAGTTTAATATTTTATTATTTATTACTCCCTTCTTCCCTCAAATTTATTCTCATTTGTGTGGGCACGAGTTTTTAAAAAATGAGATAAAATAGATAGAGTAAGGAAATTGTGGAATAATTGTGGGGTCCTCTAGAAAATAAAGTGATTGTTTGTAGTGTGATAATAAAATAATATTTTTTAAAAGAGGAATGTGAATAAATTTGGGGGACGGACAAAAATGGAAAGTGCGAATAAATTTTGGGGACGGAGGAAGTAGTATTTTTTGTTATTTTGGCTTTCAAAATTAGGGTTGGCAATGGGGCGGGTTCGGACCCGCTACGAAACTGCCCCGTTCGGGCCGGGTAAAAACCCGGTCAAACGGGTCGCTGGGCGGGTTTGGACCCGTTTGATCTAAAACCCGTCGGGTCTGGGACGGATAATGGTATTAGGTGGACCCGCCTCGAAT
>JAPKLY010000087.1:137262-264849 GCA_026898435.1 Prunella vulgaris | reverse complement strand
TATATATATATATATATATATATATATATATGAGTAAGTCTCTTGTGCACCAATTACACGGTGCAACCCAAGTTCATTCTTTAAAGTTAAACAAAATACTATTGAAAAAGTTAGACATGTTATTACTGAAAAGTTAAACTGTAAAAGATACACTTTTCAGTAATAACCTGTGTAACTTCTCAGTAGTATTTTGTTTTACTTTTAAAAAATGAATTTGAGTTGCACCGTGTAATTGGTGCATACAAGACTAATCCTATATATATATATATATAATATATATAATTACATGAATATATTATATATATAATTAAATATATAAAAATTAGGCTATTAATTAATATATTTATTAAAATATTAGATTAAATATGCTCATAAAATCACGGACATAAGTTGTACAAGAGTTAATTATTTGATTTTATCATTTTAATTTTCAGTGAAAAATATATGTACGATTTTAAATATTTAGATTTAATATGTTGAAACTTGAAATGAATTATTTTGTGTATTTATTGTTGTTTAAATCATTCAAATGTATATTGATATTATATTATAAAATTTAAGATATTTTTTGTAATGCATTTGATATATATATATATATAATAAAAATAGACGGATAGGCGGGGTGGGGCTGGTCCTGGGACAGGCTAAACCCGTCCCAGACCCGCCCCGTTGCTATCCTATTCAAAATACATTTTTAGCTTTATTTTTTTAAGCATATGCGCCTGCCTCAGCTTGGAGAGGCGCTGAGAGCTGCGCATTTAATAACTGTGCTCAATGGTAATAGTAATCTCTCAGCTCATTTAATAACTGAGCTCAATGGTAATAGTAATGAGAATGATTTGGTAATTGTGGTTATTAATGGAGAATAAATAGCTATCAACTAACTTTTATCATATTTTGTATGAGACAATGCGACTCGAAAATATTTTTTAATTATCTCATTTTGATTAATGGCAGAGTATTGTGTGAATAAGTTTCACCGTGAAATTTATTTTGAGGGTAAAAGTTGTTTTCATTAAACGGTATTAGATTTGAAGGATATTAGTTTTTTCAATAAAGGATATTAGTTTTCTCACTAAAGGATATTAGTTGTTGTACAAAAGAGTATTAGTTACAATCAATTTCACTATAATAAGTTTTAATTTATACATACTCTTTATTAACTACCTCCCCTACTATAATCATTTCTCCATCATTCTTACTTTTACTCAACCAACAATCAGTTTTTATCCTTTTTTTTTCCCAAAATTAGAGCTAAACATTAATAATATGACCATTAGAACCTATCTTCCAACATATTTCTTTCATTACACGGGCATATAGAAAAAATAGATTTTCATTACCTTTCACATTTAAGAATGTGAAACTATTATAATTAAATAAACGAATTGATTCTACAACTCTCTAAAAGATCAAACTTTTAGATGAGGTAGAATTTTGTAATGATATTAGAGTTTAAGCTCGTCCAACACCCTCAGTTTGATTTCCGCTGAAAGCACCTGCGTCATATTAAATTGTCTATTCACTAAGCCTTCTCTCTAGAGAGGGAGAATCCAACCCATGAGTGAGGTGAAGTGTTAAGAAAATTAAATAAATGAATTGATTCCATAACTTTCTAAAGTTTGTACTTTTGGATGAGACATAATTCTTTTAGAAACCAAGCTTCCCTTTGTTGATGCTTAGCCATTTTAACAAATTGCTCATTTGATCCATCTCTCCTTTTTATCCCTCTTTCTCGCTGTCCTCTGTGTGTGTATTGATGTTTGCAAGTATATCGTGTTATGAACATGGATCATGGACCAATCTGTTTTTTGCTCCATTCAGGCATGCCATACAAAAGCGGAGTATGAGGAATGTGGAGCTAGCATATGCCGCACAAACCCAATCTTCAAAGGGATGTATTGATTCGAAGGCCAATCAAACTGATAGGAAAAACATTTTCGTGATTGCTCGAATGAAAATAGATGATCTATGTCGCCAGCATGTTTTGGGTGGAGTAATTCTACAGCTGCATGTTATTTTCATGTCTGTATGTACATTTCAGTTTGTAGTTTAGCAAATGGAAGTTCTTATATCTTTTCAGTAGGAAGCAACAAACTTTTTGAATGCTAGTGGTGCTCTGCTCAATGGGAAAAAGGCGACTTTCTCGACCACAGCAAAGTTTCGGTCTGATTGTTTTCTGTTTTGCTTTTCAATCGTTTCTGTTCGTTTTCAGGTAGGCTTACGACATTGTTGGTCGATGAAAGAGTAGCAAAATCACCATACCCTGATAGGAATTTGTGACCAAAGCTAGTATGTCTGTTACATTATTAACAACCGCTACAATCATCAAGTAGGTAGTTGAAAAGCTACACATGTACATTTCATTGTTCGTCAGTGATCCTATATTTTGATCAACTTTATTGTATTCACAGCACATGAATATGCATCAAAATGTGTTCACTTCTAAAAAATTTGGTGTGCGATTTTTTCCTTATGTCTCAATAAAGATCTGTAGAGGCCAAATGCAAAAGTGCAGAAGGATGTATTGATTTGTTCATGCTGTTCTACGACATCGGCCCTTTCTGATCGTTTGTATAGGTTTGTTGATTGTCATCCACTTATTTCCTGCACATGCTAATCAGCTAGGGCAATCATAATAGCTCTTCTTTACATAAGATTTCTAATTATTAAGTGATAGTTATATATTAAATATTAGTGTTTGGTAATTCCTAATGGAAAAGTATATTGTTTTTATATCATTGCTTTGTTAGGATGTAGTTTAAAAAATTTAATATTTATTTTTAATGATACAATTTTATATTTATGTTTTGTATGAAATATATGTATTAGTAATTTATAAAGTTTGTGCAAAAATGACACCACCATCATGCCTACTAAAATCACACCACTGCCATGTCTACCAAAAATACACCACCAAAATCATGTACCACAATCGTCATATGACACTACCACTGAAAACTGAAACAGAGAGGTGAAAACTTCCATGGCTTCAACAATCCAATGCATAAATTCAAAATTACTCAATTTCTTTCCCCAATTTTCACTCAATTTTTTCCATAGTGTTGTTCAATTTCTTTCCCCCACAAATGAACACATACAAATTGCCAGTGTTAGACAATCTATACCAAACAAATACATACATATAAATATATATGTATATACAAATAAACACATATTGCAAAAATACAAATGTCAGTGGTATGGATCTCTTCTTGTTCAATTTCTTCGACTTCTTAGGTCCCCCCCCCAATTTATGTGGTTCAATTAACCTCAATTTCTTCAACTTCAGCCGCCACAATCAATTTCATCCGATTTCAGGGTCTGACCGCCACCACTGTTGGTCACCTTCATGCGAGCATCGCCCATTGCGTCACCGTCCACCACTATATTTATACATAATCGTCATATGAATTTTTGTGAATTCGGAGGTAATCACTATAGAATTAGTGCTTACCTTTTTATTTAACCTATATTTTATGATCTCATTCATGTATAATAAATAATACCGAAATATTTATTAATGAGAATAAATCCTCATTTTTCATATTTATATTTTTATTAACTCGTTTAATCATATATCCACCTCTCTCCAAATTTTACATAAAATTTTAAAAAAATATACATATGAAGAGAATCCATGGCCATAAATTGATACTGGTGTTTGTAGAAATGGTCGGAAAATTATAAATGAAGAAATAAAGATAAAATAAGAATCGCAGAGGCACAAAATTTCCCAGGCATCACTATATAATAGTGCCTTATCGATCCAAATATTCATAGATAGCTGCATTAAGTGGTACAAACTGCTTCACTTGCACAACCACCCTGTACTTGTAATAATCTACATCAAGTTTTGTCCACGAAATCTAGTCATAGAGCTCTATGCAATCAAGCAACAACTGTGGTATATAGTGGCCATCATGACAGCCGCAAACTGGCACGCTAAAAAGCCATGCCTACTTTCAACGAGTATGCTCCGGGACTGAAACCCCCCTTGTAACTAGGAGGCTATCTTGGCAGAAAACCTCATACTACCTCCGTCGTTGTCTTTCTGTGGAAGACTGTATAGCAAACTTAATCCTGGAAATCGAAACATGGACGAGAATATATTAAATTGAGAAAAACAAAAAGCGAATGACACACATTTACTCATAATGAAAAGAAAGATATTAGGAAAGATGACAAATGCATAGAGAATCAAAGGATTTTTAATGATTCAGTGAGTATAACACATAAATGAACAGGCTCATATCATCATATTTCTCTTGGCTACTCAAAGATGGCTACCCGATCTATTTTATTAATGAGTTCTGGTATCCCTTGTTCCGTTGTGTTTCTAAATTAACTTCTATGTTGTATGATTTCTTGTAAATTAACCTTATAAAGTTACAAGGGCGAGAAAACCCATAACGAACAGTAGGGCAAACCATAATAATGACCTTCAATGAGTAGATTTTCAGTTACCATCACTTGAACTCACTACACATAAAGCTAAGGTTGCATTTCGTGTGAAGGATTTGAAGATAGGTTCTTGATATCCAGGTAGCAAATTCATTGGTGGTTGTTCACTTGTTGGATCAGTACAAACCTAAGACCCATCACTTTCATTTTGATCTATTTTACGAGGGATTAGAGTGGATGAAATCTATTCTAATTTGTGAGGATTCGATTTCAAACCATTGTATTAAATTATCTGCCCTTAGTTATCTCGACCATTAAACTCCCTTTGCTAAAAGTGAATTCCTTAATTAGCAAGACTCGCATCTCACCCTAAGGATCATTAATGCACTGTTTATTAGCCTATCGCGCAACATCTAGTCCTTCATATATTTCTACTAAAACAGAATTAGGTAAGAGATGTAATCAAATACAAATAATTAGTTATCTCCATACTCAGACCACAACGTTCTTCTGTGTTTGCCAATCAATTGGAACTTCAGGACTGCAAACATCTATATATGAAAGCAATTGACAGCTAGAAGCAACCTACAAAAACTCAAAATTACTAATCCAAGCTTTACCACTGACTTGATTTCAAAATCCCAGAGCAATTTACCACATTCATTACTTAAATGGCGTGCCCAAGGCTCTAGGCACTTGAGACTATAGGTTGTGCGCCTCTCTTTTAAGTGTTTAGTTGGGCACACCTCTTTGACTTTCCAGGTCTTGTTCTCCCCAAAATGTGATTTTTGTACAAAATTTGAAATAAAAACCATATTTGACAAAAATACAACTCCATAGAGAACAAAGGAGAATCATAAACAAGAAAGTGGTATTGAATTTAGGCCTAGCGTTAAAGAAAAAATTTGGTAAAAGAGAAGAATTCGAGAAAAAACACCTGTGTTACAGTAGGTTCTTTTCCCCCTTTTTTCTTTGTAAATCTTAACTCTATTGTTATGGTTTTATACTTATGATAAGAATGAGAACTAGACTTTTGATTAATTGCTATCCATGAGTTTTGTGTGTTTGCGGAATCTAAGTTCACAGCTTTAATGCTTATTTCATGTTTACATTAATGTTCATTAGTTGTCTTTAAGGTATTATTATATGATTTTATGTGGTACTCAATTGTGTCAATATGATATATATATAATGTTCGATGAAAATTAAAAAAAAAAAAAAAAAGACGAGGAGCGCCATGCGCCTTGGGCTCTAGGACCCCTCTTGCGCCTTGGTGTGCCTTTAAAAACTTCAGATCACGGAAAAGGGAAATGTTCTTTTCAAGATCCTAAAGATTCTGACTCACTATTAGAACTAGACCTCATAATATTGTCCTTCATCCTATCATATTATTTAAAAGTTTTGACTAAAACCCTGGATGCAAGTATACAATACAGTACTAGAAGTCAGAATACAATTTGTTGCAACTAATGGTAACACAGAGTTTAAATTCAGAAATACAGATATTTGTACCTTCTCAATATTTTTGTCCAGATGCAAATCATTCTTGTGATCATCTAAAATTTCAGAGTTTTCTTCCTTATCAACGGATGCTTTCTCATCATTCTTCACTTCTGAATTGACAATATTACCATTCACAGCTAAACCATCCATCCTAGATGAACTGCTACTAACTGCAGAATTAGCATGATCATTATCTTCCATTCTTCTATTTACTTCATCATTTGTTATTTGAACTGATTCATCTGCTGCCTCCTCGGCTTTCCTTCTATCTTCCTCTATTTGTTTTTTCCTTCGAGCTTCTTGCTCTTTTATTTGTTTAAACCTGGAAAAATAAACAAGTTGGGAAGCAAATATCATGTAACCTGCAACAAATAAGAAACCCAAAAGATTGTGATCTGATTAACCTTTCACCAGGACGAAGGCCTTCTGAGTTCAGTTTCACTTCTTTCTGAACCACAGTTTTGGCTGGTGGTGATTCCGAGATGGACTTCAGAACTTGGGGTTGCTCTTTCTTTAAAATGTCATCACTCAATTGCTTGACAGGATTTTTTGCACCCCCCAATTTCCGCAGCCATACCTGTTGAACTGTACTCAGAATGTTGTTCGTAAACCTGCACCAAATGTAATAAAACAACAGTAAGAGAGAGGAACCTAAATAGGACAAGAAAACTATGAGAAAATATGTCAAAAAGACGAGCAGCACTAAATACAGAGGGGCTTACCAGTAAATGCTTAAACCTGAAGGAACCGATAAAGAAAAATATCCAATCATCAAAGGTAGGAATTTTGTAATGGCTTGGGAAGTCTTTACATTCGGATCATTACTCTGACAGCAATTAAGGTGGAAGATTCGTCAGATACAAATTACTGATCCCAGTTATATAGTAAACAGCACATCAGATTTTAAACCACCAAAATGGAGAAAAGAAACCAACTTATACATGACCAAAATAATTTTGCTGATGCAAAATGTAGAAGCGGTTTACTCTACCACAAAAGGATAATCAGGATAAGGTGTGAAAAAGAAAGAAGATAACTATCGGGACAAACATCTGTAGTAAAAGTACTAGGATATGCAAATACATTACTAACAGTAACAATGTGACATGAAGATTTAGACTTGAGAGGATAATCCAAGAGGAGAATTATTATAATTATGACAGGGAACATCAAAAGTCCATATTAACTATCACTTCAATGTATAAAAAGTTGACATAATATATAAAGTATACTTGACAAACCTGTGGGGGTTGCATGATCTGTACAGAGATATACTGACTGATAACCAGAAGCACAGGCAAGACAAGATATGCCAAAGTATCAGACCATCCTAGTGGAGGATGACCGTCCTATGATGACAAGGAATAGAACTACATGTTAGAACTAATCAGATATAGATATGGTCAGATATGACATCACTTTTATTTATAGTAGGACTTTATAAAATATAGTTTTGAAAGGCACTAGAGGTGTCCAAGCGCCCGATAGTGGGCACCTCTTGTCCTTTTCTCCTAAGCATCATTTTATATTCCTGTAAGGCTATAACATATTTCACATTGACCAACAAAATAAAGTTTAGAACCACATAAAACAACATAATACAACCGAAAAAAACAATAGATAAAACACTATAAGCTAATGTATACATAAAACTTAAAAGTAATACTAGAGTTGTGAAGTTAAGCTTTCATTATCAAAAAAAAGCCATCAATGTAAAAAAACAGTAGTTAAGATTTTCATTAATCTAGTTGACTTGTCCTCATTCTTATTCACATCAAAGTCCTCCTCTGCATCAACACCAAATTGCTACTTATCATCAATGTATATCTTCTTCCTCTTCAGAGCTTCCTCAAATTCCAAATTCATCTTCATCTCTAAGTCTAAAAGATGAGTCATTTATACTTTCTCTTGTCCACTAGTCTGTCCTTACCTCGAGGTGGCTTAGCACTTGAACTACCTACACTTGTTGGTGATTTCTTCCCTATAGTTTGATGTGCGGGCTCATCAACTCCAAGAACATCACCAACCACACTCCAAGTCAAGTGAACTTAGTTCGCTTTTCTTCTAAAACCCTAGGTTATTTCTTAAACCTAGTTAAATTGTTTTATTCCAGCCCTTAACAACTTTAAAAAAAGTTTTGGAAAATAGGAGTTTAGTATCTTTAAAAAACATGACAAAAAAGTGCAAAAGTAGCTGTGAATATGTTTTGACCAAGAGGCGCGCCTTGGTTGCCTCACCCCAGGCACAAAAGGCACAAAAAAGGTGCGTGCCTGTGAATCCTCGCCTCAACAAACTCAAAAAGGGTGCATAATTTATAGCTTCAAGCATCTGGCACCTGAGGCGCACCATTCAAAACTATCACCAAGATTTGGCATAAAATTTACATGGCTGGTTAA
This sequence comes from Prunella vulgaris, assembly GCA_026898435.1. Classification (NCBI taxonomy): domain Eukaryota; kingdom Viridiplantae; phylum Streptophyta; class Magnoliopsida; order Lamiales; family Lamiaceae; genus Prunella; species Prunella vulgaris. The sequence goes on along the minus strand of JAPKLY010000087.1, from coordinate 256,546 downwards.
CAGGGTCTCAACTGACACTATAATGAAAAATAAAGTTGCTTGTAGATCACAATATAGCTGCAGAATAGTAACATGTAAGTTTGGTTCATATACAAAACAGTGCAAGTCATTATTCTTATGTGGATGGTATCTAATTGTATCAACCACCTAAAAATTATTGCGTACAAACTATCATCATTTAAGATTAGCATGCATCACTTAAATAGAATGGAGAAATAAGTCTTACAATGAAGGGGAAAAGCCAAGATGTACCACTGCCAGTTTGTCGAGCAGCAATAGTTGTTGGACCAGAAAGTGAGGGTATCCAGAAGAAACCTTCCGTTAGAAGACCCTTGATGTTAAAGTCAGAAGCCAATTTTAAGCACAACATAACAAATAAAAGGGATAAAAACATGTCATAGAAACAACTCCCTCCGTCACAGGATTTTCTGCATACATTTTAAGAAAAATGCACTTTTTGAGTGAAGTAGTGTGGTATATGGTAAATATGTGTATAATTTTGTGAGTGTCCACACAAATCAATGATTTTTTTTTTAGTGCACAAATAATTTTGGGGCAAAATAAGGCAAGTGTGCAAATAATTGAGGGATAGAAGGAGTATCATGTTTGTTAATGGTTTTCCAAGAGGGTAAATAAAATAAAAAACAAAACAGGAACATATCAAATCCAACGCCAACAGGATAGCATAGCAAGATTCTTACATCAGTTTTTTGCATTCTAGGATTCTTATACCAAAATAACAATTAGCTCATTGCCAATATAACAGGTGAAGTTCCAGTTTACTGAAGTTAGCTCCATTTTAAGCCTCAAATATTAGGCAAATAATTGGAATAGAATTACTGATTTTACTAGTAAGAAAAAAAACATGATATACATGCATAAAAGCTATAGAGAAAGTTTGATCATGAAATATCAATACAAGAGTGGAGAGAATTTAAGCAATTATATGAAGAGGATGGAGTAATTGAGAAAATTTTGTCTGTGAATTTGGAATTAAAATCCTAGAATGAAAGTCTGATTTAGGAATCTTGCCACAATATTCTACTGGCGGTAGACCTGATATAGCAAAGTGCAATTATCGTATACTTTTAAGTGATTAAATATCAAAAAATAGTTCTAGGGGCTGAAGTGTAAAGAATTACACAATCTGGTGGGATAAATGCTGTCCATAAGTATGTGTAGTAGGGGAAGTGCAAAATATACGATAGTTTAGATGATAAAGTGTTGCAAGAAAAACAGTAGGTGATAAAATAAAATGGCAAAAAAAAAAAAGATGTTCAGGTGATAAAGTGTAAAAACCATGAAAGTTCGGATAAATTGTCTTTTGTCCCTAAACAGAAACAGAAGGGTAAAAGGTAGTATGATACTGCAGTTTACCTCATCTGCCACATTGGAAAGAGCTCTGTATAGCCCAATCCATATTGGAATGGTGGCAAGTGTAGGAAGACAACCTGGTACAATCAACAAATGGAGGAAAGAGATTCACCACCCTTGATCATACATGGTATAGTGAAAAAACATAGGACACTCGACTTTGACATTATAGAAACATTTAAAATGCTTCATTGATAAGTTCACAATAACAGACAATTTATACGGCCATTTCATTTTCAGTTTTGTGCTCCTTCTCTATTAACAGCTCCATTCGGCAAAGGGTTTAGTACCTGCCAGTGGATTTATACCAGCTAATTTGTACAATCTAGCTGTTTCAAGTTGAATTCTCTCCTGCAAAGATGGTCATAAATTGAAAGGAGGAAATGTAAAGATAATCAACCTTAAACCTTTACTCTAATTTAGCCAGTATGAACAAATTAACACATGCTATAGAACTGAAAAACTTATCGTCAATACTAAATAATAAATATCATAAATTATGCTCTTATATTAGAGTTCTAATCTTTCACAAATGACCCTTTCTTTAAAGGGCAAAGAATAACCTGATCCCCAGCATATCGTTCCTGGATAGCCTTTATTTGAGGTGCCAAAGATTGCATGGCCATTGCTGATTCAACCTAAAGGTCCCAGGTTAGAACTTAGAAGACATTTAAATCATCAAGACTATCAGATATGCTTAAGTTTAACGGATAACTACTATAAAAAAAATTAACTAACTGCAAACAAAATTGTTTCAAATCATAAGCGGCTACGGTTAAAAGCAGAGTAACCTGTTTCTTTGTCAGAGGAAAAGTGGCGGCCTTGACAAGTATTGTCAGTAAAATGATTGCAAAACCATAAGCATATGGAACATGGAGCACAGAAAGCCCATCTTTAAGAACCTGAAAAACATACAACTTTTTAGCACTTACTTTTATTGTAATAAATATAATCAATCAACCTAGCATGATTATTTATGCCTTAATAATACATTGGTAAAAGAAGAAATGTCTTAGGGGGTGGTTGATTCAAATTCTTTTAATAGCAACACCACAATAACAATGTGTTCCATCAAGAAGTGTGAGTAACGGGAGGCGGGAGTTAATGAAATTGGGGGATCTATTAACCTAATGTTGGACCATTGCAACATACCAAGCAGTGTCAATGACGATCATCACCGCCTTATTCCTAAATCCTAATTGTGAGATTTTTACTGAACAAGTACAGGGGACTTGTGATAATTAATAGCAAGACTAACGATAACCCATCAACAGATTATGTTTGCAAATTACAATATAAAAACGTCATACCTATTCACCAAAGAGCAGCGTAGTTTATAGTTTAATTCATATTACATATTGACTTTTTATACTGATACATGGATTCCATAGCTTCTTATTTTCAACCAAACAATTAACAGTACACTAGAAAGCAATTCATGGGGAACAGACAATGAATTAAAGTCCTCTATATCAAGATAGCAATCAGAATACAAAAGCCTAAAATGCAGGAACATGGAAATAGCGGAAAGGGGATGATTGATTAAACTAAAAAAAAAAAACTTCCTTCAATCTTTAAACTATTTTCCAAAACATATATAAGGATTATATCTCTAGCTAACCTTGAGAACAACTTCCATGGCGTTGGTAATCCCAGAAAGCCAATCAGTATTCTGCTTGGTTGCAGAAACTGCATCAACTGTATCGGAGGAAGTAACAGCAGCATCAGCAATAGTGTAAAGAAAGCCTTCAACCGTTTCGAATAAATCTTTAATCATCAACTCAGCATTTTCGGGGACAGGACCCAAAGCCAAGCGGGCAACCCCAAGATTAGCCCTCAGTAAGGGTTTCTGAATTGTGAAATTGCCGAAATGGCTTCTCTGAGGGACTGGCCTCAAACCTCTTCGGCTTTGAAACGGAGGTAATACTAAATTTTGTCCAATTGGATAAAAAAAAGACGACATCTCTTGGGTATGAAAACGGAAGGTTTGAAGATGGATAAACTTAAAATACGCAAAGGTTTAACGTTTATGAAGAGAGTGTAGAAACCTTGGAAAAGGGGGTTTCCTGTCCTCACCAAAATCTCAACCGACCCATCAAAAAATTGCATATCCCTCCTCAAAAGCCATTAGGGAAGGTTTGGTTTTTTTTTCATTAGCTAAAATGACACTTCAAATTAATTTTTTTATAAATATTTTTTGAGAAAAATTTATGTAGAAGAAATTTCCAAATATAGTTTAAAAAATCTAGACATTCACGCGCCCTCACCCTTCCTAAGGACACACGCCATTTGCCCAGATTAATTATGCAAATGTTAACCCAACAGCCCCACACTCCCTCTCACCCATCCAGGAATTAATGTTTTTCATTCAATTGTTAACACACACAGCCAAACACATAAATGCTTAAGCCCAAGCTCAATTATTTATTATAAATTTAAAAATAAATTAAATAATATTATATAATAAATTTAAAAATTTGTTCTCAATTTATATTAGTATTGTTGTGACAAGAAATATATAAATTTGGGCCTCTAAATTGGGGTCTACTGGAAGCTGGGTTTAACCCTAAATGAGCCGAATTCTCCTAATGTAATAGTATATGACTTGTTTATACTTATTTGTAATAGGCCCAGATGTGAAGGGCAAATATGTCTTTTCATTATTTTATGTTTGACCCTCTTATAAATAGAGGTCTCATCCACATTTGTAAAGGTTAGAATCTTATTCAAGAAATAATACACACACAAGCTAGGGGGCTCTTTTTAGGGCACTCAAAGTCATATTCAAGGGGGGCTCTTTTTAGGGCACTCAAAGCCATATTCAAATGAGGAGCTCTCAAGTTCCTCCCGCAGTGCTGTTGTTCTTATTTACTTATTCAAATATTATTGTTTGTTATCCGAGAACGGGAATACCCCTATAGCCACATAAATCTGCTCATAAAGCTCGATAAATCGGTAACAACAAGTATAATAACATACATTTATCCATATAGTAACACATATTTACCCATATAGTAACACAAACAGGAGAGCAAATATATGTTACTATTAGAACATATGTGTGTTATTATATTATAAAATGTTGTTGTTATTGTACACATATTCATTTGTTTTTATAGAATAAATAATTTTCACATAATGCAAAAGAAAAATGTGTGTTACTTTAAGAATAAATATTGATTATTCACAAATATTTATTTATTTTTATAGAAATATTTTTTTTAATATAATAACATATGTATTACATGAAACAATATACCTATATTTTAAGGGATGATATAAATTAAGAAACACATATTATTTATCATAAAAATATATTTTACTCATATAGTAACACACATTTGCCTATATAGTAACATAAACTGGAGAGCAAATGTATGTTACTATCTTATAAAATGTTGTTATTTTACATATATTCATTTATTTTTATAGAATAAATAAATTTTTCACACAATGCAAGAGCAAAATGTGTGCTACTGTATGAACAAATATTAATTATTCACAAATATTTATTTATTTTTATATAAATAATTTTTTTTATATAATAACATATGTATTACATGAAACAATGTACCTACATTTAAATGGATGATAAATAAATAATGAAACACATATTTATTTTCATAAAAATATATTTTGCCGTTATAGTAACACAGATTTGTTCATATTGTAACATAAATTGGGAGACAAATGTGTGTTACTATTAGAGCAAATATGTGTTACTGTAAAATTAAATATGTGTTACTGTAAGATTAAATGTATATTATTATATATATAAATATTTATGTATAATATAATATTAATTGTATATTTTTTAATTAATATAATAACTAAAAAAATTAAAATTAACTGTAGATATGGTTTGTAAGGAGTGGGGGGAGGGGGTGTTGGGTGGGGAAATGGGAATCAATGCATGGAATGTGAGTAGTCTTGAGCCGCGTCATTCCACTCTCCTTCAGCATGCGCATGAATTTAGTTTTTTTTTTAATATCTATTTTTGGCAATTTCTACTGTAGAAATTTCTATCCGAGTGTGCCTCATATTTTTTTATTTATACACTACTATATTTTTTATTTGAGTAATCCAAATTAAAATGAAAAGAGTACAAATTATAAAATATCAATACAAAATAAAATATAAATAATATAACTAAAGAAAGAAAACATAAAGGATAATGCGGATAATGAAAGTAAAATTGATGGTATTTCATATAAATAAAATAGAGTAAATCTCTTGTGCATCAGGTGCACCGTATAACTCAAGTGTATTTTTAATAAGTTATGTTGACAAGGCGAACTAACATGATTGACGTAAGAATAATTACGAAGGGCCTGCAGGTCGGCAAATGTTGACAAGACGAACTAACACGATTGACGTAAGAATAATTACGAAGGGCATGCAGGTCGTGGAGCTCGGCGAGGTGGATACTAGCTCGCATAGGTCCCGAGGACCTGGGATTAGCTCACCGATCGGACCATGTGAAAGGAGCTCGCAGAGGAGCTCGCCCACAATGGGTTAGCTCGCCCGCGAGCACGGAGGTGGAGCCAGAGCTCAGCCCTGCAATATCCGGAATGACACAAGGCAGTGGAGCTCACCCAATAGCTCGCCCCTGCCCCAAAGAGGACCTCGCCGAGGTCCACCATCACATAGTACCCAGAAGCCACGCGAGGCACCGGAGCTCGCCTTGTAGCCTGTAGCACCTCGATGGTTGCGCTCTTTTTCCCTCCGTCCGGTTTATCCACAAGGGTGGTTTACGGCAAGGTTTTTAATGAGACCCATCTGGTCCAGGACATAGTAGTAGGACGAGGCATGACATAGGGAGCAGTGTGATGGACTAAGACGGGGGTAAGGAACCCTCGTCAACACCGGAAGCCAAATAGGCTCGTAAGGTGTCGTCTCACACTCACATATCTATAAATAGGACCTCTCTTGTAACTATTAGGGAATTCTAATTAATACATTCCAATCACAATACTTTCTCTCTCTAAGCTCCCCCTTTCTTTCTCTACATTATCCCCCAAGAACACTAAACCCTTCGATTATTGTTTGGTAGAATTAATCCGACATAACTAGCCACATAATAAACATGATTAGTAAATTCTATCAACAATTTGGCGCTAGAAGGAGGGGCGTGGTGAGAATCTGAAAAATTAAAAAAAATTCAAGAACAAAAAGTTAGGGTTTGTTTGAAGATTTGAAGGTGTTCTTGATAAAGCTCAAGAACACTTGAAGATACACACACATATTCATTCCTTCGAACGAAAACCCAGATTTCCCGACGAAAATCTAAATTTCCGGATTTCCCAAATTCTACCCGGAAAGAGTTTTCAAACGCACGCGTGTACTCGAATAAACCGAATTTTGGACAATTCACTGCACGCAACGCTAGACGAAAACCCGGACGAAGTTCACCCAAGCTGGCCGAAGACCATCACCTCGGCGACCTCCCCCCACCTCGGCGACCTGCTGCAAGTTACCCCATCCAAAACCCAAAAATGGCTAAGGGACAGACCTCCGCAACTGTAGGAAGGTCGAATGGGGGCAACTAAGACCAGGCCGAGGTGGAGACCTCTCGCCGACCTCCCCAAAAGAACATCGCAGCTCCGCGACCTCCACGAGTTATGGTGACCCAGGAGGATTTGAGCCCTGCTCTGAGGGACCTCGCTAACAACCCCGACGAGCTCCAGCGCACCATCGTGACCCTGCAGAGATTGCAACAGAGGCAGCATGACGAGCTTGCCCTCGTACCTAGGCGAGCTCTAGCTGCCGAGACCAGGGAGCAGACGAGGCCCACTCAGGGTACCCAGACCCGGGGGGAGTACAACAACCTCCCCACTGAGTAGAAGGCGAGCTCGGCCCAAGCCTGCCAGCACCGGGAGTGCCCCGGAAAGGCCAAAGTGGCGGAGGAGCCGGCCACGCATGCCGGGCGAGCTTCGGCCTACACTGAAGCATCCGCCACCCACCAATCGCTGAGGAGGGAGGTCCTCCAAGGTCGCCTGGGGCCGATGTGCGAGGAGAATGAACGGACGGCGGCCCCAGCTACATCCCACGGAGATTCGGACCTGCAACCGCGCAGGTCCTCCCACGACAGATTGAGAAGGCCCGCCACCGACAGGTTGGGCCCCCATGGCGGACGTCAATTCCAGCCCGTCACTGAGGGGTCACCCCAGAGTGAGGCACCTCGGGGACATGCGTCCACGAGATGCGCGACCTTCGAGCAACCTCTGCCGGAGGTGACCCGCGATGATGAGCTAGCCTCGCTGAAAAAGGCCGTCGAAATGCTACAAGCCTAAGTACCTGCCAAGTCTGGCGGACCTGACGCCACCACTCTCCCCACATCCCCATTGGCACCTGCCATCCTCCGAGCACCGGTCCAGAAGAAAATCTAATTCCCGGTGATGTCCGTATACGAGGGCGAGTCTGACCCGAAGATCCACCTGGCCAAGTATGCGGACTTTATGATCTCGGTCGGTGCCACCGACTCCACCCAGTGCCGGAATTTCCCGCTGACCTTAGGGGACCGAGCCCATCGCTGGTTCTCGTCGCTCGCCCCGGGGTCAATCTGCTCATTTGGCCAACTCTCGTGGGAGTTCTTGGCCCATTTCTCCGGGTTCGGATCCTATTTTACCCAGAAGCACCGATTCGCCAACATCCACCAAGGTGAGGGCAAAACCGACCAGCAGTACCTGGCGAGATTCGACAAAATACTGCTGGAAGGTGAGCCGGTGAGCGAGGACACTAAGGTCGTTGTAGCAATGCCGGGCTCAAGAAGGGCACCGACCTCTGGAAGGAGATACACCTCGCATGTCCGAACACTTACAATGAGTTCCGCCACAAGGCGGGGGTGTTCGTGGCTATGCAGGAGGCACTGCTGAAAGAAGTTGGTGCCCCAGAAGAGAAGAAGCCCTACGGGAAGAAGTCCAGGGGCACATACAAGGCCCCCCGGAACTTGAAGGCCTTTGGCGACGGGGACGAGTTCAAGGAGAAGCTCAACCAGGTCCTCACCGTCTCCATCGACCACGTCTTCACAGCTGTCAAAGACAAGGCCCTGCTGGAGGAGCCGAGGCAAATCCGCCAGGACCGCACGAGGCTCAACCCCAATAAATACTGCGCCTACCACCAGGTCATCGACCACTTCACCAGCGAGTGCAGAGACCTCCTCAAACAACTCTGGAAATTCTATGAGGATGGGAAGCTGGCCGAGTTCGTGAAGAAGGCCCCAACTAAGAGGCCGAGATTCGACAGGAGGGAGGCCTCCGATGATGAGGAGGAGGACGCGGGCCAGCGCAGACCTCAGAATAGACGAAGGGGACCTCCCCAACCTCAGCAAAACATGGAGCCCACCCGAGAGATCTTGGTTCTCGAGGAGGAGATCGGAGCTGTCGGGGATCTCCAAGAGGGGGGATCCTCCATGTCCAAGAGAAAGAGAAAGGCCGAGATCCAGGCCAAAAACCAGGTCAAGGAAGGCAGCTCCAGCTCCGGGACCGTCGCGCAGCTCACTGATGAGCTGACATTCTCCTCGGCGGACCTGGAAGGGGTACTGACACCCCACAACGATTCATTGGTGATAATCGCCAACATCATGAACGCCGAGTTCACAGGCTCCTTGTGGACACCGGTGCTTTCACCAACATCCTCTTCAAATCCACCTTAGATGCCTTAGGTGATTTTGAGTCGTACCTGGAACCTAGCAATGCTAGGATAGTGGGGTTCAGAGAGGCTGTAACCGTCCCCCTAGGTAGCATTAGGTTGAGCGTCCAACTTGTATCGGCCGAGGACCCGGAGTGGAGGCTGACTAGGCTCATAGATTTCCTAGTTGTCGACCAGCAGTCCTCCTACAACGGGTTCCTTGGCCGCCCGTTTATTAATGAATTCAAAGTGGTGTGTTCGACCTACTACTACTGTTTGAAATTCCCAACTCCAAAAGGTGTTGGAACCATCAAAGGTGACCAGAGAAAGGCCAGAGAGTGCTTAGTCCAAATCAAAGACTGCCGGGTCAAAAAGTCTGTTACGCAGGTCCACATCCTTGAAGAGGATGTACAGATTCCAGCAGACGAGCCAAACATCCTAGACATCATCTCGGTCGAAACTGAGATGATGGAGGTAGGCGATTTGTCAGAAATCGACCAAGGCACAGGACCTGTGCAAAACACACAATCGGCACCAATGGAAGGATTAGAGGAGGCCCAAGCGTTGGGACCTGCGCAAGTGTCGGGACCTGTGCAGGAACAGCAACCTGAGGTGGTTGATGAAGCCCAAGATGGGGGACCTGCAGGAGGTCAAGAACCAACACCAATGGACGTTGACCCAACTCCTCAGGTCACCGCACCATCCCAAGTTGACAAACCACCGGAGGTATTGACAGTTGATGAACCCGCCCAAACTGAAAGCCAACCCGATGACCTCGAACCGCGCATAGGTCACGAACCTACGCAGATGTCACAAGAGGAGTGGGACGATTTCATCAGCGACCCAAGGTGGAAAAGTCAAAAGAGGAAAGTCACCCCCATAGAAGAACTAACAGCACTACCGGTGGACCCGGAAAGGGACTTAGAACTTTTCATTGGTTCTGAGCTACCCGAACCGTACCGGTCAAGGATGGAGCTATTTTTTATGTCCAACCTGGATGTATTCGCCTGGTCCCACGAAGACTTGACGGGAATCCCATTGGAGCATGCTTGCCACAGACTTAACATAGATCCGACAAGAAGACCCGTACGCCAAAAGCGAAGGAAGTACGGACCAGACAAATACGCAGCTCTAACCGTTGAGGTGGGAAAGTTGTTAGACAACAAACTGATCAAGGAGGCTTTGTGTCCGCAGTGGGTCGCAAACCCCGTCCTGGTGAGGAAACACAACGGGACGTGGAGGCTATGCATCGATTTCACAGACCTGAACAAAGCATGCCCGAAGGACAACTTCCCACTGCCTCACATTGATCAGCTGGTAGATAGCACAACAGGCCATGAGATGATGACATTCATGGATGCTTTTGCGGGCTATCACCAGATAGCTCTGCACCCAGATGACCAGGAACATACGGCATTCTACACCAACAAAAACATGTACTGCTGGGAAAGGATGCCATTCGGACTCATCAACACCGGAGCAACCTACCAAAGGTTGGTGAATAAAATGTTCGACCAACACATTGGCGAGTCAATGGAGGTGTACGTGGACGACATAGTTGTCAAGAGTTTGAGAAAGGAGGACCACCTAAAACAGACCTTCGACATACTGTGCCACTACAACATGAAGTTAAACCCCAAGAAGACCAGCTTCGGTGTACACTCCGGAAAGTTCCTGGGGCACCTAGTTAGCCAGCGTGGAATTGAGATCAACCCAACGCAGGTCCAATGTATAATCGAGATGGGCGTACCCAATTCCGTGCAAAAAATTCGAAGACTGACTGGGTGCATGGCAGCTCTGAACAGATTCATCTCCAGGTCCGGTGACCGAAACCGTCCGTTCTTCGAAGCAATCAAAGCAAACACGCGAAGGTACAAAGAGACGGCCAAAGCAAACAAGCTGCACCTCAAAAACCACTTCGTGTGGACAAGTGAATGCCAACGAGCCTTCGAAGACATCAAAACATACCTGGCAGATACGCAGGTCCTGTCAAAGCCGATACCTGGAGAGAAGCTGTATCTATACCTAGTAGCGTCGGAGGTGGCCATCAGCTCCATCCTGGTCCGAGAAGAGGCGAAAACACACCTACCAGTGTACTATGTAAGCCAAGTCTTACACGAAGCTGAGTTGCGATACACCCCAACAGAGAAGCTGGCTTATGCACTGGTGATGAGTGTTAGGAAAATGAGACCTTACTTCTTTGACCACCCGGTAGAAGTGTTGACGACGTTCCCACTACGTCAAATACTACAGCGCCCAGACACCGCCGGACGCCTGCTGAAATGGTCACTAGAGATCAGCCAATACGGTATAACCTACGCACCCCGAACAGCGATCAAGGGACAAGCACTTGCCGACTTCATTGTCGAGCTAACTTTCCCACAAGATCCGACGAGGGGGCGTATAGCTCCGTGGCATCTCTACGTTGACGGATCATCAACTAGCGTAGCAGCGGGCGCCGGCGTAGTCCTGATCAACCCGGACAGACAAGTCTTCATCTCCGCAATCCGGTTTGACTTTCGAGCGACCAACAACGAGGCGGAGTATGAAGCATTAATAGCGGGACTTAGGCTATCATTAGCTGTGGGGGCAACCAATCTTCAAGTTTTCGGAGATTCCCAGCTAATAATATCCCAAGTCCAGGGGGAATACAAGGTAAAAGACCTGCAGATGATGACCTACCAGAAGATAGCCGCGCATCTAATTTTGATGTTCACGCAGGTCTACATCAATCAGATACCGCGGCTGGAAAACACACAAGCAGATGCCTTAGCCCGGCTAGCTACCAGTGACGGTGAGGCTGAATTCACGGAGGTTGTAATCACCACGCTGAAAAACCCCTCGACGTTCGATTACAAAGTAAATCAGACCTCGAGTGGGGGGCAGAAGGACAGTGAAGATGGTGAAGATTGGTGCACCCCAATCCAAAAATACTTAAAAGACGGAACAACCCCCGTGGATGCCTGGGAAGATAGCTGGCTAGTAAAGCAAGTTGCCAGATATACGCTGCTGGATGGCCAACTCTACAAACGTGGATTCTCTCTACCCCTGCTCAAGTGCCTAACCAAAAAATAGGGGTCCGAAGTGTTAGAAGAAATCCATGAAGGAATTTGTGGGAGTCACGCTAGGGGGCAAGTATTGGCATACAAGACGATCAGACAGGGGTACTATTGACCCACTCTTCGCAAGGATGTCATCAGCTTTGCACGAAGGTGCCGAAAGTGTCTACTTTTCGCACCTAACATCCACTCCCCAGCCAACCAACTGAAGTCGGTTTTCAGCCCATGGCCTTTCGTGAAATGGGGTATCGACTTGATCGGCCCGTTTCCACCTGGTAGAGGCGGTGTAAAGTTTGCTGTTGTAGCAGTAGACTACTACACTAAGTGGGCTGAGGCCGAAGCTCTCACAACAATAACGCAAGAAAGAATGATCGGCTTCATATGGAAGAACCTGATCTACAGGTTCGGACTTCCGCAGTCAATCATCACAGATAACGGAAGGCAGTTCGACGGTCAAAAGTTGAGAGACTTCTGTAGTTCATGGAACATAAAGAAGCACTACTCAACTCCTTACCATCCACAGTCGAACGGCCAAGTCGAGGCGGTAAACAAAATCCTAAAATACATATTGAAGCTCCGCCTCGAGGAAAAGAAATGGAGCTGGGCAGACGAACTCCCGGAGGTCCTGTGGTCCTACAGAACTTCCTATAGAGCCAGCATCGAAGAGACCCCGTTTGCCCTAGCCTTTGGGACTGAAGCCATAGTCCCGGTCGAAGTCCAAAACAAGACTTGGAAGGTGGTGGAATATGACGAAGAAAAGAATGACGAAGCCTTGGCAGTAGAGAAAGATATGATCGAAGAGTCCAGAGCTTCGTCAGAAATGAAGAACGCCACCTACAAGCGTAGAGCTGAAAAGTACTACAATTCCCAGGTCCGGGATCGAAAGTTTAAGGCCGGCGACCTGGTGCTAAAAAAGAAACTGATGGCCCCACCTGGTGTATTCGGGTCAAACTGGGAGGGACCGTTCTGGGTCACCGCAGCCTGGCCAAACGACACTTAGCAGAAGGCAACGCCTCGTCATACACCTGGAGTGCGGCCCACCTGAAAAGTTCTACCAATAAACTAGAATCCTGTAATAGACTAGTCGAAAAGATTCGCATCAGAAATGTTGATAGCAACCAGTGTAAATTACGTTGCTATGAAAAGTTAGAAAATTTGTGAAGTCAGAAAATTGGCTAAGTGTTTGGACCTGCGTAGCTCGCCAACTAGGCGAGCTACCCCAGGTCGCCCACTGCTCAAGGGAGCTCGCCAGCCCCAGCTCACCAAGTGCCCGAGATTTCGTAATGCGCAAGGACCAAGGTCCCAAACGTTATAATCAAAATGCTCGTAGGCAAAGGTCAAAGTGCCCAAGGTCGCGAAGGTACCCTTCCTAAAGGGTCACCAAGCACCACCTGCCTCAAGTTAGAAAAATTCGCGATAAAGACGAATAACGTCTAAGGCAAGGTTCTTGAAACCCAACTGCCCAACGTGAATTAAACAAAGTACAACTCGCTACCCCAAGTGGTTTAAGACGAGCGATTCGCGACCCTAAGTGGTGTAAGACGAAGAATATGTGCTATCAAAACGGAGGTACGATTCGTAGTCTTAAGTGGCATAAAATGAATGATTCGCTTCTCAAAGTAGAGTAAGACGAACAATTAAGTACCCGAAATACACGAACGAGCGAGTAAAAATTATAACGTAAAGCGCAAAAATGGAAGTACAGAGAGTTAGATAAAAAATGGCTCAATTTCTATTCAAAAAACACTTAGGAAATTTTCAAGGCAAAAATACTTGAAAATTCCTAAGTGTTCGAAGTGGTGCTGGCCACAAAGGCCGACCAGCTGACCGTCTTTGAAGTACAAAAGTATGCTCCTTCTGGGCGAGCTATACAAAGCCCGACGAGCTCTAACTACTTAAACAGGAATCAGAAAACTACAAAACGGAGCTCCTTCTGGGTGAGCTCCGTAGCCCGGCGAACTACTAGCACTTGCAAAATAATAAAGAAAACCAAAAGCTGGCCTAAGAGTCGGGAGCAGCATCGGCAGGGACCTCGGCAGAGCTAGGGGCGACCTGGCCTGCGGGAAGGGCGAGCTCAGCCTCGGAAGTAATGTTGCCTGTGAGCCCGCTAGCGTCGAACTCGCCAATGTCCAGCGTCGCATCCCCTCAAGCCTCTTGGAGTTGCTCGACAGTGAGGGGGACTCGATCCTCCTCGTGGGCGACCTCCTCCTCCTCGCCCAGGTTTAGTTCCGGCACGGCGACTGTTTGGATGATTTTGAAGCGTGCCGGCACGAAATTGAGAGGAATGCCGAGCTCAGGGAGGTCGCCAATGTCCAACTCCGCATCATCAGGGAAGGGAACTCGGTCCAAGCACGCTTTGAAGTCGCCCACCATGGCTTCGACTTCATCGTCTTTGTGGGCTCGAGCCCACCATAGGGTCCTCAAGACCTCGGCATAACATTGGACGAATCCTTTGTCAGAGGCCTCGGCCCTCACAGCCATCAGGTCCGGCGAAGAGAATACAACGTTCCGTAGCTCGGCGACTTCATTGGTCTTCGCCTCCAGCTCGGCCCTCAGCCTTGCACACTCCTCATCGGCACTCCGGGTCAGACCTTGCTGCAGTTGCAACTCTTCTTTGGTCACCCCATGCTCGTCAACCTCCCTGGCGAGCTTCTCAGCGAGCTCCTCCTCCTTAGCTCTAAGTTGGGCTTCGGCGTTCTGCTGGAAGGAAGCGAGCTGCTTCTGAAGCTGGGTGAAGTTATCAAGGGCCCGAGCCTCTGAAGCCAAAGTCATGGCAGTTTTGTCCTCGGTGAGCTTGGCCGCCTTCTTAGCCTTGTCGGCGGTCTCCGCCAAGGCGATCACCTTCTTGTTCCTTTCGGAGCGACCTGCCTCCAGCTCGACAGCTTGCTTCAGGGCCTTATAATTGGCGAGCAACAATCCGCTCGCATAATGGGCCGAGAGGAGGAGGTTCTTGGTCAGATTCTGCGCATTGAGTCCCCACCTGTGGAGCGGTCCAATGCCTTGGCATCTCGCTCACAGTGTCCCGGACCAAGCCCGGATGGAGACTACGCATTGAGGTCAAAGAGCGAGATCGCTCAAATGCGTGGAGAGCCTCGTGGCAATGCGGGAAGGCGATGGGGGCATAACTGCGAGGTCAAAACAGTTCGAAATTAGAAAATAAAACAAAACATCTTAGGAGCGGAAACTTGAGTAGCGAGCTACTTACTGAACTCGCTCGGGGTCCCAACCCAGGAGTGTGTCATCAGTAGCCCGAACCCCAAATGGAGATGGGGAAGGTGGCGAGCTACGAATGGGCGTGGCCACCAATGGATCAGTGGACTGGGCGGACACATCCTGCCCGGACCTCGCCGAGACTCGCTCGGCCCGATCAGAAGCCTCATCGACCAGGCCGGTGTACTTGGTCCTTTTGCGAGCTTGAGGGTCCTCGTCACCTGCCCGGGATCCTTCACCTCGGTGAGAACCTTTCTTCTCGCGACCCCACTCGGAAGTGGCGTCAGCTCGCCCGCCGCCCCGACTCACCTGGGCGACCTCCGCAGCCTTAGATTTTGCGGGGGCTTTGGATTGCTCCTTTCAGACCCCGACCCTCCTACCTCGCCTTTCTTGGAGGCGAGCTCCGCTTCCTTGCTCGCTTCCAGTGCGAGCACCGATGGCGGGGCGAGCCTATTGGGGCGAGGTGGGCCCATCTCGAAGTGGCGCTTGAGGGTTTGATAGGCCTCAGGGATCTTGGCAATAGGGAAGGCGACGAAGCTACCACCTGCAAAAAATTAGAAAGGCTAAGTTAGCATAGTGGGCGAGCTACCCCCCTATAGGCGAGCTCTGAAGAGTTATAAACCTGGGAGCTCGCTTTCTTTTGGGGGAAAAAACACACCCATTCATCTAAAAATATCTCGAATTCAAACGAGTATTATTTCAACATGTTGGTTGCAATCGTGCGGGTCTATTGTCATATTGTGCTCGTTGCTTCAATTTTAGCGTACATTTTTATAATTTTACCGTTCAATTCTCTTGTTGAATGTAGTTTAGTTGTTTGATAAAAAAAATATTAGATAAATCTTTTTGTGTGTTGATTTATAATAAGTTTAGCTTTATAATTATTGTATATTAATTGTTATATGGATATACTTATTTTTGTTGGAGTCTGCTTCCAGATTTATTAGAATTTGCTTGTGAATTACATATATGTTTGATAAATTTAGTGTAATTGATGTATGATTATATTAAATTTTTTTGTTTTAAAAAATGAATATGCTTGTTTACAGTCGAAACTCTGCCGAATTTTTTATAATTTAAATGTGATATATTTTTTAATTTGAATTAGATGAAACTCCCTGATTGTCGTTGGATATATCAAATGCCTTGTATGATATAAGGACTCATCAACTTTTAGTTTTTCCAGAAGATTGATGAGTTTATTGAGTTTGTCTCTCGTCATCCATATTGCATGGATAGTTGTGGTCGAATTAGATGTCCTTGTACAGACAAAAAGTGCAGTAACAAGAGATTCTTGAGCACTAATGAGGTTAAAACTTATCATGTGAGGTTCAATTTTGCTCCATTTTACAACAATTGGACCGAACATGGTGAAGACCGGTGGAATTATAATATTGAAACAGTGGCTACATTTTATTATCAGTAGAGTAGTGCAGAAGGTGAGAGATTTGAGGTTGGTGTTTCGAGCCATGATCCGTATACTCCATTCTTTGGGACATCAATGGTAAAGGCAGATGAATTCCACATGTATTATATGATGATTAATGAGTCTGTTTTGGGTGGTCACCACACAACCATGGTGGAGGAACCAAATCCTCGTTCGAAGAAATTTCTTGAGATGCTCAAATTTGTCGATCAGAAGTTATTTCCTGGTTGTGATACTGAGACTCATTAGTCATTCAATACTCAGATGTTGTCCACCAAAACTAAAAGCAAAGCGGGTTAGAAAGTCTACAATCAATTTGCAAAGTTGTTCAAACGGGCCCTACCTAAATGGAACACAACGCAAAAAATTTATATCAAAGTAAGAGACTCTTGAAGGATATGTGTTTACCTTTATAGAAGATTGATTGTTGCACAAATGGTTGCATGCTGTTTTAGGGTGACGATGAGAGCATTGTTCAGTGCAGGATGTGTGGCCACCGTAGGTACAAACTATCTGATCGTAGGAAGAAGACGATTTTTAAGTTTATGTATTATCTTTCCATCACTCCTCGTTTAGAGAGATTATATCAGTCAGGTGCCACTACAAAAAACATGACATGACATGCTGAGGAGTGTTCTGGTCAGAATTCTAGAGAGATGTGTCATCCTGGAGACTCTAATACATAGAGACATCTTGATAGAGATTTTCCAAATTTTGCGAGTGAGAAGAGAAATGTGAGGTTGGGCCTGTGCACAGACAAATTTGCTCCATTCGGTATGCACGGGAAGAAGTTGTTGATAGAATTTACTAATGATGTTTTTATGTGGCTATTTTAACATGTAATTCTACCAAACAATAATCTAAGAATATTTGTTCTTGGAAGGATAATGTAGAGAGAGAAAGTAGAGAGTTTTGAGAGAGAAAGCTTGTTGTATTATGATTAAGTTGTCTCTTTAGAATAGTACAAGAGTGCCCTATTTATAGGTGTGCAAGTGTGAGGTGGCACCTTATGAGCCTATTGGGCTCTTGGTGTGGACGAGGGTTCTTGACCCTCGTCTTGGTCCCTCACAATGCCGCCTATTACAAAGCTTTATCCTACTACATATATATGCCTTATTTATACACTTGTGGCTCCGATCCCTGAGCTGGGCGAGCTTCATTACCTTGTGTTGATTTCGGGGCAATGCAGCATTGGACTCTTGTTTGGTCTCTCTGAATAGGGGCGAGCTTCCTCTCGAGTGGACAAGCTCGCCTGCAACCCTCTCTCTCCAGGTGTAAATGGTTGTGGGCTTTGGCCTATCAGGAGCCTGGGCGAGGTTCCTGCCTACTTCGCCGAGTTTCCCCGTGTTGGTCTTGATCCTGATTGATGGCGTAGCTTCTACACAAGCCGGCGACCTTCTTAGCCTTGAGATAATTTCATGATTATCCTTGGATAGTTCGCCTATCAACACTTGCCCCCCAACCCGCTCACATCATGATATTTCTAATGTGTGGGCGAGCTGATTTGTCTCTGTGGACGAGGACTTGAGTGATGGCGAGCTATCTCTGGGTAGGACGTTGAGCTTCCTCGCGAGCTTCATCATGGCGGTTTGTGGGCAGTCATGATGCGAGAATCCAGGCGTCGTGCACGCCTTTTTAGGCGTTATTTCCCTCGCCCACCACGACAAGCTTTCAAATCTTTGCACATTAGTCCCTGAGCTTCCCAAAAATTAGAGCTCGCACCCCTTGCCTATAAATAAGCAAAGGCAGGATCATTCTCCACTTTTCACCTTCCCGACTCTCAGAGCTTTTTCCGGCAAACGACACCCTTTGATTCCGACGAGACTTGGGGAATTCTTCAAGGTAGAATCCGATTTCTTCTTTCTTTTCTCTTTTCTCCTACAGATTCCTTTCGTCCTTCTTCTGATTTCTTTGAGTTTCAAGGAATTTGAGACGTTTCCGGTAACTCTTAGGATTCCCCGTGCATTTACACACCCTAACTCCGGTGGTTGGAATTTCACCAAGCTTCGGACACTTTTTGAATCTCGCCCTAACCATGTCGGCTGAATCTTCCAGTAGAACTCTTTCGAACCGCAATCCGGGGAAACGACCGATGACAGGCAGGAAAACGATTTCCCTTGTCACTCCGATAATGATTGACCCGAGGTCTGAGATGGCCTCAGTAGCTAGCCCGGACTCCGGCGAGCTTCTTGGCGAGGTCCGGCCTGACTTAGGGGAAAAGGCTACCAACTCTGGCTAGAGTGAAGAGTCTTATCTCCGCGAGCTCTGACGGGGTTTCGAGTTAGCCTCCAACGAGGCCTTAGCTGAGGATGAGGAGGTCGCCGAGGCCACGGGGGAGGTCGCCGAAGATGACGAAGAGGTTGGCGAGGGGATCGCCGAGGTCGACGAGCAAGGAGGCGACCTCGACGAGGTTACAATTGACTGGCTTCAATTTATCGACTTCCGTGAACCCCAGTTGATTGAACACCATGTCTCCGCCGACGTCATCCATCTGTTTGATTGGGAGGAATACGTCGCCCAGCACGTGGCGAGCTTCCCTCTTCTCGGGCGAACTTTCTGGGATGCAGCGAAAAAATCTAATTACAAAGCGAGCAACGTTCGGAGTGTGATAAATGAATACCAACTTCCCGAACTTCGCGAGAGATATCGGATCCCTCTTGACATCTACCTATATGCCCTAGAAAAGAATGAGCGAGCCGATGCGCCTCCGACCGGGTTGACGGCTATCAATGTGCACACCCTCGAGGCCGGGCTCACACTGCCCTTACACCCGATCATCGGTCAATTTTTATTGGACCACAACCTCGCCGTTACCCAGCTCGCCCCCAATGCCTGGAGTAGCTTGTTGGCGGCGTTGGCAGTCTTCGGGTTGGAGGGATATGAGAACCGATTGACCACAGCCGAGCTCGATGCATTGTTCACCGTAACTCGGTAAGTGAACGACGGCAAGGGGTATTACTACCTCAAAGCTCACTCGGGGGAGAAGTTTTTGAGCATCCTTCCGAACAAGATCTGTGACTGAAAGCAGCAATTTGTCTTCATGGGTGGAGATTGACGAGCTTCCACTAGTTACTCCGGGCGAGGAGGATGAATTCCTTCCCCAGACGAATATGGGGAGGCCAGCAGTAGGTCGCCTACTTCGGTGTGCGTGGGTCGAATTAGATTTACTAATCTAATTCCTTTCTCTTGCAGGTTTGAAGTACCACAAGTCTAGTCACGGCAAGCCCGAAATCCCAATCGAGTTTGACCTAGTGCGAGCCGTGTGCTACTTGAGGAGTAAAGAGGATTGAGAGATCGCCCATCTCAGCCAGCACCACTGCCTTAGGCTTGCCGGACTTCATACCTTGCCACATCACCTAGCAGTTCAAGGCCCCGAGCTTCCAGGTCTACCAACTTACCGAAGCTCCCCATGGGGTGGTTAGCTCGTCAAGTTGCTAATCACTTTGTTTTAAAATCTTGCAGGTGGTGACTGGGTTGCATTTCCCACTGTCGAGGTTCCTCCCGCCTATCAAACCCTTGCTCGCCAATTCGCCATGGGCCTACCTCGCCCCAACCGGCTGGCCATGCCATCAACTCTCGCCCTAGAGGTGAGCAAGAAGCTGAGCTCGCCTCGAAGAAAGGCGAGGTAGGTGGATCTGGGGTCCAGAAAGGACCGACTAAGGCCCCGCCCAAAACTAAGGCTACGGAGGTTGTCAAGACCAGTAGGGGGGTAGGGCGAGCTGGGGCCACGCCCGAGCGAGCTCCCCATCAGTCCAAAAGGGGCCTCCAGCGTGGCGACGGGTCTCGGGTGAGTGAGGGCGAGGCACAAGCTCGCAAAAGAGCTCAAACCGGTCTTTATGACGAGGAACCAGAGCAGTTCGAGCGAGCCGACACGAGGTCAGCCCAAGGTGGATCGGCCCACTCGACTGCCCCCTTGGCGGTTGAACCTCTTCGTCTTCGATGGTCGCCACCCTCTCTGTCGCCCTTCGGGGTACAAGTGGTGGATGACACGATCCTCGGCTGGGATCCCGAGTGAGTCCAGTAAGTAGCTCGCCACCTTGGTTCCACTCTCTGTTGTTTTTTGAATTTTTATATTAACCCAAGTGTTTTGACCTCGTAGCTATGCTTCCATCGCCTATCCTCATAGGTACGAGGCTCTCCACTCCTACGAGAGGTCTCCCTCCCTCATCTCCATGCGACATATTCCTGCCGGCCTTGCTCGGAACACAATGAGCGAGGTGCCGAGGTACTGGTCAACCCCGCAGCTGGCGACTGTTGAGGGGCAGAACTTAATAGAGAACGCCCGACTCTCAATGAACTATGCCAGTGGGTTGCTGCTCGCAAATCAAAAGGTGATCGACCTCGCCACCCAGCAGGAGGAAGGTCGCCAGTAGAGGAATGAGGCCTTTCTGAAACTGGCCGAAAATGCCGATAAGATGAAGAAGTCCCTCGAGCTCACCAATGAGAAGGTCGCAGCATCCTTGGCCGCTGAGAAGAGTGCCCTCGAGCAGCTGAGCGAGCTCCAAAAGAAATTCGCCGCAATTCAGTGTAATACCGACGCCCTCATCAAGACAAAGGAGGAGGAGTTCGCTCAAAAGCTCACTGATAAGGATGGCGAGCTCGCTCTGGTCTGGAGGGAGCTCGACTTGGAGAGGGGCCTATTCAAAACTGCCGACGACGAGTGTACGAAGCTCCAGGAGGAGCTCTCGGCGAAGATTAATGAGGTCGCCGAGCTTCGCAACGATGCCTCCTCCACCTCAGCGGATTTGACTGTTGTGAGGCCCGAGGCCTCTGATGGGGGGTTCGTCCAGTGCTATGTCGAGGTGCTGAGGACCATGTGGTGGGCGCGGGCGCACAAGGACGATGAGGTCGCCGCCGTGGTGGGTGACTTCAAACACTGCTTGGATCAGGCCCCTTTCCCTGACGAGACCGAGCTGGACATAGGAGACCTCCCAGAGCTCGGGATCCCTCTCGACTTCATGCCGGCGCACTTGAAAGTGATCGACACCATTCCGATCCCGGAGCTGAACATCGCCAAGGGGGAGGTCACTGATGAGGAAGAACGAACTCCACCCACCATGGAGCAACTCCAAGAGGCTTGTGGGGACGCAATGCTCAACCTCGTCGAGTTTGACACCAGTGGCTGTACTGGCAACATCACAATCATGCTGAGGTTGTCTCCGCTAGATTGCGAGGTCGCCGGTGGGGATGTCGCTCCCGAAGTCGCCAACCCCAGGTCCCCGCTCCAACTGACCCCGCCTCTCCAGAGACCTGAAGCCTTTTCTTTGCTTTCCTTTAGTTTAGCTTTTTGCTTTTTGCCAAGTTACAGTAGCTCGCCGGGCTTTGTATAGCTCGCCCAGAAGTAGCTTTCTTTTGTAATTCAAAGATGGTCAGCTAGCCGACCTTTGTGGCTAGCGCAACTTCGCATACTTGGGGATTTTTCAGGCATCTTTTTTTGCCTGAAAATTTCTCAAGTACTTTTGTATGCAAATCGAGCTTTTTGTTACAACCTTGTTTATTCCGCATCCTTACGTACGTTATATCTTTATCTAGCTCGTTTTTATATATTTAGGTACTTCTTGTTAGTCTTACTCTACTTTCGAGAAGCGAATCATTCTTTTTACGTCACTTAAGACTACATATCGTACCTTCATTTTATTAGTACTCATTCTTCGTCTTACACCACTTAGGGCCGCGAATTGCTCGTCTTACACCACTTGGGGTAGCGAGTTGTACTTCGTTTAATTCACTTTGGGCGATTGGGTTTCATGAACATTGCCTTAGACGTTTTATCATCTTTTTTGTGAATTTTTCTAACTTAAGGCAGTTGGTGCTTGGTGGTCCTTTAGGAAGGATACCTTCGTTAACCTTGGGCACTTTGGCCTTTGCCTTCGAGCGTTTAGATTATAACGTTTGGGACCTTGGTCCTTGCGTATTTGCGGAGCTTCGAACAGTTGGACATTTCACGAACCTACGAACGGTTGGATATTTTGCGAACCTTCGAAAGGTTGAATATTTTGCGGACCTTTGAAAGGTTGAATATTTCGCGAACCTTCGAACGGTTGGAAATTTCACGAGCCTTCGAACAGTTTGGATATTTTTGCAAGAAAAACTTCTAACCTCATATAGCCACGTAATTTACATCGGTCGTTATCAACACTTATGATGCGAACCTTCGGCTAGTCTATTACAAAGTCTCGGTCTATTGATAGAACTTTTTGAAATGCGCCGCACTCCAAATGTATGATGAGGTGTTTCCTTCTGCGTCTTTGAGGTCATATGTGCCGTTTGCCCAGGCAGCGGTAACCCGAAATGGTCCTTTCCAATCTTGAACTTTCGATCTCGGACTTGGGAGTTATAGTACTTTTCCGCTCTCCGCTTGTAGGTGGCATTCTTCATTCTGACGAAGCTCTGGTTTCTTCGATCAAGTCTTTTTCAACCGCCTAGGCTTCGTCATTCTTTTCCTTGTCAAATCCTGCCACCTTCCAAGTCTTATTCTGGACCTCCACCGGTACTACCGCTTCAGTTCTGAAGGCTAGAGCGAACGGTGTCTCTTCGGTACTTGCCCGGTATGATGTTCTGTAAGACCACAGAACCTCCAGAAGTTCGTCTGCCTAGCTTCCTTTCTTGTCTTCGAGGCGGATCTTCAATGTGTGCTTCAGAATTTTGTTAACCGCTTCGACTTGGCCATTCGACTGGGGATGGTACGGAGTTGAGTAGTGCTTCTTGATGTTCCACGAACT
Source organism: Prunella vulgaris (assembly GCA_026898435.1). Taxonomy (NCBI): domain Eukaryota; kingdom Viridiplantae; phylum Streptophyta; class Magnoliopsida; order Lamiales; family Lamiaceae; genus Prunella; species Prunella vulgaris. The sequence continues at coordinate 233,126 of JAPKLY010000087.1, read as the reverse complement.
ACAAAAATCTCTCAACTTTTGGCCATCGAACTGCCTTCCATTGTCCGTGATGATCGATTGCGGAAGTCCAAACCGGTAGATCAAGTTCTTCCATATAAAACCAATCATCCTTTCCTGCTTTATTGTTGTAAGCGCTTCAGCTTCAGCCTACTTAGTGTAATAGTCTACTGCTACAACAACAAACTTTACACCGCCTCTGCCAGGTGGGAATGGGCCGATCAAGTCGATACCCCATTTTTCAAAGGGCCATGGGCTGAAAACCGACTTCAGTTGAGTGGCTGGGGAGTGGATATTGGGTGTGAAGAGTTGACACTTTCGGCACTTCCATGCGAAGCTAATGGCATATTTACGAAGACTGGGCCAGTAGTACCCTTGTCTGATTGTCTTGTATGCCAAAGCTTGCCCCCCAACGTGACTTCCGCAAATCCCTTCGTGAATTTCTTCTAACACCTCGAACCCTTGCTTTTTGGATAAACATTTGAGTAGGGGTAGAGAGAATCCACGTTTGTAGAGTTGGCCATCTACCAACGTATATCTGGCTGCTTGCTTCACTAGCCGACTAACTTCTCATGCATCTTCGGGGGTTATCCCGTCCTTCAAGTATTTTTGGATCGGAATACACCAATCTTCAGCATCCTCTTGCCCCCCACTCGAGGTCTGATTTACTTTGTACGAGGGGTTTTTCAAGTTGGTGATGACAACCTCCGTCAAGTCGGCTTCGCCGCTACTGGTAGCTAGTCGGGCTAGTGCGTCTGCTTGTGTGTTTTCCAGCCTTGGTATCTGATTGATGTAAACCTGCGTAAACATCAAGATCAGATGTACCGCTATCTTCTGGTACGTCATCATTTGCTGATCTTTTGCCTCGTACTCCCCCCGGACTTGGGATATTATTAGCCGGGAATCTCCAAAAACTTGAAGGTTGGTTGCCCCTACAACTAATGATAACATAAGTCCAGCTATCAAAGCTTCATACTCCGTCTCGTTATTGGTTGCTCTAAAGTTGAACCGGATTACGGAGGTGAAGACTTGTCTGTCTGGACTGATTAGGACTACACCGGCTCCTGCTGCTGTGCTAGTTGATGATCCGTCAACGTAGAGGTGCCACAGAGCTATACATCCCCTCGTCGGATCTTGTGGGAAGGTTAGCTCGACAATGAAGTCGGTGAGTGCCTGTCCCTTGATCGCTGTTTGGCGTGCGTAGGTTATACCGTATTGGCTAACCTCTAGTGACCATTTCAACAAGCGTCATGTAGTGTCCGGCCGTTGTAGTATTTGCCTTAGTGGGAATGTCGTCAACACCTCTACCGGATGATCAAAGAAGTATGGCCTCAATTTTCTAACACTCATCACCAGTGCATAGGCTAGCTTTTCTGTTGGGGTGTACCGCAACTCAGCTTCGTACAAGACTTGGCTTACGTAGTACACTGGTAGGTGTGTTTTCACCTCTTCTCGAACCAGGACGGAGCTGATTACAACCTCCGACGCAGTAATGTATATGTACAGCTTCTCACTAGCTACTGGCTTCGACAGGACTTGTGTATTTGCCAGGTATGTTTTAATGTCTTCGAAGGCTCATTGGCATTCGCTTGTCCACTCGAAGTGGTTTTTGAGGTGAAGCTTGTTGGCTTTAGCCGCTTCTTGATATCGGCGCGTGTTAGCCTTTATCGCCTCAAAGAATGGACGATTTCGATCGCCAGACCTGGAGATGAATCTGTTCAAGGCTGTCATGCACTCGGTCAACCTCTGGATCTTCTGCACAGAATCAGGCGTACCTATCTCGATTATGCATTGGACTTGCATCGTGTTGACCTCTATTCCTCGTTGGCTCACTAGATGTCCCAGGAACTTCCCTGAATGCACGCCGAGGCTAGTCTTCTTGGGGTTCAACTTCATGTTGTAGTGGCGTAGTATGTCGAAGGTCTGCTTTAGGTGGTCGAGGTGATCCTCATTTCACAAACTCTTGACAACTATGTCGTCCATGTACACCTCAATAGATTCACTGATGTGTTGGTCGAACATTTTATTCACCAACTTTTGGTAGATTGCTCCGGCGTTGATAAGTTCGAACGACATCCTTTCCCAACAATACATGTTTTTATTGGTGTAGAACGCCGTATGCTCCTGGTCATCTGGGTGCAGTGCTATCTGGTGATAGCCCGCGAAAGCATCCATAAATGTCATCATCTCATGGCCCGCGGTGCTATCCACAAGTTGATCAATGTGGGGTAGTGGGAAGTTGTCCTTCGGGCACGCCTTGTTCAGGTCCGTGAAGTTGATGCATAGCCTCCACGTTCCGTTGTTCTTCTTTACTAGGATGGGGTTCACGACCCATTGTGGACATAAGGCTTCCTTGATCAGCTTGTTGTCCAACAGCTTCCCAACCTCGGTAGTTAGGGCCGCGTACTTGTCTGGTCTGTACTTCCTTTGTTTCTGGCGGACAGGTCTCCTCGTTGGATCTATGTTGAGTCGGTGACAAGCATATTCCAACGGGATTCCCGTCATGTCTTCTTGGGACCAGGCAAACACGTCCAAGTTGGACATCAAGAACAGCTCCATCCTCGACCGGTACTGTTCTGGTAACTCGGAACCTATGAAAAGTTTCAAGTCCCTTTCCGGGTCCACCGGGAGTGCTGTCAGTTCTTCCATGTGGGTGGCCTTTCTCTTTTGATTTTTCCATCTTGGGTCGCTGATGAACTCATCCCACTCCTCTTGTGACATCCGCGCAGGTTCATAACCTAGGAACGGTTCGAGGTCATCAGTTTTGCTTTCAACTTGGAGAGGTTCATCAACTGTCAGGATTTCCGGTGGTTCACCATCCTTGGATGGTTCTGAGGTCCTGGGGATTGGATCAACTTCCATTTGCACTGGTTCTTGATCTCCCGTAGGTTCTCCGCCTTGGGTACCTTCGACCACCTCCATGGGCGCAGGTAGTGAGCTTTGCACAGGTTCCTGCACTTGGTCACTTTGGATCTCTTCCACTCTCTCCATTGGTGCCGGTTGTGTGTTGTGCGCAGGTTCTGGAACTTGGTCGATTTCTATCATTGATTCCGTCGAGTCGCCTACCTCCATCAACTCCATTTCTGTTGAGATGATGTCTAGGATGTTCGGCTCGTCCGCTGGGATCTGTACGTCCTCTTCAAGGATGTGAACCTGCGTTACAAACTTTTTGACCTGACCATCTTTGATCTGGAGTAAACATTCACGGGCCTTTTTATGGTCACCTTTTATAGTCCCGACACCTTTTGGAGTTGGGAATTTTAGACAGTAGTAGGTCGAACACGCCACTTTGAATTCATTAATAAAGGGGCGACCAAGGAACCCGTTGTAGGAGGACTGCTAGTCGACAATGAGAAAATCGACTAACCTAGTCAGTCTCCGCTCCGGGTCCTCGGCCGATACAAGCTGGACGCTCAACCTAATACTACCTAGGGGGACGGTTACAGCTTCTCTGAAACCCAATATCCTAGCATTGCTAGGTTCTATATACGACTCAAAATCACCTAAGGCATCTAAGGTGGATTTGAAGAGAATGTTGGTGAATGCGCAGGTGTCCACAAGTAGCCTGTGAACTCGGACGTTCATGATGTTGGCGCTTATCACCAACGAGTCATTGTGGGGCGTCAGTACCCCTTCCAAGTCCGCTGAAGAGAATGTCAGTTCATCAATGGGTTGTGCGGCGGGCTTGAAGCTGGAGCTGCCTTCCTGAACCTGGTTAATGGCCCGAACTTCGGCCTTCTTCTTTCTTTTGGAAATGGAGGATCCCCCATCCTGGAGACCTCTAGCAGCTCCGATCACCTCCTCGAGAACCAGGAGTGTTGGTCCCGAAACGAGTTAAATCAGTGTATGGGGGGAATACACTGATGTCAGATTTTTCTGAAAGACTCAGAAAAATGCTCTAACGCACTCAGTCAGGATTCCCTGAAGTACTCAGTATGCTGAATGTCCACAGGGGCAGCAGGGACGGTTCAGTAACGAGTCAGATAAATTGAGTGTGAGTAAAGTGCTCGGAAGCTCAGTAGAGATAACAAACCTACTGACTGCTCGGAAGCGAGTCAGTTGGACTACTATCTCAGTGAGTCAGAGTACGTGCAGAAAGTGAGCCCTTAGATTCTACTCGTTTTAGTTTCTGAAAACGTTTTCTCTGAATCGCTTAGTAAATTGGTGGTTAAGGCTGAGTGCACAGTATTCAGATTCAGGATGATTGATTCAGTCCTGAAGTTAAAACCAATGCAGTATGTTCAGTTTAATATGATGACATTTATGATCCTGAACAAAACAGTAAATCAGCACACATGGGACTTTTTAACGTGGTTCGGAGATAACCAACTCCTACGTCCATGACCTGATTTAACAGGAAGCTATCCTCAAAACCCTGAGGATAGGTACTTGGGTTTTACGTGCCAAGGGACACGAGTAGCCAACTTCCTCTCTTAGGAACTGACCCTGGGCGTTTTACAAGTCCCAGTCCTTCTAACCAACCGATCTCACACTTTGAGAGGTTTGGTATTCTGGTTTCCAACTAAGATAGCTCTAGCAATACAAATCAATGCTAAATAATAGAGCTATCGATCTAAGCAAATACAGAGTGAATCCTACTACAACACTAGGGAAATTTAATTGCAGAGTGTTGTTTATGATATGCTTTGTGTTCTTGGATTCTTGAGAGTTTTCTCTTGGAAATTTCCCGTTAACCTTGAATGGGTGCAAGGTTCTCCATATTTATAGGCGAGATTCAAAATAGATCCGTTGGAGGAGATCAAATCAAATCTTTCCTATTTTAGGTAGATTGCAGGCTAGAAATACTGTTCGACCTACCCGCCATGCTTATTCTGGCAAGTTGTCACATCACCTGCAACCTTTTGAGACGCATTAAATGCTGCGCAGACTCCGTGCTTGCGTGTCGAAAGATCATTGGCTCTCCGCTATAACGGCTAGTTGACCTTCAGACATTTATCCTTCCTCGTACATTCAATGCTCTGAGTCTCTTGTTAATAGCTCAGTCTGAACGAGTGTCTTAATGGAGTCTTACTGACATTCTTTTTGTCTCTTGTCCCATAGCATAAATAACCTTTTGCTTTGGACTTACATGATTCAGGTGATCTGAACCACAGCCTGAGTCAGGTCCTATGTGCATTCAGCACAGCCTGATAGGTTATTTAGCTCAGTATGTGTTACCTTTTTGCTTCGGACTTACAAAATTCAGGTGAACTGAACCAAGGCCTAAGTCAGGTCCTATATGCATTCAGCACAGCCTGATAGGTGACACTTACTCTTCACTGACTGACTTCTGTCCTGAGTATGCTTAGTGTACTCAGTAGAAACATCAGCCAACGGTACTTCAGGATTGACTTCAGGATGAATCAGCAGGCTTCGATCTTCAGCTCCAGAACAGACAATCTTCAGCGAGACTGACTGACTCCTTCAGGATGGTTTACACTTCAGACTTCAGTAAATTGGGTCGACTCCAATATTCTTCAGTCTTCAGCATGATCCTCCTGTACTGAATCTCTAACCTAACTATCCTGAACTATTTTATCCTGAACACTATACTTAGGCAAATTCATCAGGGGTTTTGGGATCTAATCAAAATACTCAGATTGTCCCAACAAGGAGTTCTCTAGTCGGCTCCATGTTTTGCTGAGGTTGGGGAGGTACCCTTCGCCTATGGGAGGGCCACGTCGGTCCTCGTCCTCTCCTTCGTCATTGGAGACCTCCCTCCTCTCGACCCTGGTCCTCTTTGCCGGTGCCTTCTTCACGAACTCGGCCAACTTCCCATCCTTGTATAATTTCCACAATTGCTTGAGGAGGTCTCTTCATTCGCTGGTGAAGTAGCTGATCGACTGGTGGTAGGCACAGTATTTGTTGGGGTTGAGCTCGCGCGGTCCTGGCGGATTCTCCTTGGTTCGTCCAGTATGGCTCTGTCATTGACCATGGTGAAAACATGGTCGATGGAGACGGTGAGCACCTGGTTGAGCTTCTCCTTGAACTCGTCCCCGTCGCCGAAAGCTTTCAAGTTCCGGGGAACTTTGTATGTGCCCCTGGATTTCTTCCCATAGGGCTTCTTCTCTTCTGAGGCACTGACCTCTTTCTGGAGGGCTTCCTGCATAGCTACGAACACCCCTGCTTTGTGGTGAAATTCGGTGTAAGTGTTCGGGCATGCGAGGTGCATCTCCTTCCAGAGATCGGTGCCCTTTTTGAGCCCGGCCATCACCGCGATGACCTTGGTATCCTCGCTTACCGGCTCGCCTTCCAACAGTATCTTGTTGAACCTCTCCAGATACTGTTGTTCAGTTTCATTGTCGCCCTGGGGGATGTTGGCAAGCCTGTGCTTCTGGGTAAGGTAGGATCCAAACCCGGAAAAGTGGGCCAAGAACTCCCGCGTGAGTTGGCCAAATGAATGGATTGACCCCGGGGCTAGTGAGGAGAACCAGCGGTGAGCTCGATCCCCGAGGGTCAACGGGAAGTTCCGGCATTGAGTGGCGTCGGTGGCACCCACCGAGATCATAAAGTCCGCGTACTTGGCCAAGTGGACCTTCGGGTCAGATTCGCCCTCGTATGCGGACATCACCGGGAATTGGACTTTCTTTTGAACCGGTGCTCTGAGGATGGCAGGTGCCAACGGGGATGCGGGGAGAGTGGTGGCGTCAGGACCGCCAGATTTGGCTGCTACTTGTGCTTGTAGCATCTCGATGGCCTTTTTAAGCGAGGTCAGCTCGTCATTGTGGGCCACCTCCGGCGGAGGTTGCTCGAAGGTCGTGCGCCTCGTGGATGCATGCCCTCGAGGTGCCTAACTCTGGGGTGACCCCTCCATGATGGGCCGGAATTGGTGCCCACCGTTGGGGCCCAATAGATCAGCCGCGGGCCTCCTCAATCGATCATGGGAGGACCTATGAGGCTGTAGGTCCGACTCTTCCCTCTGAGATGTAGCCGGGGTCGCCGTTCATTCGTCTTCTCTACACCTCGGCCCCAACCTACCTTGGAGGACCTCCCTTCTCAGCGATTGATGGGTGGCGGATGCCTCGGTATAAGCCGAAGCTCGCCCAGTATGCGGAGCTGACTCCTCCACCACTTTGGCCTTCCCGGCGCCTTCCCTGTGTTGGCGAGCTTGGGCGGAGCTCTCCTCCTGCTCAGTGGGAAGGTCACTGTACTCCCCCCGGGTCTGGGTGCCCTGGGTTGGCCTCATTTGCTCCCTGGCCTCGTTGGCTGGAGCTCGCCAAGGTACCAGGGCAAGCTCGTCGAGCTGCCTTTGTTGCAACCTCTGCAGAGTTGCAATTGTGCGTTGGAGCTCATTGGGTTGTTGGCGAGGTCCCTCAGGGTGGGGTTCAGCTCCTCCTGAGCCACTGAAACTCGTTGGGGAGGTCGTGGGGCATTGCTCTTCTGGGGAGTTCGGCGCGAGGTCTCTCCCTCGGTCTGGTCCTGGTTGCCTCCCTTCCACCTCCTGGTAGCCGCCGAGGTTTGTTCCTTAGGCATTTTGGGGTTTCGCAAGGGGAAGGTCGCCGAGGTTATCAAAGAAGACCGCCGAGGTTGTTGACTCCCAGCCAGGGTGATTTTGCTCGGGTTTTCATCTAGCTTTACGTGTAACGAATTGTCCAAAATCTGGTTTATCCGTGTACACGCGTGCATTTGAAAACCTTTTTGGGCAGAATTTATGGGCCCGAAAATATGGCTTTTTACCCAAAAATCTGGGTTTTTGTCCGAAGAGTAAAAATATGTGTGTATCTTCAAGCGTTCTTGAGTTTTGGTCAAGAACACCTTGAAATCTTCAAGCCTTCAAACAACTCTCACTATTTGCTCTCAAAGTTTTTATTTTTTTGGGTTAGGACCCTCCTTCTAGCGCCAAATTGTTGATAGAATTTACTAATAGTGTTTTTATTTTGCTATTTTAACATGTAATTCTACCAAACAATAATCTAAGAATATTTGTTCTTGGAAGGATAATGTAGAGAGAGAAAGTAAAGAGTTTAGAGAGAGAAAGCTTGTTGTATTATGATTAAGTTATCTTTTTAGAATAGTACAACAGTGCCCTATTTATAGGTGTGCAAGTGTGAGGTGACACCTTATGAGCCTATTGGGCTCTTGGTGTGGATGAGGGTTCTTGACCCTCGTCTTGGTCCCTCACAATGCCGCCTATTACAAAGTTTTATCCTACTACATATATATGCCCTATTTATACACTTGTGGCTCCGATCCCTGAGCTGGGCGAGCTTCGTTATCTTGTGTTGATTTTGGGGCAATGCAGCATTGGACTCTTGTTTGGTCTCTCTGAATAGGGGCAAACTTCCTCTCGAGTGGACAAGCTAGCCTGCAACCCTCTCTCTCCAGGTGTAAATGGTTGTGGGCTTTGGCCTATCAGGAGCCTGGGCGAGGTTCCTTCCTACTTCGTCGAGCTTCCCCGTGTTGGTCTTGATCCAGATTGATGGTGTAGCTTCTACATAAGCCAGCGACTTTCTTAGCCTTGAGATAATTTCGTGATTATCCTTGGATAGTTCGCCTATCAACAGAAGTATTCGTTGTGGCATGTGTTATTGACTCCGTACAATCTTCCTCCTTGGTTGTGCATGAAGTCTCAGCACATATTTCTTACTATCTTAGTGTCTGGTACTCACAACCCTAAGCATAACTTGGATATCTACCTTCAACCACTAATTAAAGAGTTGTTATTTTTGTGGTATGCGGGAGTAGAGACATACGACGAGTACAAAAAGGAGAACTTCACGTTACGGGCTGTTGTTATATGGACAATGAGCGACTTTCCAGCATATTCTATATTGTCTGGGTGGTCGATAGCGGGAAAACAAGTATGTCCATACTGCATGGATGGATGAGTCTGATGCATTTTATCTTCCACTAGGTAGAAAGACATCATGGTTCGATAATCATCGAAAGTTTCTATGTGATGATCATGTCTTCTGTAGGAATAAAGTGAATTTTCTAAAGGCTAGAGATGTTGTAAGGCGTCCAAGGCCACGAGTTCGAACATGTATGCATGATTTATATTTGAATCACTATTTGATTATGATAAAAGTTTTATCTATTTAGTTTAACCATACTCACTTTTTTTAGGTGATTCGTTGTTGTATGAGAACTGGTTTGATGAAAAATCTGAGGAGGATGCAATGGAGCACAATAAACAGATCCCATGTGGTTGGAAGAAAAGGAACATCTTCTAGAACTTGCCTTATTGGAGCAAATTATTGATTAGACACAACTTGGATGTGATGCATAAAAGGCAAGACCAAAGACATTGCAAGATCAAGACAAGACTTAAGCCAGTAACTATTCTCGTCCTAGCCTGTCCAATGATCGACGAACAGGTGCATTTCCACAAGTCAGCTACACAATCACCAAAGTAGACAATTTTTTTTTAATTCAGTGGGTGAAGGAAGTGCGTTTTCCGGACAATTACGTATCAAACATTTGTCGGTCGTTTTAGCCAGAAACAGGAACAGTCACTTCAATGAAGAGTCATGACTGTCATATTTTTATGCAGCGGTTGTTACTGATTGTCTTTCGGTACACACTTTCGAAGGCTGTATGGAGTGTCATCACATAATTAAGTATATTTTTCAAAGACTTAACTTCCTCAATGATTACAGTGGAGGACATGTAGTGTTTGATTATGTTTTTGTATGTTAATAATATTTAAAATACTACTTATAACATGAAAAAATGATTGTTGAAATATGATCATAATGAGCCAATAATGGCCTCTAACCATAACTGGAAAACACAATGTATATGTAGATTTCAAGTTTTCAACCTTACAACTGCAAGTCACCATCAAATCAATGCGACAGTCGTGCATGCAGGTCAAGCTCTTATATAAGTTCAGGTTTTTTAGGTCATAATCGGCCATAATTTGCACCTTCCTATGTGCCCATAACTTTTTTATTAGCTGCATATGAGTTCATACTTATATATCCATTTTATCATCAATAATTTTTCAATGTATGACAAGATCTTTAGTTTTTTCCCTTCATTTTTTTTGTTATAATAATATTTTACATTAGATGAATAATATGTATCAAATCGAAACTCTCAGCAAAGAGCACATTGTCCAACATTCTATAGGGTATATATTCTTGATACCCTTATTTATTTTTTCCCTTTTAAAAAAATACAAAGAAGATAAGATCATCTAATTTTGATCCAGACTTGACCCTCTAAAGATATATGATTGAATTTCTTGTCAACCAAATGTTCCGCATAGTGCTATGCAAAATGTTGCGTTAGTTGTTGTTGTTGTTGTTGTTATTATTATTATTATTATTATTATTATTATTATTATTATTATTATTATTATTATTATTATTATTATTATTATTATTATTATTATTATTATTATTATTATTATTTGTGATTAAGCGCTATATAATTTTAAATGGATTAATATATATATGGACTGTGGATCACTGGTTCTTATATATTTTCTTTTTAAATATCAATAATTTGAACCCATACCTCACAATATTTTAGATAGTGATGTTCTAATTATTCGAGCTATTTTAATTATTTGTCATTATGATGCGCTTACCAAGCTGTTTCAATAACTAAAAGGAAAAAAAAAAAGACTTTGGAGTTTGTAAATACTGATCAGACAGATATGATTCAATTAAAATTGAAGCAAAAATTGACTTTTGAGCATATATATATATACCTACTGTGTAGTGACGGGCCAGAAATTTTGAACATGGGGCCGATTAATATTTTTATAAAGATAAAATAATATTCTAATTATAAAAAATTTATTATAAATTTATCAAAGCATCTAATTTTATTAATTTAAATTGAACAAGTTAAGTTTTGTTATGATTTTGAAAAAAAAAATTAATCGTTCCGATTATATAAAAGAGGTGAAATGATGTTGAAATTGCTAAAATATTAATATCATTGAAAAAAATTAATTTCTTTCTTTAGTTAGAACGTAATCACAATATCCATCAAAATTTTAACTTCTTATTATTCTATTAATTTGGAGGATAAATATTTTTAAAATTTATTAAAATGTTATTAAGCACTACATATTGTATACTTTAAATGTGCAGTTTTATTAATGATTTTTTTGTGATAGAAAAAAATAGATAATAATATTAAATATTTTGATTATAAAACTTAATTAAAATAATGCAAAAAAAAAAAAACACTTGGATCAAGAAAAGAAAAACAAAAATTAGATTATAGGAATTGAACCCGGTCTTTCCTAGAAGAGAGAATTTATACTTATAAGTCAAACCAATCAAACACATTTATATAGAAATTATATTTAAAAAACATTATATATATATATTAGAAAAATTAAAATTTTCAGGGGGCAATGCCCCTGTACCCAACGTAATTTTAAAATTATATGCTACTGTGTTGACTTTTAATTGTCGTCTTTTTAATAACTGTGTGAATATGTACTGAGCAGCATTGCATTAAACAAAGAAAAATCTTTGGTCATACGTGTGTTTAAAAAATATTAGGCGCTTCTGTTAATAAAGAATTTGGGTTTACATACGTGCTATTTAAAATCACTTAATTGATTAAATTAAAACGTCGTTATGGGGTTGGGTGTCCTGGGGATTTTTTAGGTGAGCGAAATTATGGTCCATGTTGGGGCTTTAATTTAATGAGTACCGGTTGTTAGGGAATAATAAATTTCGAAGGACTCTAATTTAGGGTGGTGGCAATTTGACTATTGTATTTTTTCGAGTGAAGGATAATAATTTTTATTATGGAGAAAGATAATAAAAAGTAAAAATAAAATTTTTTAGAAGGCATTTATATACACATATATATATGAGTTTTGTAGGCTTTGAATAAATGTTGCAATATTTACATCCGGGGAGAGTCGAATATGCAATCTTTGGGCAATTCAAAGGTGGTGTGTAACGTGTGTTCCACTCGGATACTTCTCGTTATTGTTCATTTTTATGCAATTAATTGTATATCCAAATTGAGTCACCTTTTTTTTAAAATTATCAAAATTAATTCCTTTTTGTTTCTAATTTATATATATATATATATATATATATATATATATTTCAACAACTTTTTTATTTTATAAATTTAATATTTTGCTCTACTAAAAAAATATTTTAAATTTATCAAATTAATTCTTTTTTATTTCTAATTTATTTATATATATATTTAAATAATTTTTTATTCTATAAATTTAATATTTTACACTACTAAAAAAGTTAATGTGCTAATTTTTTATGTATTTAATTGTATATAAATACCCGAATTGAGTGACGTTCTTTTTTTAAAATTCATCAAATTAATTAATTTTTGTTTCTAATTCATTTATATAGATATTTCACTAATTTTTTTAAATTTGTAAATATAATATTTTATACTACAATAAATTTTAATTGCGTTCATTTGTATGAATTTAATTGTATATAAGTCCAATGGAATAATTACAAAATATCACACTTTTAATGCACATATTTCAAAACACACTATGCACACATAATCTCATGTTTCAAAACACACAATTTTATTACAAAATACCACACTTTCCCTATTAATAAATTATTTTTCATAAAATTGTGTGCCATGAACTCTTCATACTCTCTCTCCCTCTCTCTTCTCTATCTCCTCTTTCTCTCTCTTTTTTTTTTTTTTTCCCTCTCGTGTCCCCTCTCTCTCTCTCTTTTCTCTATCACCCCTCTCTCTCTCTTTTTTCTCTATCACCCCTCTCTCTCTCTCCCCCTCTCTTCGTTACACAGATTTTTCTGACTTTATTTTTTATATTCATTTTTATTACTTTATTATTTTATAAAATTATATTTTTTAAAATTTATATTTTGTTTTACAGATTTTATACTTTGAATTTTTTTAATTGTAATTCTTCAATTCAGAACAATTAGCCGTATATTTAGATTTCTACAAATATTCAGATTCTAATTCTATTCATATTCAAATTTCAAAATGTGAATACTTCTAATTTATTTCTATATATATTCAAAATTCAATTTGTGAATACTACTAATTTATTGTTGCATATTCAAATTCTAATTTCGAATAACTGTTGCATACTAAAAAGAACCTTGAATAAAATATTCAAATTTTTGAATACATCAGCAAAAATTGAGTCAAATACAAAATTATAGAAATAATAACCAAACCATAAAAAATCCAAAAATAACAAAAAAGAACAATTAATCTCCTGCATTCAACAAATTTTCCAGACGTTTTGAAAGCAAAAAAAAAAACAGATTAATCTGAATCCAGAATCATCTGAAACAAACCCAAACTTACAAACCCAGAAATCATCTGAACATACATAAATAAATTTTCAACAAATTTACAAACCCAGATCTAATGCAGGTGGTGGGGGCACACTGAAAATAACTTCTGGAAAAAATCTGAAGAATATGTAGGTGGAGGGGAACAGATCTAACGCGATCTCACAGCGAGAGGGGTTGGCGCCATGTGGCGTACATGGCGGAGGGGACGGCTTCGAAGTCGTACAATCGTACGCTGCAACCGCCATTCACCTATTGACGGAAATCCAATGGCCGAAAAAGCTCACTGCCAGAATCCAGGCCTACACCCGTCGCACAGCTGCCTCACGCTCTGGAAACCATTGCCACCGATCGAGTACCATCAACAATAGACACAACCAGAAATCGGAACGCGCACAGTCACCAAACATCACCGTCGCACTATAGTCATCTGGAAACTCGTCGTTCGAAGCCTGAATCATTCCTCTGGGTTTTGAGAGAGAGAGGGAGAGATCGAATTAGAGAGAATGAGAGTGGCGAGAGAAATGAGGAAAATAGGTGTTTTAATTATATTTTTAAAATTCGGATGATTTGATGGTTGCAGGTGAAAAGGCCCACATTTTGGTGTGTCTTGTAAGAGAAAAAAGTTTTTTAGTCCCATAACTTATCGACTGTCCAAGTTTAGTTCCAAAAATATTAACTTTTTAATTTTGGTCCCGTATTTGTCCGATTTTAGTCCTATTTTTGTCGGAATTACCAAAACGACGTAGTTTCATGTCATGTGCCGGTCACGTAACGCCGGAGTTTGGGGCTTTCCGATTTCATTGCTGATGTGGATGCCACCTAATAATTAAAATATATGAATTAAATTAATAATTGATAATAATATATACATGACGTGGATGCCACCTAATAATTAATATATTATGCAATTAAAATAATAATTGTATTAATTAAGTGAACTAATCAATTTAATTAAGTAATTGAATAAAGTTTAATTAAAAAGGGATAATTATTGTGATGAAGTGTAACGAACTTCAACATATCATTAATATTTACCTCTTCCAAAATTCACTCTATATTTTTATTACTTCTGTCATACTGAATTCTACATCAACTCTGCACCAAGTGCTCCAATGACAATAATTTGAGGTACAATCGGTAGAGCTAATTAATGTGGAAGCACAGAAGATCTATATATTATGTGCATGCTCCTGGGATTTCACCTAAACAAATCAATGTATCAGTCAGCCATCTACTGACTACTTGACAAGGATCAGTTCGTTAAAGCGCTTAGCAGCTGCCATCACTGAGTTGGTGAATGACAAGGTACCTACACAACTTTGTTCAAATCATATTAATTAATTAAAATATATATTGTCCATGGAATTTAATTATATCCTTCATCTTGAAGACAATTTCTTGATTGGTATTTTACTATTTTTACGTTACACTGTGGATTGTGAATATTGAACTTCCGAAACCAGCCCTTGTTGCCATATCAATTAATGCTAACTGTCCCCTCACTCCCTCATCTTTATGGAAGCCTTCAAAATGGTGTATTATTATATATACACCTACTTTTCATCTTAATTATCATTGTGATCTTTGGAGTCCCTTTCACTGAATTGTGGTGTGCTTCTGCTTACATTCATCAAATTAATTAAATATGTTTTCTTGTGCTGTGTAATAAAATTGGTGCCATTTGAGCTTGATCCACTGTCATAGAATGAAACACAACAATGAATGAAAGAAAGAAAGATCATAATTAAATTTTATTTTTCAAAATTTCTTACCTGCATGCAGGTACTTCTCACAACCAAAAAACCTTCGTCCATCATTGTCATCCTTTCAGGATGTTTCAAGTATTGCAACACGGCCACAAAACCATGTAGTAGTTTCAGAGCTTCGACTTGATTGAGACATAAAACCTAAATTGGAAAAAGTTAGGGTTGAGGATGAAATTGAAAGAGACTATATATTCAATTTATGAACCTAGGACTCGTTTTTCTTCTCTTGATTTCTCTTCGATGAGCATCAAATTTTTGGTATCCGATTTTGTTCTTTCTCCTCACGAAGAAGAACCCTCCTGGCGCGTTTCCTCTTCCCAACTCTGTGTTGAATTTCTGTGAGAAATAAAGATATGAATTTTCCTATTATAATTCAATTATTCATATAATATTTCCTATTTTAATTGCATAATATATGTGAATTGGTTTTAAATTTTTTTAATTGTGAAATTAATGACATGGATATAAAAATATAAAAATAAAAGTGAGGTGGCATCCACGTCAGCAATAAAATCGGAAAGCCCAAAACTTTGGGGTCACATGACCGGCACATGACATGAAACCACGTCGTTTTGGTAATTCCGGCAAAAATAGGACTAAAATCGGACAAACCTTATAAGATACGGGACCAAATTAAAAAGTTAATTTTTTTGGGACTAAAATTGGACAGTCAAAAAGTTATGGGACTAAAAAACTTTTTTTCTCGTGTTTTGTAATATGAACTTTTGAATGATGCACTATATAATATAGACCTTAGTTTTGGTGTGTTATGTAACTTACCCAAGTCCAATTGTATCACTAACATTTTTTATTTTATAAATTTAATATTTTACATTACTAAATATTTTTAATTTGTAATTGAAATTCTTTTAATCCTCATCACTATCTTCATCTTGATTTTATAAATTTAATATTTTATAAACAAATTGTTAACACACACATATATATAAACAAATTAAATTTATAAAATAAAAAATGTTAGTGAAATATCTATACAAATTGAACTTATAAACAATTAAATATATACAAATGAAATTAAAATTTATTGTAGCCTAAAATATTATATTTATAATTTTTTTTTAAAAAGTAGTGAAATATATATATATCTATATAAATGAATTAAAAAAGAATTAATTTGATGAATTGAAAATAAAGAATGTCACTCAATTAGGATTTATGTACAATTAAATACATAAAAAACTTACATATTAAATTATTTTAGTAGTGTAAAATATTAAATTTATAGAATTAAAAAATTATTTAAATATATTTAAATAAATTTGAAATATAAAGGAATTAATTTGATGAATTAAAAAAAACGTGACTCAATTTGGAGTTATATATAATTAAATATATATAAAAATTAAGAAAAAAATTGTATCACATCATCGATCATTGCTGGTTGAGTAACCTTCAACTCCTAGTTATAGAACTAAAAATACATTTTTTTAAATTTATAGGACAAAAATAAAAAAATCCAAATATAATTGAACTAAAAACAAAGTAAAATAAAATTAAGGGACAATTTTTTTAAAAAAATTTATATTATGAATAAATTTTATTTTTTTAGTTGGGACGCCTTTTATGACATTGGGTTGGACATTTACTGGTTTTTTTTTTGGGAAGGGGACATTTACTACTAGTATAAAAACAAAGGAAGTTGCATGGAGCTTCCACAATTAATTGTCACACGAGTTGTGAGTTTGAGTGAATTAAGCTTATAGTTAATATCAGCAATAATAATGTCGTCGTTTCTCTCTCTACAAAATCAAAATCTTCTCTCTCTAGTCCCTGTCCAGGAGCGACTCCAACTTCTTTCCCTAAACCCTACAAAACTCAAAAAATGTCCAACCTCCATCGCCTTCTCTCTCCGCTCAGCTACACCTTCACCCTCACTCCACAATCATACTCAAAACCTGCTCGAATCGGCCGGCCCCTTCCTCCGCCGCGACCTTCACGACGCAGACGAAAACCTGCCGCGCCTCGTGGCGGTGCTGCAGGCGGCCGGCGCCGGTGAGATCTGGCACAAGCACAACAGCTTCATCGAGCACCTCATCGGCGTCTACCGCATACTGAAGCTATGGAAGGCTCCCGACGCCGTTTGCCTCTGCGGCCTCTTCCACTCCTCTTACTCAAATTCCTACGCCAACAACGCCATCTTCCCGCTCTCACCCACCGGCCGCCACACCCTTCGCGCCCACGTCGGCGCCGCCGCGGAACGGCTAATTCACCTCTTCTGCGTCGTCCCCCGCCAGCCTCTCATCCACGATCTCCTCCTCTTCCGGTACACGGACGCCGAGCTCATCGAGCACCTCCGATCGTCGGAAATCTCCATTAACAAAATCAGAGGAGGTGGAAAGAAACTAGGAGGCGAAGAAGAGAGCTGGAGGACGAAGATTCAGTCCATTTGTCCTGCGGAGGGGATCAACGTGAAGCACATCAAAACAGGGGAGGATGTTGTGGTCTCAAGGAGGCTCCTCGCTACTTTCCTCCTCATCACAATGGCGGATTTCAGCGACCAGTTTTTCGGCTTTCAGGACTCCCTGTTCGACAACTCCGACGGCCGCCTCGAATTTTCCGGCAACAGTGTTCCGACTTCTCTGTGGCCCGGCGACGGTAAACCGGGTCTGTGGATGAACTCGGTGTCGAGAATGGGTGCAATCTACGCTTTGATTCAGAGAGAAGAAGAGATTTACGCGGCACAAACAGCAGGGGGGGATGAGGAAGAATTGGAGCTGGTGATTCCTCCGGTTTTCAATAGGTGCAGCTGCATTGTTAACTCCAAAGATCAGATCGAAGCGCTGGAATTGTACTGGGAGGCGGTGTGCAAGGCGGCGGTGTTGGGGGTGGAGAGGGCGGAGGAGCTGCTGTTGAGGAGTGTGGAGAAGAATCCATTTGTGGGGGAGGTTCAGGTGGTGTTGGGGCAGCTCTACTTGGGGAAGGGGGACTTTGAGGCGGCGGAGGTGGCGGCGGAGACAGGGCTGAGGTTGTTGCTGGAGTGGGGGAGCCCATGGGATAAGAGGATCTCGTGGGAGGGGTGGGTTGCATGGACTAGGGTTTTGTTGTTGAAGGCCAAAGAGAAATCGTGGCCTCAGGATCCCTGGGGTATTCTCAGTTTGGGACTTGTTAGGTAAACATGCATGCATCAAATCGATCACCACCCTAAAATTATAAGTCATGATGTTATGTAACTTTTGTTGTAAAATTAAAAGTGGAGAGTGTTTTGAAATAAATAATGTTGTGTGGAGAGGTGTTTGTAAAAAAAAAAAAAAAATCACTTAATTAATACTCCCGACATTTCATAGAAACTTGCAATTGAGGAAGAGTCCACATATTAAGAAAAAGTTGAATAAATAAAATTAAAAGTGTTTTGAGAGTTAATTTAAAATTTTATGTATGAAATAATAAAGTTAATTGGATTGAATGTAAACGTGGACCCAAAAATAAAAAAGTGATGACATTATTTGTGTGGGTGGATTGCACAAATGATCCCATGAAAATTTGTGCTCTTGAATTTGGTCTTTTTTTTAAGAGGGAATATACAAAAATAGCCAATGGTATATGTAGCCAATTTCCTTTTTAGCCATGTTGACCTAAAAAACTCTTTTTTAGCCATTTGACTATGTTTTTAGTACATACACCCCCCACTTAAATTTTTGTAGGACAAAAAAGCCCCTGCCCAATACCCTGCCCAAATAGTGTTCCCTCCAAAATAAAACACACTCTTCCCTCCAAAAACACACACACAATTCGATGTTCGGCACACAAGTCGACACACACAATCCACACACAATCCCGACGACACACACACAATCGATTTCCTGTAGCAGCTTCAATCGATTTCCCCTGAGAAGCCACCTCCTTCGTAAAAGAACCACATTGCAAGCATAATATGCAAATTGGAGTAAGGTGAACCATTCCCTGAAGCGCAACAACCTTCACAGTTTCACAACCTGACAATTCAATACAGGTATACATCAGCCATATACATTCCAATTCTTCAGTCAATTGTGACACGGGTATAGTGGATTATGCTTCATTGGTTCCTTGAGTGTCTGATTTTATTTTGATTGTTTGGAAGCAAGTCTTAGTTACCAAGCTACTTTTGTAGGATGATGGTTGCATACTGCACACCAAGTGTTCGGTTATATGCTTCAATCACATTTTAGTGCTATTTAGAACTATTTTACTAGTTCCCACTCACACATGAGTAGTCATTATTGATAGGAAAATGTTATACACTTGGAATGAATGATGTACATAGTTTATGCAAGTTGAGCCTCTGTGTTGTACTTGAAGCCCTGAATTCAATATGTTTCCCTGAAGTAGAGTAAGATTGAAAATGCCTTCAGGTTATTAATTCAATATATGCAAGAGAATGGAGGAGTTATATACATATATGTTCTTGTCTAATATACATAATGTTGAATGGTTTATTTAATTAGTGTTGATTGCTCTGCACTTCAAAGTGCTTCGAAATTTAATACCAACTAAAGAAGAGGAGGCAACACCGTTCAAAGTGTTTTGTTATTAGTGTTAGTCTTTATAATTAATTACAGTATTGTGGTTGTTTTCCTTATAGCAAATATGAAGAACAAAAAACTGGTGGGTGTGTACTTTAATGGAAAAATTGATGGTGAGTCTTATGTTAGGGGCAGTTTTGGAGCTTTTAGATTCGTATATGATAACACTACTAGCTTCTCATCTTTTGAAGAGGCCGTTGTAAATTATTTTGGATTGGGCAATATTTGTCAAGTGAATAGATTTTGGGAACTCGCTCAATTTGGCAATAGGAAAGTACTTTTTGAGATCAAGACGAAAGATGATGTTGAATGGTCAGTCATCGACAGCAAGTATCCTGAGGTCTATGTTACTTCGGAAAATCAAATTCCTAAAGTTCCCGAGCCATCCAAATTAGAACAGCCACCTATTGTTATGACTGCAGGATCTTTCAACCAAAAAACCTCATTTGTGGATTTACTCTCATCTATGATTGGTACAAGCGAGTCTCCCATTTTGATTGGTGAGAGTATTCAAAATACTGAACAAGGAGAAGATCCAACAGCCAAAGTAAATGAGGATTTTGGTATTAGTGATTTCGAAAGCGACTCTATGCAATCGTCTGATTCATCCGATAATGACATTCTGGATGGAAGTGGTGATGACACTTGTTCAGAAAAAGACACGATTCGCGTGGACATGGATCAAGTTTCAGCGCCACCGTGGAGTTTAGAAGGCATAACCACCAGTGCTTCGGATTCAGCGCCCGATATGCTGCCTAATTCTCCTCTTCCATCCAACGAAGCGAACCGTGGAGTTGTAAGTGTGGGAGACTCGTTTTTGACAAAGGAGGAGTTGGTTCACAGCGTTGGCCTGTACCATCTAAATAAAAAATTCGAGTTTCGTGTTAGACGTTCTTCCACTACGAGATGGTGCTTGTTCTGCCCATTGAATAACTGTTCTTTTTCATTGAATGCTGCATGCTCTCACGGGTCTTGGAGGATCACAAAGTTCATCACACACAATTGTATATTGGACCCGGACTGCCGCACGCCACTTAAACTGCCCGCGAAAGTGCTTGGATCAATCTATGCTGAAAAACAAAAAAAGATAAAGAGAAAGTATACCCCGGTCTCTATCATGGATGAGTTGAACAATGAGCACGGAATGAGTGTGTTGTACGCCCATGCGTACAGGTCTAAGCACAAGATGACCGACCTATTGTATGGTGCCCCCAATGAGTCATTCGAGATGCTTCCATTTTATCTCATCGCGCTAAGAAAGGCAAATCCTGGATCAGAAGTTAGCCTGATGAAAGAATCAGATGGAAGGTTCAAATTTACTTTCTACGCTCTTCAAGCATCGATCAATGACTTCCAAACCTATGCCCGTCCCGTCATTGTTGTTAATGGCACCCACCTCAAGGGGACATACAAGGGTATTGTCTTTGTTGCTGTGACACAAGATGTGAACCACCATATATTCCCCCTTGCAACGGGTATAGGTGCAGTAGAGAACAATGAATCATGGATTTATTTCCTCAAGAAGCTGAAAGACTCATTTGGTGAACCACCAGGGCTGCTCATTGTTTCCGACCAACATAAAAGCATAATTAAGTCGGTGAAGAGTGTATTCCCCAACTCATCTCATGGGTTGTGTTATCACCATCTCCAAAAACATTATGCTACATATGGGAAATCTGTGTTGCAAACCTTGAAACGAGCTGCGTATGCATACACTGTTTCAGAGCATGACATGTAATAGGTATTTGTAGGGTATTTGTAGGGTGAATGTATCAGGTTGCTTTTAAAAAACAGATCCTCAAATCCGACATTAGAACAGATTTAGATTTCAAATTCCTAAATCAATCATACCCTTAGTTAAATTTCCTTATCTCAAGTCTTTGAATCAACATTCAAGATGGTTACTGTGTAACAGTTACCAAACAGGAAGCTTTTTCATACTCTTGGTATACTTTGATGATTTACATATGTAATTTCATTTCGCATGCCTAATTTTTTTTTATTGTTCCTTGGTAGGATGATGAGAGTCATTGAATCAGTCAATGGTGGCAAGTTAGCTTCTTCGCTGAACAAAAAGGGCCGAGCATATTGGTCTAGAGCACACTGTAACACTCGACGCTACGAGTTCATGACCACGAATGCTGTGGAATCGTAGAACAAGTGAATTTTGTGGGCCCATGGAATGCCTGTTGTGCATGTGCTTGAAACCATAAGGGCAGATATGCAAGATATTTTCCACAAGAGGCGTGTGGAGTGTGAATCACACTTGGGCTATTTATGCAAGCGCGTCGCGGAGCAACTGTGTTCCCAGTTGAAGGAAGCTGATAAATATTCCGTACAGAATGTCTCTAATGGCTTGTACAATGTATCCAGGGGCAGCGACAATGTCATGGTTGATATCGTCCACCGCTCATGCTAGTGTGGAGAGTTCCAATTAGAAGGCATCTCGTGCGTACATGCTAAAGCAACAATAACGTAAGATATTCCCTCTACTAAAAATGATGATCTTGAAGCATCTATTAACTGATGGAACCTGTTGTATTCTAAAGTTGCATTTTGTCTTCATGTTGATTAGTTACAGTTGTTACGGATTGGTTGTTAGTTGTTACTGCTTGGTTGTTAGTTGTTACTGCTTGAATTTGTTACTACTTGGTTGTTAGTTGTTACTGCTTCATGTTGTTACTAGGGGTGTTAGTTCTTGCAGCAGTTATTAACTGATTGATTGTTAGTTGTTGCTGCTTCATGTTGATTAGTTGCAGTTTTCATCAGCAATTAAAATGTTCCGTAAATGAGTTTTTTAATGCTCTTTCATATGTACTGCAGGTTCTATGCCAATGATTAGTATTTTTTATTCCATCTGCTTGTTAATGAAACCTTATGCAAAGAAGTATTAATGTGGTATTTGCTTTCCCCATAATAGGAAATATAATCTGAAGGTTAGCCGCGTGAGAGGCATGTGGATGGGACAAATAATGTCAGTTCCTGACCCGAAGGATTGGACCGTTCCTGAAAATGCAGAAGAAATTGCTTGTGTCCCCCCAGATCGCCACACGCAGGCTGGTCGACCAAAAATGAGTAGAGAAAAATCAGGCATTGAGAATGCAACTGCAAAGCGCAAGAGGCAACGATGTTCGCGATGCAACCAAACAAATCACAACCGGAGTAGATGCCACGCGTACGTACCTCCCAACTCAACTCCAGCACAAGCTCCCAACTCATCTCCAGCACAAGCTCCCAACTCATCTCCAGCACAATCTGTACCCGATTTGGCTGAGCCGTCTTCTGCTAATGGTGATCGTCGAATGAGGTGTGCATTATGTAGAGGCCTTGGCCATTCGCGTAGATGTCTAAACATATGGACTGACGGTATTTGTTAGACTGCTTAGCATCAATCTGCTTCACAGAAACTCCAGAAACAAGACATTCAAAGAATTTAATGCACATGACACCGCAATCATGAAGATTTTTCTGGTTTGGGCACTCGTTATTCAGCTCAACATTCCAATTGTGGTCATCTCCTATAAGCTTCCCCAAAGCTGATGAAAACAGCTCAAACTCCTTCTTGCCTGACCACTTCTCAACAGAGGTACACAAAGAATCATACGCTACAATCTTATGCTCACTGTGATGAATTTCGTACAGCACCCAGTGGCCTTCACAAACGAGGGCGACACCGAAGACTCTTGGTTCTTTTCTCCATGGTAATCAACGTACATAACCAGGACAAAGCCAAATATGTATGCCATAAGATTCCTGTCGTTCTCCACCCAATCAAAGGCAGTATTCCCACTGCTGTTCTTAGCAAGATTCATCAAATTATTCAACAAATAGCATGTGTGTACATGTCAGAGAATAGAAGTACAAACTATATGAGATATTAGATGGAAGGACGACAAAATTTTTCCTTATTCGTAAAATTACCCAGAAGTTAAAGTCGACAGCGGTCCAGTGATCATCGAATAAATTTGGCCACTTCTTAGCCTTCAGCATGACAATGTGCATGACCAACTCCAGGTTCTAAAGGATACAAGTATTGGAAATACATAAATATGTTATTGTGAGCTAAAAAAAAATTACACAGAAATAAAATAAATATAAGCTACCCGATTTGAGAGCCATCCTCTATGCGACCAAATCGTCTGCATCCAGTCGTGGTCAATAATATCAGGAGGGGTGTACATGGGAATTTGTAGTGGAGCCGCCTTCTTTTTCGGAACCAGGCCTTAAAGGGTCGAGCTTCACTGTTTGTAAAGCTGTAAAACGGCCAGTACTTGCCATTTTCTCCAATTTCATCGAGATTGGGTTGCAGCTTGTCCATGACAAGTGAAGTATCCTCTGCACTTGGCTAAAACAAAGAGAAAACAACAAATTATGCCCTGCGTACTAATTCTTTAAATTACTAGTCACGGAGAAAGATAACAATTGTGATCTTAATAACATTGAAGGAGGAGTTATAGACATACCTGAAATTGTTTTCTCCTCATAGTCCGGGTTCTTCTTGGAGGTGAATCTGAAATTTCAATGAAATCGTATACCTTTTCATCAACACTTTGCTCCTCACCATCCGCACCAACACCAGCACCAGTCCACACCAACACCAACACCAGCCATCTCACCATCCGCACTGGGACCCTTGACCCCAAAAACATCAACAGCCTCATCTACTTTGTCACCAACACCTTGGTCCTCATCATCACCAACACCAACACCAGGCCCCTCGTCAGCAACAACAACCTCATCTACTACAATACCAGCATCCTCACAACACACATGAGCTGAATCTTCACAAACACTTGGCTCCTTGCCAAAGACACCATCCCCGTCGCCACAAACACCAGCCTCGTCTACCTGAACAGCAGTCTCACCACCCACACCTACCTCACAATCAGGAGATTACTCAAACTGAAATGATAAGTTTTTAATATAGTTACAATACAATATTAACATGTAAAATATTAAAAACATACTTGCATTAATGTAGGTTAATTAAATTGACAACCTGACCTCCTGTTGGTGTGTGACATGGAGTTTGCATCCCTTTGGTACGCATGAGGTCAAAAAATTTTGATTGACACTGCTTAATTTGAGCAGCAGCTGAGACCAATTCTCTAAACCCTCCATCAAGAGATTGATTTATCTCTCCCCGTATCTGTTCTATAGCATTGTTAATCTTTTCTTGCGCAATTCTCTTAAACTTCAGCGTTAAATTCTCAATCTTGTCTTTTGCAAGGGCCTCAAACTTCAAAGACATTGTTTTCTCAATCTTTTCTTGCGCAAGGGTCTCAAACTTCTGCATTAAATTCTCAAAATCAGGGGGTGGAACTTGTTTTCCAAATTCTTCCTCGTCTCCAGCCACCTCCTTGAATTGCACACTCGATTGCAAATTATCCACTCTATTATTTACAGTCCTTTCAGCTTCCCACTCCACTGCAATTGTCCAAAATGGGTTGTTCCTCTCTGCCTCACTTGGTAACAACCTTCGGTGTACAGGCTGTAATTTTGGAGTTAGCTACAATGGACGAAATAGCACATAATAACAAAGAAAGATTGTTTGCTAAATACATAATTAGGTGTATAGTACCTGGACAGCAAATTCCACTGTTTTCATTGTCATGCTTTTGGACAACAGGTGGTACTTAGGAGAGTGAGGCAATGTTGTCCACAGAATCATCCTTGATTGACCATCAATTTGAACAGAAACTCGTTCGGGACAGCAGAGAGTGGCAACCCACGGCAGTGCCTCAAATGCCCAAAACTGCAGTGCATAGGCAAAACCGTAGCAATCTACCTCCGGAGCCCTGTTCACATGTAGCGCATATATCTTACGTTTTTCACCCACACTGCTTCCAGCATTATTCAATTTGGGCAACAACCGCGTGCGAATATCGTCCAAGAGGAACTTGTATGACAACAACCCCCACGGGACATCATTGAAAATCGATAAATTATCCGCTAGGTGGATAAATCTGAGATCAATCTTGGCATTGCTCATGTGCTTCGCAAACAGAATACCATGAACAATCAACAACAATACCAATTTCAAATCATCATCGGAATCGGGGGCACCTAATGATAGGAATGCAAGCTTGATGGTCGTCAGAAATATGTTACTCCCGTACTTAGAAAAATACTTATCGTATAAGCTCGATTGGGAGGGCATTGCTGTTGGTCTTGTCCCAAATCTTAGAAAAGTAATCAGAGAAAACTCTATTGCCCCGAACAAAGTTTCTGAGCCACAAAATTCAAAATGAAGCTCTTCTACTGACACATTTTTCTTCAACCGTGAAAACATATGCTGCATTAGCACAGAACTGAATTTGTGCTTCTTAACAAATAAGAAATGTCCAAAACAGCTGTCTTGGAACCTCTTCAGATTCTGATCAGACAAACGATCTTTAATAAGGTCGATTACGTCGAGATCAACCCTACATCTTATACTGGTTGACAACATTTTATGGCTTTATCAAGGAGCAACTACATAAATCAACACATGAAAAGAACTTAGTTCAGATTAGAAGTAGATGATGCAAAGCGTAGAGTTGAACCACTAAATCACACCTTCCATAGAACTTTGTTTATCCAAATTCCAAAGAGGTTGTATATCAGGTGAATTTTAACAGAAATACAACAACAACAAATACAACCACAAAAAAATCTTTCAGGGAAATTTTAACAAACACTTGGCCTACACAAAAAATAGTTCTAAAATAAGATAAATACATTACAGAGTTCAACTAAAATCATTACTCATGTGCAGATGACTTGAATTTCGACATGCAGCTATAAAATAAGACAAATACATTACATAGTTCTTCAATTCGACAACACAAAGTTTAGGGCATCGAAACTGAGAGACTCACAACCAATAGTTTCAGCAAGGGTTCGCGTTCACAACCAATAATTTCAGCAAGGGTTCGAGTATTTACCTTGAGTGGAACCG
Organism: Prunella vulgaris; assembly: GCA_026898435.1. Classification (NCBI taxonomy): domain Eukaryota; kingdom Viridiplantae; phylum Streptophyta; class Magnoliopsida; order Lamiales; family Lamiaceae; genus Prunella; species Prunella vulgaris. The sequence goes on along the minus strand of JAPKLY010000087.1, from coordinate 206,659 downwards.
ATATTAATGGGATGTCGCTGCCGACTACAGAAGCGAATGGCCGTGGCCGTGAATGTTGAGGAAGGACGCCCTTCTCTTGATCGTGAAAGTAACGAAACCCGATTGAATAAAAATTTAGACGAACTTAAAAAATCCCGATTGAAAAACTTTGAAAATGCGAAGAACTTCGAAGAAACGTCAAGTAGGAGAGAGGACACGGGAAGATTCGGGCAGGAGTGAGAATGAGATTGAAATTGAATTTTTTGAATTTTTAAGGGTAATATTGTCTTTTTAAGTCTAGAATGGCTAAAAAATATATTTTTAAGTCAACATGGCTAAAAAAGAAATTGGCTACATAGCCATTGGCTAAAAAAGAATTCCTCCCTCTTTTTTTTAATATAGATGGTCTCATATGTGCTATTTATTTTAACGGGTGAAACTAAATATGCTAAAAAAAGAATCGAAAAAGAACGTGAGACCAGCTCTGTTGAGTAGAAATTCTCATGGGACAAAAAATGCAATTTACCCTATTTTGTGTAAATATATAAATACTATAAAAGTGGAGTTTATGAAAGAATTTTCTTTTTTTTGGTTTTCAAATTCTTGTGGGGCGGAGGGAGTAATAATTAAAAATTTTGCATTATAGTGCAACTCAAGTGCATTTTTAAAATGTTACATAAAATATTATTGTAAAGTTATTATTGAAAAGTGTATTTTTAAAAATTCACTTTTCAATAACAACTCGTGTGACTTTTCAATAATAAATAATGTAAATTTTTTAAAATACCTTAAATTACACGGTGCACCCAATGCATGGAAGACTAAAATTTATAAAAAAAGTGTCTCAAACATAATCAATTCTACATAATTCAAAAATACTTAGGGAAAGTTAACAGGGATTGTATCAGCGAAGCCAAGTTACAGAAAAATTTATCAAAAGAAATAAAAGATGATATAAAATAACGAGTCTGAGGCCGGAGCAGCATCCCAACCCCAAGAAGGTGTTATATATCCACCACCTGAACCCGGCCAAATTGGGATGAGGACCAGATCCACGAGGGGAAGAACCTTCAGCTGCTCAGCCTTGTTGGGGGCAGGTGGAGGGCGAGAAGCATTGCCGGCGACATATTTCCTTAATTTGCAAATTCAACAGGGGCCCGGGATCATATAATGTTCTTGCCCGTGTGTCGAGAGATGGGGGATTGTAACTGTGATCTCTTGAGCTGCAAAGGAGGTGATCAGGAGTAAATTACAAGAGTAGCTATAGTAGTAATATTGCTCACACAGTCTTTTAAATGAGGTTTAAGAGGATGGATCTTATATTGAATGCACTACACAAATAAAAGTAGAGAGAGAAACATCAAAAGAGGGAGTATTCTCCACAAATCTGCGAGTTCATTATTTTACATCGTTACTATCTATTGATTGTTGATGTCGTTTGCCAACTCAGGCCACACACATTTCACCATTCCAAAAATTGACCGACAATAGTAATTAAACAAAATAAATACTTCATCTGTCCCATTATATCACTACAAAAAAAACGGGTTTTAGCGACCGCCAAACGGTCGCAAAACATAGCTAGCGACCGTTTTTGCGACCGCCGAAGGCGGTCGCTAAAACACCAGTCGCAAAAATTTAGCAACCGCTTTTATGTGACGGTCGCTAAATTACGACCGCCAAAACGGTCGCAATAGCGGTCGGAAAAAAAAGTCCGGGTATTGACCCGGTTTGATTTTTTAATATAAATTAAAAATATATTATTATATAATTAATTAAAAAAAGTCCGGGTATTGACCCGGTTTGATTTTTTAATATTAGCGACCGCCATTCTACGGTCGTTAAATTTAATTTAGCGACCGCTTATAGCCGTCGCTAATTGTATTAATTAATTATAATAATATATTTTATTTTAATTTTGCGACCGCTTGATGCGGTCGCTAATTTATATTAACGACCGCTCGAAGCGGTTGCTATTTATTTTAAATATTTATAATAATAAATTTTATTTTAATTTTGCGACCGCCACTAGTGGTCGCTAATCTTTTACGTAGCAAAAAAAATGTGGCCAAGGTGGTTCGAACCCAAGCCCTTTCAAGGGCTGGCTGGGCTCGAACCGCTTGGCCACGTACCCAACAACTTAACCATATCATCACATATTTTATATGAGCCTTATTTGGCTCAGAATAAATGTTGTAAACTTTGTGCCGACAAGGAGTCGAACTCGCGACCTCTGGGCATCTCATAGGTGGATGTTCCACTAGGACACTTGTTACTTTCGTTTATTTTTCTGCAACTAATTGTATATAACACCAAATTAAGTCACGTTTTTTTTTTAAATCCATCAAATTAATTCCTTTTCGTCTGTAATTTATTAATGTATATATATTTCAATAAATTTTGTTAATGTTATAAATTTTATAATTTACATTTCTCTTTTTTTTTAATTTTATTCGTCTTTTTGCAATTAATAGTATATAATTCCAAATTGTGTCTTGTTTTTTTTAAAATTCATCAAATTAATCCTTTGATACTTAATATAAATATATATATATATATATATATATATATATATTTCAACCATAAAAATGTAATGTTATAAATTTAATAATTTACAATACCAAATTTTTAATTTGTTCATTTTTATTCAATTAATTGTATATAACACCAAATTAGCCATAAATTTTAATATTCTAAATTACTACTATTTGATATCATAAAAAATAATTTTGATGTAAAACATAAAATTTTAAACATTCAAGATATATTAATAAAAAGTTAAAATACTTAATATTCAATTAAAAAAAATTGTTCAACATAACAAGCCGTTAGAATTAAAATCGGGCTCCCATCCTTCAAGATCCCCACCATCGGCACCCTCATTCCCACGACCCGTACTAGCACCACCACCCGTACCGGCATTTGCCTCATCATCCGAGTCCTCCGGAAGTGGAATATTAGTAGCTTGAGAAACTTGAGTCAACCAAGCCTGCATCTTCCTTTCTTTTCTCTCTTGCTTGGACAACTTGTCCTTCAACTCGGTCACTTCCTGCTGGAGATTGACGTCAGGATGAGAGGACATAGAATATGATGCTGAGCTTCTGCGGTGCTTCTGACGGGTAATCTTATTGTAAGCTCCCAACCCTAGTATCTTACCCCTATTGACTCCGGCCAAATCAACATTGAGGCGGTCCTCATCAATAGGGGTAGGTGTAGGGTTCTCCGGAGTAGGTGACGCTTGTGTCCGAGCCTCATCGAGAGCAGTTCTAAACTTGTTCTGAAATTAAACAAAATAAAATATTAACTTTATTTTAATAGAATAATTAAAATCTATTTAGTAGTACATTCTAATTAGATACTTACGTGAAGTTCGGTGGTGCGGGCATACGTGGAATGTCCAGCCTCATTCACAGGGTGAAGAATGGAAAGAGACTCGAAGAGTTTGGGCCTCCGCCCGTACTCTTTCTCCTTTAAGAATTAATTATAATAATTAAAATTAAATATAATAATTAATTATAATAATTTAATTAAATATAAGAATTAATTATTAAAATACTTACAAAGGCGAGCCCGTGCTCGTAGGAGGTCCGGGAGCCATCGCGATATCTGGCGACTCCTTCTCCGTTCGGATTGCTCATCCGATTTTCTCGCGCCTTATGATCCCTCTCCTGGTGTGCTGGATTGGTCCAGTAACCGACCAATCCGTCCCAGATCGCCCGTCCATCCTCGTCTCTCCCCAAGTCAACCGTCTCCCCTTTAAGTATCCATTGTTTCTTCATCTTGGAGACGATTTCCTTCATCCGGCCCTGTGCTCTACTGTACCATAGCTCATCCACCCTAACATTGTCTGCCGAATCCAAAAGCATAATTTCTGCAATTCAAACAATTTCCAACAATTAATTACCCAAAATATTAATAATTACTCAAAATATTAATTATTACGCAAATATTAATAATTTTATACCTTAAACTCGTCAAACATCGCTTTCCTCTTGGGCCCAGGTACACCAGTCCACGATGCAACTCCATAAGGCCAGATGACCCTCATAATGCACGTCGTGACGTTCTCAGTGACCGTGTGGCCCGGAAGCAAGCTGAATAAAAAATTTATTTTAGGAATTATTATATAACAATAAAAAAAATTATTAATTTACTTAATGTCCCTCCTTTACTTCAATAAACTGTCGGGTCTCACGTAATGGGTGTTGCCGCGATGAAGATCCGATCTCATGAGACTGGGAGGGCGGGGCATCAGACACTCGGTGGCTCGAATCTCTGGTAAAGGGAGGACTCGTGGCCTCCTCCCTCTCCCTCTCCCTCTCTCCTGACCGTCACCCTCAATGTGATCGCGTTGTTGACTCATCTATACCAAATAAACAATTCAACATTTGTCAATATCAACACTAACACTAAACAATATCAACACTAACACTAACACTAAACAATATCAACACTAACACTAAACAACAATAAACACTAAACACTAACACTAAACAATATCAACACTAACACTAAACAATCAACATTTAACAATAATAAACAATATCAATATCAACACTAAATAAACAAGTTATCAAACATTATTTAACCAAATAATATTCTGAATATAAAGCAAATAATATTCTGAAAATAAACCAAATAATAAACAATATATAAACAATATATAAACCACAATAAACCAAAACAACAATAAACCAAACCAATTTTTCAACAATAACCACAATAAACAATATATAACAACAATAAACCAAAACAATTTTTCAACAATAATAATACTGACTATTTCAATTTATTTGAAAGTTAATAATAATAATAATAATTTTTCAACAACAATAATAATAATAACAGACCAAAACAATAAACTGAAAACAATTAACTGAAAATAATAATACCTCTCACCGGAGGTTCGACGGTGGCGGAAGGCAGGTTGCGCAACGGCGGCGGAAGGAGGCGGACGGAGGCGCTACGGCGGCGGCAGGACGACGCGGCGGGAGGAGCAACGGCGGCCGGAAGGAGCAACGGCGGTGGTAATTTTTGAGACGGTCCGGTGAAAGGGGTGATTTAATCTGGTTATTTTTTTGTGACCGCCTATAGCTGTCGCTAATGATAATAAGGCGGTCGCTAATGTACGCGGTAGTGGCCACGTGCCAACTCCGTATTAATAGTCAATGACAGTGTTTTGCGACCGCCAATAGCGGTCGCAATAGATAATATGGCGGTCTCTATTTCCTTATTCGAATTAATAAACCGCCTTTTATCCCCGCCCTTGTTTTTTATTTTGCGACCGCTACAAGCGGTCGCTATTTTTATTTTATATTATGGCGGTCGCTAATCTTTTTTTAATTTTTTCACATTTTTTATATTATTATATTAAACCTTGTTAATTATATATCTTATAATGCTTATATTATGATACTAACACCAAGTTTTAAATTATATTATGATACTAACACAATGTTAATTAATTAAATATATATACAAAAGCACTCTCTTAATCATCCTCGTCATCGCTATCTTCCTCATTATCATGTTCTTCTTCATCTTCATCTTCATTATCATCATCTTCCTCATTATCATCATCTTCCTCATCATCATCTTCGTCTTCCTCTTCATCTTCTTCCTCTTCATCTTCATGTACTTCTTCTCCTTCCTCTTCGTTTTCAACAATTACCATATCTGGATTTGCAACCACTAAATCAACTGAAGAATTTATACCTTCGTCCTAAACCACTGTTTTAGCTTCTTGCACTTCAGTTTGGAATGGATCTTCAAATTGTGCAGTTTCTAAAGTGGATAAATTAGGCATTTCCACCAACGACCTTGCTTTGACCTTGACCACTGTTCTTAAGTTCGGTTTGCCTGAAACCGGATACTTGCAGTAATATACCTGAGATGCTTGTGATGCAAAGATGAACGGGTTGTATGCAGCTGGATATTTTTTGTTGATGTTAATATCAACGATCTTGTAGTTCGCATCGACTCTCTTCCCTTCTCGACCCGGATCAAACCATTCACAGAAGAACAAAACAATTTTTCTCCGTGGCCACCCTGGATATTCAACTTCAACCACCTCTTGCAACACACCATAGTAATCGACCGGTGCTTCGTTGAAGTTTTCACTGGTAACACAAACACCGCTGTTTGAAGTGGCTTTTACTGAAGCATACGCAGATGTGTGAAATTTAAAACCATTTGCATAGTACCCATTATAATATGTCACTTGTCGTAGTGGTCTTTTGCTCAAAGCTTCAAGATGTGGATTCTGAAGCTGATTACTTTGTCCCTACAAATATTAAATTATTACAAGATTAATAGTATTAACTTTGAGGCGAATATATAATATGAGGTAGTGTTACATACCATTTTTTGGAACCAAAACATGAATTTCTGGCGAATTGCATCATACACATCTGCTTCTATGATGCCTGGTAATTGTTGACGCGTTTGCTCACAAAACATCCTTACATATCAGAAACACTAGTATTAAAATACTAACATAACTTCAAAAAATGAGTAAAAATATAAAACTCACTGTATGTATGGTTGAACCTCGGACGTATTCATTAAAGCATACGAATGTATCGTCTGTTCTTCCCAGTCACTTTGGAAATACCGTTTGGTCCCCTTACCGAGTGGTCGACCATCATGTAAGAATACCGACAGCATACCATCGAACTCACGAAGAAGATGATCTTCTGCGCGACCATCATAGTTGCGAGGCTCGTTTCTGATCCTCATTTGAACTTGATCGCCGAAATAATAAGAACAGAATGTACCAACCTCTTCAGTAAGATAAGCATTAACAATGGATGCTTCAATGTGTGCTGTATTTCCAATATTACGTTTCAAGTTGTGGAGATACCTAAAAATAGTAAATTCAATACTTAATGAACAATAAAATAACATAAAAATTAGAAAGAAACAAATAAATAAATAAATTTATACTTACCTCTCAAAAGGGTACATCCACCTATACTGCACTGGACCACCATGTAAAGCTTCATACGGTAAATGAACAGGTAAGTGCTCCATCGAGTCAAAGAAACTAGGTGGAAAAAGTTTTTCCAACTTGCACAATATAAAAGGGATGTCTCTATCCAAACGCTGCATGTCGTCCACTTTAATCATTGAGGTCGTTAAATCTCTGAAAAATAGACTCAATTATGTGATGACACTCCATACATTATTCGGAAGTGAGTACCGAAAGACAATCGGTAGCAACCGCTGCATAAAAACATGACAGTCATGACTCTTCATCGGACCGATCTTCCCAGTTTCTGGCTCAAACGACCTACCTATGTTGGACACATAATTGTCCGGAAAGCGCAGTTCCTTCACCCATTGACATAATTTTTTCTTCTCTACTCTGGAAATTTGGTAGCATGCTTGTGGAAACTCACCTGGTCTTCGACCACTGGACAGACTAGGACGAGAACAGAACTGACTTAACTCTTCTCTGGATTTTGCAGTGTCTTTGGTCTTGCCTTCTGTATTCAAAATCGCGTGGAACAAGTTATCAAACACATTCTTCTCTATATGCATCACATCCAAGTTGTGTCTAATCAATAATTTACTCCAATAAGGCAAGTCCCAAAAGATGCTCCTCTTCTTCCAACCTCCTCGGATCTGTTTGTTGTGTTCCATTGCGTGCTCCTCAGTAATTTTCCACAAGCCAGTTACTGTAACCTCTCTCAACAACGAATCTCCTAAAATAAAATGTGTATTGTTAAACTAAATAAATCAAACTCTTATAATATTATAAACAATGTATAAATACCTGTTCGAACTCGTGGCCTTGGACGCTTTACAGGAGGTCTACCCTTTAGAAAATTCTTTCTGTCCCTCCGAAAGGCATGATCATCACATAGAAACTTCATGTGGTTGTCGAACCATGATATCTTTTTACTCTTTGGAAGATAAAATGCATTAGACTCATCCATGCAGTACGGGCACGCTAGTCTTCCAGCTGTCGACCACCCAGATAACATAGAATATGCTGGAAAGTCACTGATGGTCCATAAAACAACAGCCCGTAACGTGAAGTTCTCCTTTCGGTACACGTCGTACGTCTCTACTCCCAAATGCCACAAATATAACAACTCTTTAATCAACGGCTGAAGGTAGACATCCATTTTATGCTTCGGGTTGTGAGGACCAGGCACCAACACAATGAGAAATATGTGTTGAGGCTTCATGCACAACCAAGGGGGTAGATTGTACGGAGTCAGCAAAACAGGCCACAAAGAATACTTCTTCCCGTGCATACCGAATGGAGCAAATCCGTCTGTGCACAAACCAAGTCTCATATTTCGCTTCTCACTCGCAAAATCTGGGAACTCTCTATCAAGATGTCTCCACGTATTAGAGTCTGCAGGATGACGCATCTCTCCGGAATTCTGATCAGAACACTCCTCAGCATGACATGTCATGTCTTTTGCAGTGGCACTCGACTGATATAACCTCTCTAGACGAGGAGTGATGGGAAGATAATACATCGACTTGAAAGTTGTCTTCTTCCTACGATCAGAGGGTTTGAACCTAGGGTGGCTGCACATCCTGCACTGATTAATGCTCTCGTCATCGCCCCAAAACAGCATGCAACCATTGGTACAACAATCAATCTTCTCAAACGGTAAACCCATATCCTTCAACAGCCTCTTACTTTGATAGAAATTTTCTGGCGCTGTGTTCTCTTTAGGTAGGGCCCGTTTAAATAACTTTGCAAATTGATTGTAGACTTTCTGACTCACTTTGCCTTCAGTTTTGATCGACAACATCTAAGCGTTGAATGACAACTGAGTCTCAGTATATCAACCAGGAAATAATTTTTGATCGACAGATTTGAACATCTCGAAAAATTTCTTTGAACGGAGATTTGGTTCCTCCTCCATGGTTGTATGATGAACACCCAAACCAGACTCATCAATCATTGTATGATACCGTTGGAATTCATCTAGCTCATCCAATGGTGTAGACGGGTCGCAGCTCGAAACACCAATATCAAATCTCTCACCTCCACAACTACTCAACTGATCATAGAAGACAATTATTGTTTCCAAATTATAATTCCACCTGCTTTCGCCATGTCCGGTCCAATTATAATAAAATGAAGCAAAACTGAACCTCACAAGATGAGTTTTAACCTCATCTATGCTCAAAAATCTCCTGTTACTATACTTTTTGCCTGAACAAGGACATCTAATCCGACCAAAACTATCCATGCAATTTGGTTTACTACAAGCAAACGTAATAAACTCATCAAGTTTCCGCAAAATTCATAGTTCATATTTCCTTGTATCAAACGAGGTATTTCATACATCCAACGACGATCAGGGAGTTCCATCTGATACAAATTAAAAATACATCACATATAAATTCTAAAAAAATTCGGCAGAGTTTCGACTATAAACAAACATATCCAATTTTTTTAAACAAAAAATCAACTATAATCAATTACAATAATTATTCACATTATCATTTTAATACATGCATATTATAAATTCTAAAATTTAATTATTGACAATAACACTTAATTATCACATATATATATAATACACAAAATAAATATTAAACGGTAAAATTGTAAAAACGTACGGTGAATTAGCGAAGCAACGAGCACAATATAATAATAGACCTCCACAATTGCCACCAACACGTTGAAACAATGCTTGTTTGAATTTGGGAGGATTTTGTGAGAGGAATTGGGGTTTTTCCCCCGAAAAAACTAAAGAAAAAGGGGCAGAATCTGTTCTATAATCGCGTATTAGCGACCACCATTTTTAAATTAACGACTGCTTAGGCAGTCGCAAAACAATAAAATTGAATGGGCCAATAATTGCGCAACAACCCTAAATCGGATCTTAAATTTGCGACCGCAAAATGCGGTCGCTAAATTAAAATATATTTGTGACCGCCAAAAAAGCGGTCGCTAAATCAATATTTCCTTTTGCGACCGCCAAAAAGCGGTCGCTAATATTAATACCCGAACCGGGTCTTTAATTTCGGGTTGGCGGCTCCGGTTTTAACATTTTGCAACCGCTAAAGCGGTCGCTAATCTCAGTGAATTATTTGCGACAGCGTTCAATCGGTCGCAAACTTGGTAAATAATAATTTGCGACCGCTTACCGACGGTCGCAAAACTTTTTATGGACTTAGCGACCGCCGACGGTCGTAAAATTTTCAAACTTCACCAAAACGCTGAAGCGGTCGCAAAAGCGGTCGCTAAACTCTATTTTTGCGACCTCTTTTTTGGCGGTCGCTAAAACGCGTTTTTTTTTGTAGTGTATGTTTCCCATTATGTTATTTTCGTCCGTTCCACTATATGTTTTTCATTTATTTTTTTTACCTTTTTTTGAAAATTACTATTCACTTTATTATTATTATTTTCATTATTTTTTACAATATCTACTCTCACTTTTTTTTATTGCATCATTTATACTTTTTGATGTTTGTCTTAATCCGTGTGCCAAAAGTAAGAAAAATATATCTTTATACTACTCCCTCCGCCCAGCTATAAGTTGCTCGTTACTTTTGGGCACATGAATTAAGGTAAAAATGAAAAATTATAAGTGATGTGATGAAAAAAGTGAAAAAGTATAAGTGATGTGACGGAAAAAAAAAGTGAAAAAATAATGGAGGAAATAGTGTAAAAAGTATTAAAAATAATAATAAAGAGGTAAATAGTAGTTTCCAAAAAAAGGTAAAAAAGTAAATGAGCAATATATAGTGGGACAGACGAAAATGACAACATGAGCAACTTATAGTGGGACAGATGGAGTACAATTTAAAACCATCTATAAAATAACTACAATTTAGTCCACTTTTTAAATCTAAAATACAACCAAATGTTAAGATTTAAAAAAAAAAACACATCACGAATTGATACGTCGACACAGTACACAAATTGCTCTATAAGTAAAATAAAATATTCGGTTCCTTTATACTGTACTATACACTTATTTATATTCCCTCTATTCCGATATATGTTGTTTGTTTTCTTTTTTTTTTGGCATAAGAACTAAGGCAAAAAAATTTAAAAGTATAATATGATGGAAAAAGTAAAAAAAAAAATAGGGATTATAGTTTTATATGCCCAATAAGTTGACACCAATTTGATTTTGGTACCAACCAATTGCTTATTTTGATTTTGGTCCTATAAATTTAAAAATATTTTGAAATTGGTCATATTACCTGTAATAGCATGTTGCACATCTTTGTTTGACTTTTTATTACAAGTGCATTGATAATTGAATCTTAATGTTTGGGGCAATATTTATTTAAATAATTTCTTATAATTATTTTTTAAAAATTCAAATTATAAAAAAATGTTAAAAAAAAATTCATAATATATAAATAAAATAATCTCAATATTAATTAAGAATTATTATTAGAAATTTACTACTTATATTTAAAATTTTGAAATTTATAAAAAATACTAAACAAAGATAATATATTACTCCTTCCGGGCAATAATTTTATTCTTAACGAAATGGACGTGACTTTAAAAATATATATATAATAAAAATGTAAAATTCATTTATAAATAAAATAATTATTTTTGGAGATAATAATAAAATAATAATTCTTTTATAAAGTAAATGAGAATAGATTTTTAAAAAAAATATAAATACGGATTGGGTATAATTGTAAAAATCAGATTTGTTTACATTTGAAAACTTATGATTTAATTCATAAATAGCTAAAAACTCATGTGGGTACTTATTTCTTTGATGACACATTAGTTAGTGCATGGTTTATAATTTTTTTAATCGGAAGAAGAATTTTTTTAATTGAAAATATATGGTAATTATAATATGGTTAAAGAGATTAAAAATATATATATAATATTATTTTTCTAAATATGATAATATATCATTATTATATTTTATTACTCTCTTTTCATCTTATAATCCTCCTCAACTAAATAAATAATAAAATATATTAAGTTAATTCTTTGCTTATTTATTTATTTATTTTAGTATTATTTATTAATCAAGTATTATTTCTAAAAATTTATTTATTTTTAGTATTATTTATTAAGTTAATTCTTTTATTATTTATTTGTTAACTTAATTTATGTTATTTAATAAATAAATTCTTTTATTATTTATTAAGTTAATTTATAAAAAATACTAAATACATAAATTTAATAACTTAATTAAAAATTGTTAAACAAATAAATAATAAAAGAATTAACTTAATAAAAAATCAAATAAATTAAAAAATGTTAAACAAACAAACCAATAAATAATAAAATATATTAAGTTAATTCTTTTATTATTTATTTGTTTAACATTTTTTAATTTATTTGATTTTTTAAATCAACTAATTATTTTCTATAGCTTATTTGTATTATATTTTTTTTATTTGAAATTAGTATTTTTTATAAATTTTAAAATTTTAAATATAAATAGTAAATTTTTAAAAAAGATTCTCAATTAATATTGAGATTATTTTATTTATATATTATTATTAACAAAGAACATGTTGCCTTTTAAAACCTGATCTAATTTGAAAATATTCTGATTTTTTTACAATTTTTTATATTTTAATTTTTTTAGAAATAATTGTAAGAAATTATTTAAATAAATATTGTCCCACAGATATTAAGACTCAATCATCAATGTCACTTGTAATAAAAAGTCAAACAAATAATTATATAATCACTGACCGGTTGTGCAACCTGCTATCACAGGTAATAGGACCAATTTCAAAATATTTTTAAATTTATAGGACCAAAATCAAAATGAGCAATTGATTGGGACCAAAATCAAATTGATGTCAACTTATTGGACTTATAAAACAATAATCCAAAAAAATAATAGAAAGTGTTCTTCTTGTATAAATGCCCCAAACATTTAACCTGAAATTAATACTTATCTTTTCATTTTGCATAATACACGAATATAATTATGCATGGTCCAGTTTATTAATTATAGCACAAAAGGACGGCCAATTAAATAAAAGCACTCATTACAAATTTATTAATTTGTCAATTCTTTTATGAAACGATGTATTTACCATACAGTGATTTTTTTTTAATGGAAAATCAAACTCGATTCTCCGATGGAACATATATATTAATGAGGAGAACTTGTAACAGGAATTTACCATTATGATATCATACCATTTTTACCACTTATTTTATTCTTACGGAAATGTATGAATAAATAAAGAATCTCAACTCCATAATCAGCATTTATTAAATGCAAATTCTTAAGTGGCAATTGAATTTTTTATTCAATTTTAATAATTAGTCAATATTAAAAGTGCAAAATTTAATCAATTCAAATTTCTAAGTCAAATATTTTCAGATTTTCACTTTCCACAAACCCTCAATTGCATTTACCACTAGGGGTGGGAATAGGTCAGGCTACCCGACAGGAGCCTACGGCCCGGCTTACTAAAAGTCTTGTTAGGCTCGGCCTATTTAATAAATAGGCCAGGTTCAGGCCTTTTCAAAAGCCTATTTAGTTAAATAAGCCAGGCCCGAGCTTTTTTAAAGGTCTTTTAAGCCCAACAGGCCGGCCTATTTAATATTATATATATAATATATAAATATATATTTAAGATATTAATTTATAAGATATAATTTTTCATTTTTATTATTAATTATATATAGATGCTCTAATGGAACATGGTCAATGACCACAGAAGGTGGTAAGTTGAAGAAAATATGAACAAATATATTTTTTTTTGTGATTTTATTTTTCTTTATAAGTAGTTGAAGAAAATTGGAAGGAACATTTATCATTTATTTATTAATTTTTTGAACTACTTTATAGTTTTGTTATTGTTTTTTTTAGTGAGTTGATGTAAGTTTTAACGATGTTATTTGTGATTTAATAAAATGTTTAATACTATTATTGGTGTTATTGAGACATTTGTTAATTTTATAAATATAGTTTTGAAATTTTCATAATGAATAAAAGGTTATAAAATTTTTTTATTAGATAGACCTTTAAAAGGCTTTCAGGCCTGACCTATTTGCTAAAAAGGCCCAGGCCGAGCCTACTAAAAAGTTTTTCATAGATAACAGGTCAGGCTCAGGCCCATTAATAGTGAACTAGGTCCAGACTTTTTTGTGAGAGGCCTAACCTGGCCTGACCTATTCCCACCCCTATTTACCACCAATCCAAAATTGAAAATGGAAACCCCTCCCTCCCTCCATCCCAATAATTCAAACTTCCCTCCACAAACATATATATATATATATATATATATATAAAAGTCTCCACATAATAATTCAAACAATTTGGCATTTCTTGATGGAGGTTCTTTATCAGAGATGGAAAACAAAGAGAATAGTCCATGGGGAAAAAAGCCCGGCCCGCATAATTTGACACTAAATTGTGCATCGGTGAAGATGAAGAAGCGGCGGCGGAGGCTATTGAAGGATATTACTAATCTCTTTTTGAGGGATTATATAATGCAGCTGTCCTCTGTTTCAGTTCCGAGCAATCGAAAATGGAAAATGGTTAGTTATAGTTCAGAGCGCTCCAAGATTTTGAGAACAGACTTCAGATAGATAGATTCAATTCTATATATCTCTAATTAGGCTTTGATAAACTCTTTTTATGATTAATTGAAAAAGAAAAATGAGAGTGGATGCTGTACTAATCCATTTGAAGATTTTGGGTTTACCAAGAATCTTTATTTGTTGAGTTCTCATATTAAGCTAATTAACCATTGTATAAACAAGTTTATCAAAAGTATTAATTAATTTATTATTTTGTTATAGAATACCAGCTGTTTTATGATAGGATATTCAATTTAAAATTGAGCTTGAGCTTTGATGTTTGATGGAGTTCCAACTGAATATTTTTTGGGAAATTGTATTCCTCCGTCTTATAGGAATTTGCACTTTACGAGATGGTACATTTTTTAAAAAAAATATGTTTTATATATAAAGTAGTGGTATATGAGTACATAGGTGTATATGTTTGTGAATGTGCACGCAAATCAATATTTTCTTTTTTAGTAGTATGTAAATTTGTGTGGGACGTTCAAATAAGAAAAGTGTGCAAATTCTTAAGGGACAGAAGGAGTATATGACTTCAACTCTTTTTGAGTAAATTTTTCCTTTTTACGATAATTTCTATTACTTTTTTGTCAGATAGTTCTCTCTCTTTTGTTTTCTCCGGTGTCTCCCTCGTCGATTCGGGGCATAGTGGGAAAGAGTGATTGAATGAACAGGGGCATGGTGAAGCTCTATTGTTGGTTTTGATTGAATGAAAAGGGGCATGGTGGAGATGCTAACCAAATATAAATGTACGTTAAATATAAATGAGTAACTCTCCTCGCTATTATGCATAATTATTATCACTCATATTCATGTATATTATTACTGTTATAAAAATATACTTAATTTTTAATATGCATAACAGTGACAATGAATATACGTGACATTGATAATATATAATCATGACAGTGATAATTCATAAATCTGAATTTACAGTAAAATTAAGTTTATGCAAATTTTTATCAATATAAATATATGCGAAAGAATTTCTATCACATATAAAATTCAGAAGAGCAACACTTGTGTACAAATTTCTACCGTAGAAATATCCATTTTTTAAAAATTCGCGGATCTAAACAGGGTCGGGTCAGATTTGGATATTTTTTTCCAAAATTCGCGCAACTTGTAATTCCAGGTTTTTTCGCTCCCAGGTATGTTACAATTTGGGCAAAGGCGTGTGTTGATAGAATTTATTAATCGATGTTTGTTTATGTGGCTTTATATCATGTTAATCCTATCAAACAATAATCCAAGAATTTGTGTTCTTGGATGTAAAATATGAGGAGGGAGAGTGGAGAGTTTAGAGAGAGAAATATTGCAAGAGTAGTAGTATTGATTTTCAGAATTGTGAGAATTGTGTGAATAGTACAAGAGAGGTCTTATTTATAGGTGTGCGAGTGTGAGACGGCACCTTACGAGCCTATGTGGCTTCCGGTGTTGACGAGGGTTCCTTGCCCTCGTCTTGGTCTCCCACACTGCTCCCTTTATCATGCCGCATCCTACTACTATGCCTTAGACTAGATGGGTCTTATTAAAAACCTCGCCGTAAACCACCCTTGTGGATAAACCGGACGGAGGGAAAAAGAGCACACCATCGGGGTTCTATTCGACTAATAGGCGAGCTCGTCGGCGAGCTCGGAGATGAGCCTAGGTGGTTTGGGCGAGCTCCAGGGCGAGCTCTGGTGCCTTGTGTGGCCCACGGACGTTATGCGATGATGGAGCTCGGTGAGACCTTCCCAGGGGTAAAAGGCGAGCTCTGGGCGAGCTCCGCTTGTAGGTTACCTCCATGTGGGCGAGCTCCGCATCTTCAAGGATCCTGGTGGGTCCTGACGACCTGCTAAGCCTTGCGTAATTGCCCCATGTCGATAGTGTTAGTTCGCCATATCAACATTTGCCCCCCAGCTCGCATGCACTATGACCTTGTCGAATGTGCAAGCGAGCTGGAAAACTTAAAACATGGCGAACTACCTATGGATGATTGTTGGGTTGACAAGCGAACTCAACCCAGGTGGTTGCTTCTGGCCGACGTGGTGCGGGAATCCAGGGGTCATGCACGCCTTTTGAGACCTCGGTTCCCGCCCACAATAATGTCATCTTTTGAATTTTTGCAGACAGGCCCTTGCATTTCGCGGATATTGCACCTCGCCCCGACGTCTATAAATAGGGTGAGGTGGATTCATTTCTTCACTTTCTGCATTTCGAATTCCAGAGCTTTCCCGGCGACCAATTTTTCTTGTGCTCGACGGATTTTCGAAGGCTCTCCAAGGTAGGATTCGATCTTCCCTCCCCTTCTCTTCAATCTTTTATTTGATTCTTCTGCTGGTTCGTCGACATTACGGTATTTCGGACCGTGGATTGCGCCGAGAACCTTTGAATCTCCCTGACCCTTGACTGTTGGATTTTGGACTACGGGACCTTTGAACTTTCTGAGACCATGTCAACACGCTCTTCAAGTAGAACCCTATCGGGCCGAAATCCTGACAAACGGCCAATGACTGAGGATGAGCCACCCCGGGTTTCGTACGTGGAGATCGGCTCCAGCTCCGAGACGACCTCGGTAGCTCGCCAGGTGTCCGGCGAGCCACGCAGCGAACTGCCCAGCGAGCTACGTCCCGACCCGGAGGAAGGAGCCTCCAGTTCTGTGTGCCGCGAGGTATGGGAGGAGGGTGGCGAGGTCGCCCAAGAGGAAAGAGTTGCTAGCGGCAATGAAGGGCCCGAGGAGGTTGATGAGGGTGGTGTCGAGGTCGGCGAGGAGGGTGGCGACCTGGAAGAAGTTACTCTTGAATGGTTCCGCCGTATCGGTTTCCCGGAACCCCAGCTGGTAGAGTACCAGGTCCCCACCCAGGTGGTTCACCCGTTCGACTGGAATGAGTACATTGCCGAGTACGCGGCGAGCTTCCCCTGCCCGAATAGGGTACCTCGCCCAGACCTCGCCGACCTGGAAGAAGTTGCCCCCTCCGAGTTCAAAGCCGGCGAGGTGGTGAGCCTAATTGATGAATGCGACCTGCCAGTCATACGTAGGGAGTATCGCATCCCTCTGGACATCTTCATGTACGCTCCAATGAAGGATGAGCGGGCTGACGCACCTCCTGAGGGGATGACCACCCTGAATGTAGATGTTCTGAGGGCCGGGCTTTCGTTGCCATTGCATCCGATTATTGGCCAATATCTAGCTGACAATAATCTGGCCATCACCCAACTCACACCGAACGCGTGGAGCAACCTTATCGCCGCCCTGTCCGTTTTTGGGCTGCAGGGTTACGAGAACGCGACGACCTCGGCAGACTTGGGCGAGGTTTTCGCCGTGACCAAACGGACACAGGACGGCGCAGGATATTATTATCTGAAAGCACGTCCGGGGGAGAAATTTCTGGGGGACCTGCCCAATAAAATCCGTGATTGGAAGAAACAATTTTTCTTCATAGGAGGTGACTGGCGAGCCTCCAGCACGTATCATGGGCGGGGTGACCGTATCCCCACTCCCGAGGGATATGGGGAAGCCAGCAGTAGGTCGCTTATTTCGATGTGCGTGGGTTGAATTAGATATACTAATTCTAATTTCCTTTCCTTTTGCAGTTCCGAAGCGACACAAATCCAGCCGGGGCAGGCCTAAAGTGTCGGAGCAGTTCGACGTGGTGCGCGCCATTTGCTATTTGAGGAGCGAGAAGGATAGACAGGTCGCCCACCTGTGCGCGCACCATTGCCTGCGGCTCGCCGGGCTCCTCACACTGCCGCACCACCTTGACATCCAAGGCCCCGAGCTCCCAGGTCCAACTCTTTGCAGCTCGCCTATGGGGTAGCTCGTTCATTGTGCTGATACTTGTGATTTTTTGTGCAGGTGGTAGCTTTGTCGCTATCCCGATCGCCGAGGTCCCCGAGGCCTACCAAATTGTGAAAGAGCGATTCGAGATGGGCCTACCTCGCCCCAACAGACTAGCCCCGCCGTCCGTGCTCGCGCTGGAGGCGAGCAAGAAGGCGGAGCTCGCCTCCAAAAGGGGCGAGGCAGGTGGGTCAGGAGCCCAGAAGGAGAAAGCTCCCGAAAAGTCCAAGGCTTCGGAGGTCGCCAGGGCCGGCCGAGGTGTCGGGCGAGCTGTTGCCCCCTCTGAGAGGGGTCGAGGGAAGAAAGGACCCCAACGGGGTGAAGGGTCCCGAGCTGGTGAGGAGAACATTCAGGCTCGTAAGAGGACTAGGTATACGGGCCTGGTCGACGAGGAGTCCGACCGGGCTGAGAGGACCTCGGCGAGGTCGGGGCAGGGGGGATCTGTTCAATCCACCGCCCCGTTGGCGGCCACGCCCATACGAAGTTCGCCCCCCTCGCCTTCTCCATTCGGTGTGCAAACCACCGATGACACACTGCTTGGTTGGGATCCTGACCGAGCTCAGTAAGTAGCTCGCCCAATTGACTCCCTTTTGCCCGTCATTATTTTATTTTCCTAACATTTTCCATCTGTTTTGATCTCGCAGTTATGCCCCAATTGCCTTCCCGAACCGCCACGAGGCCCTGCATGCCTTTGAGCGATCTCGCTCTCTCACATCGATGCGGAATCTCCCTCCGGGCATAGTCCGGAATGCTGTGAGCGAGATGCCTAGGCACTGGACGACTCCACTGGTGGCGGGTGTCAATAGCCAAGATTTGAGAGAGAATCTTCTTCTCTCGACCCACTATGCGAGCAGGGTGGTGCTCGCCAACCAAAAGGCTCTTGAGCAGATTGACGAGCTGGAGGCGGGTCGTTCTGATAGGAACAAGCGAATGCTGGCATTGGCGGAGTCAGCCGACAAGGTGAAGAAACAGGCGCAGCTCGCCGAGGAGAGGGCTGCGGCCTCGTTGGCCGCCGAGCAGAGCGCCCTCCAGCAACTTGAGGCCGCCCAACGCCGGCTCGCCCGGCTCGAACAGGAGACTGAGGCGAGAATAAAAGTAAAAGGAAGAAGAGTTCGCCGCCCAGCTCGCCCTGGAGGTCGACAGCCACCTGGTCACGAAGAAGGACCTCGCACTGCAGCGGGGCCTGGTGAAGAGCTCTAACGCCGAGTGCGAGAGGCAAAGGGCCGAATTGGAGGCAAAGGCTCTTGAGGTCGCTGAACTACGCAGCAGTGCTGTCACTTCGGCCGATTTGGTAGCTGCGAAAGCCGAGGACTCGGATCGGGGTTTCGTGCAATGTTATGCCGAGGTCCTAAGGGCCCTCTGGTGGGCGCGAGCTCATCATGATGACGAGGTGAAGGCCATAGTGGGCGAGTTCAAGGAGTGCTTGGATAAGGTCCCCTTCCCCGATGATGCCGAGCTGGATATTGGCGACCTCCCCGCACTTGGAATTCCACTGGATTTTGTTCCGGCTAGGTTCAAGATCATCAATACTATCTCAGTGCCGGAACTGAATCTGGGTGAACCAGAGGTCGCCGACCAAGAGGAGCAGACTCCGCCCACTGCGGAGCAACTTCAAGAGGCATGTGGGGATGCCATGCTAAATTTAGGCGAGTTCGATGCCAGCGGGCTGACTGGTAATATCACCTCAGAGGCCGAACTCACCCTTCCCGATGCCCAGGTCGCCCCTGTCCCTGCTGATGCCCCGAGACTTAGGCTTTTTACTGCTTTCTTAGATTAGCTTTTTATTTCCCAAGTTGTAGTAGGTCGCCAGGCTCCGTAGCTCGCCTAGAAGGAGCTCTATTTTTGTAGTTTTCACGTTTTTGTTCAAGTAGACTTAGCTCGCCGGGCACGTGCAGCTCGCCCAGAAGGGGCTTTTTGTAGTTCAAAGATGGCTAGCTGGTCGGCCTTTGTGGCCAGCACTGCTACTCATACTTAGGATTTTTTCAAGTATATTTTGGACTTGAAAATTTCTTAAGTATCTTTTGAATATAAGTCGAGCATTTTTTGTCTAACTCTTTTTATTTACGTCTTTGCGCCTTTACGTTGTAATTTCTTAAATAGCTCGTTCTTGTTTATTTTTCTGGTACGTAATTGTTCGTCTTATTCTACTTCGAGAAGCGAATCGTTCGTTTTACGTCATTTTCGACTACGAATTGTACCTCTGTTTTAAGAGTGTGTATTCTTCGTCTTATGCCACTTAGGGCCGCGAATCGTTCGTCTTAGGCCACTTAGGGCAGCGAACTGCACTTCGATTGATTCACGTTGGGCCATTGGGTTTCATGAACCTTGCCTTAGACGTTTTTGTCTTTTTCGCGAATTTTTCTAACTTATGGCAGTAGGTGCTTAGCAACCCTTTAAGAAGGGTACCTTCGCGACCTTGGGCACTTTAGCCTTTGCCTTCGAGCTATTTAATTACAACGTTTGGGACCTTGGTCCTTGCACATTGCGGACTTTTAAGCATGTGGGCGAGCTGGGCTTGGCGAGCTAGCGTAATGGGCGACCTGGTGCAGCTCGCCTGATCGGAGGGCTGCACAGGTCCAAACACTTGGGAATTTTTCTGAATTTTTTTTTTTTTTACAGCAACGTAATTTACATCGGTTGCCATCTATATTTCTGATGTAAACCTTCGACTAGTCTATTACAGGTATTACAGGATTCTAGTCTATTGGTAGAACTTCTTTAGGTGTGCCGAGCTCCAGGTGTATGATGAAGCTTTGCCCTCTGCGTCTTCTAGATCATAGGTACCATTTGGCCAAGCTGCAGTGACTCGGAATGGTCCTTCCCAATTTGAACCGAATACACCTGGTGGGGCCATTAATTTCTTTTTCAACACCAGGTCGCCGACCTTGAACTTTCGGTCTTGGACCTGAGAGTTGTAATATTTTTCCGCTCTACGCTTGTAGGTGGCGTTTTTCATTTCTGATGAAGCTCTGGTCTCTTCGATCAGATCTTTCTCTACTGCCAAGGCTTCATCATTCTTTTCTTCATCATACCCCACCACTTTCCAAGTCTTGTTCTGGATCTCTACCGGGACCACGGCTTCAGTCCCGAAGGCTAGGGCAAACGGGGTCTCCCCGGTACTGGCCCTATAGGAAGTTCTGTAAGACCATAGGACCTCTGGGAGTTCGTCTGCCCAGCTTCCTTTCTTTTCCTCGAGGCGGAGCTTTAATATGTGTTTCAAGATCTTGTTTACCGCCTCGACTTGGCCGTTCGACTGGGGGTGATACGGAGTTGAGTAGTGCTTCTTAATGTTCCATGAACTGCAGAAGTCCCTCAACTTCTGTCCGTCGAACTGCCTTCCATTATCAGTGATGACTGACTGCGGGAGTCCAAACCTGCAGATCAGGTTTTTCCAAATGAAACCGATCATCCTTTCCTGGGTTATGGTTGTGAGAGCTTCGGCCTCAGCCCACTTAGTGTAGTAGTCCACTGCTACAACAGCGAACTTTACACCGCCTCTACCAGGTGGAAATGGGCCGATCAAGTCGATACCCCATTTCGCAAAAGGTCATGGGCTGAAAACCGACTTAAGCTGGTTGGCTGGGGAGTGGATGTTAGGTGCGAAAAGTTGGCACTTTCGGCACCTTCGAGCGAAGCTGATGGCATCTTTGCGAAGAGTGGGCAAGTAGTAGCCCTGTCTGATCGTTTTATATGCCAATGCTTGCCCCCCAGCGTGGCTCCCACAAATCCCTTCGTGAATTTCTTCTAACACTTCGGACCCCTGCTTCTTAGTTAGGCATTTGAGTAGGGGTAGAGAGAATCCACGTTTATAGAGTTGGCCATCCAGCAGCGTATACCTGGCAGCTTGCTTTACTAACCGGCTAGCTTCCCAGGTGTCTACGGGGGTTGTTCCGTCAGTTAAGTATTTTCGGATTGGGGTGCACCAATCTTCACTATCTTCACTATCCTCCTGCCCCCCACTCGAGGTTTGATTTACTTTGTAGTCGAACGTCGAGGGGTTTTTCAGTGTGGTGATCACAACCTCCGTGAATTCTGCTTCGCCGTTGCTAGTAGCTAGCCGGGCTAGAGCATCTGCTTGTGTGTTTTCTAGCCGCGGTATTTGATTGATGTAAACTTGTGTAAACATCGAGATCAGATGCGCGGCTATCTTCTGGTAGGTCATCATCTGCTGATCTTTTGCTTCAAATTCCCCCCGGACTTGGGATATTATTAGCTGGGAATCTCCGAAAACTTGAAGATTGGTTGCCCCCACAGCTAATGATAGCCTAAGTCCTGCTATTAACGCTTCGTATTCTGCCTCGTTGTTGGTTGCTCGAAAGTCGAACCGAATTGCGGAGGTGAAGACTTGTCTGTCGGGGCTGATCAGGACAATGCCGGCGCCTGCTGCTATGCTAGTTGATGATCCGTCCACGTAGAGATGCCACGGAGCTATACGCCCCCTCGTCGGATCTTGTGGAAAAGTTAGCTAGACGATGAAGTCGGCCAGTGCTTGTCCCTTGATCGCTGTTCGGGGTGCGTAGGTTATACCGTATTGGCTGATCTCCAGTGACCATTTCAGCAGGCGTCCGGCAGTGTCCGAGCGCTGTAGTATTTGACGCAGTGGGAACGTTGTCAGCACCTCCACCGGATGGTCAAAGAAGTAAGGCCTCAATTTTCTAACACTCATCACCAGTGCATAAGCCAGCTTCTCTGTTGGGGTGTACCGCAGCTCAGCTTCATGTAAGACTTGGCTCACGTAGTACACTGGGAGATGTGTTTTCGCCTCTTCTCGGACCAGGACGGAGCTGATGGCCACCTCCGACGCGGCTAGGTACAGATACAGCTTCTCTCCAGGTGTTGGCTTTGACAGAATCTGTGTGTTCGCCAGGTATGTTTTGATATCTTCGAAGGCTCGTTGGCATTCACTTGTCCAGACGAAGTGGTTTTTGAGGTGGAGCTCGTTGGCTTTGGCCGCCTCTTTGTACCTCCGTGTGTTTGCTTTAATTGCCTCGAAAAATGGACGATTTCTATCGCCGGACCTGGAGATGAATCTGTTAAGGGCCGCCATGCACCCAGTTAGTCTTTGAATTTTTTGGATGGAGTCGGGTATCCCCATCTCAATTATGCATTGGACTTGTGTCGGGTTGACCTCGATTCCCCGCTGGCTAACTAGGTGCCCCAGGAACTTCCCAGAGTGTACGCTGAAGCTGGTCTTTTTGGGGTTCAACTTCATGTTGTAGTGGCGCAGTATGTCGAAGGTTTGTTTCAGGTGGTCCAGGTGGTCCTCCTTTCTCAAACTCTTGACAACTATGTCGTCCACGTACACCTCCATGGATTCGCCGATGTGTTGGTCAAACATTTTGTTCACCAATCTTTGGTAGGTAGCTCCGGCGTTGATGAGTCCGAACGGCATTCTTTCCCAGCAGTACATGTTCTTGTTGGTGTAGAACGTCGTGTGTTCCTGGTCTTCCGGGTGCAGAGCTATCTGATGATAGCCTGCAAAAGCGTCCATGAATGTCATCATTTCATGGCCTGCGGTGCTGTCCACCAACTGGTCAATGTGAGGTAGTGGGAAGTTGTCCTTCGGGCATGCTTTATTCAGGCCCGTGAAATCAATGCAGAGTCGCCATGTCCCGTTGTGTTTCTTCACCAGGACGGGGTTCGCGACCCACTGCGGACACAAAGCCTCCTTGATGAGCTTGTTGTCTAACAACTTTTCCACCTCAACCGTTAGAGCTGCGTACTTGTCTGGTCCATATTTTCTTCGCTTTTGGCGTACGGGTCTCTTCGTCGGATCTATGTTAAGTCTGTGGCAAGCATGTCCCAACGGGATCCACGTCATGTCTTCGTGGGACCAGGTAAATATGTCCAGGTTGGACATCAAGAATAGCTCCATCCTCGACCGGTACGGTTCAGGTAACTCAGAACCGATGAAAAGTTCTAAGTCCCTTTCCGGGTCCACCGGGAGTGCCGTCAACTCCTCCATGGGGGGTGCTTTTCTCTTCTGACATTTCCACCTCGGGTCGTTGATGAGCTCGTCCCACTCCCCTTGTGACATCTGCGTAGGCTCGTGGCCTATGCGCGGCTCGAGGTCATCGGGTTGGCTTTCAGCTTGGGCGAGCTCATCGGCTGTGAACTCTTCCGGTGGTCTGTCAGCTTGGGATGGCATGGTGACTCGAGGGATTGGGTCAACCTCCATGGGCGTTGGTTCTTGACCTCCCGCAGGTCCTCCACCTGGGGCCTCATCAACTACCTCCATGGGAGTAGGTTGTTGTCCCTGCGCAGCTACCGATCCCTGCGCAGGTTTCAACAGTCGGGTTTCTTCCACGTCCTCCATTGGTGTCGATTGTGTGTTCTGCACAGGTCCAACACCTTGGTTGATTTGTACGTCCTCTTCGAGGATGTGGACTTGCGTAACGGACTTCTTGACCCGGCCATCTTTGATTTGGAGTAAACACTCTCGGGCCTTTTTCTGGTCACCTTGTATAGTTCCGGCACCCTTCGGAGTTGGAAATTTTAAACAGTAGTAGTAGGTCGAACACGCCGCTTTGAATTCATTAATAAAAGGGCGGCCAAGGAACCCGTTGTAGGAGGACTGCTGGTCGACAACTAGGAAATCTATGAGCCTAGTCAGTCTCCTTGCGGGATCCTCAGCCGATACAAGTTGGACGCTCAACCTAACACTACCTAGGGGGACGGTTACAGCCTCTCCGAACCCCACTATTCTAGCATTGCTAGGTTCCAGGTACGACTCAAAATCACCCAAGGCATCCCAGGTGGATTTGAAGAGGATGTTGGTGAATGCGCCGGTGTCCACAAGCAGCCTGTGAACTCGGACGTTCATGATGTCGGCAGTTATCACCAACGAGTCGTTGTGGGGCATCAGTACCCCCTCCAGGTCCGCAGAAGAAAATGTTAGCTCGTCAGCGAGCTGCAAGGCGGACCTGGGGCCGGAGCCGCCTTCCTGGACTTGATTTATGGCCCGGATCTCGGCCTTCCTCTTTCTCTTAGATATGGAGAATCCCCCGTCCCGGAGGCCTCCTGCAGCTCCGATCTCTTCCTCAAGAACCAAGAGTTCCCGAGTCGGCTCCATATTTTGCTGAGGTTGGGGAGGTGCCCTCCGTCTGTGTTGGGGGCCAGGTTGGTCCCCTTCCTCCTCTTCGTCATCGGAGGTAGCCCTCCTCTCGAACCTTGGTCTCTTGGCTGGGGCTTTCTTCGCGAACTCGGCCAATTTCCCCTCCTCGTAAAATTTCCAGAGTTGCTTGAGGAGATCGCGGCACTCGCTGGTGAAGTGGCCGATGGCCTGATGGTAGGCACAGAATTTGTTGGGGTTGAGCTTCGTGCGGTCCTGGCGGATCCGCCTTGGCTCCTCCAGCATGGTCTTGCTTTGGACGGCAGTGAAGACGTGGTCGACGGAGACAGTGAGGACCTGGTTGAGCTTTTCTTTGAGCTCGTCTCCCTCGCCGAAGGCCTTTAAGTTCCGGGGGGCTTTGTAGGTGCCCCCAGACTTCTTCCCGTAGGGCTTCTTTTCCTCGTGGGCACCAACTTCTTTCAGTAGTGCCTCCTGCATAGCCACATACACCCCCGCCTTGTGGCGGAATTCGCTATAAGTGTTGGGACATGCGAGGTGCATTTCCTTCCAGAGGTCGGTGCCCCTCCTGAGTCCGCCCATCGCTGCGACGACCTTGGTGTCGTCGCTTACTGGCTCGCCTTCCAGCAGAATCTTGTCGAACCTTTCCAGGTACTGCTGGTCGGTCTCGTGCTCACCTTGATGGATGTTGGCGAGTCGGTGCTTCTGGGTAAGGTAAGATCCAAACCCAGAGAAGTGGGCCAGGAACTCCCGCGATAGTTGGCCAAATGAGCAGATTGACCCCGGGGCGAGTGAAGAGAACCAACGGTGAGCTCGGTCCCCTAGGGTCAGCGGGAAGTTTCGGCACTGGGTGGAGTCGGTGGCACCGACCGAAATCATGAAATCCGCATACTTGGCCAGGTGGACCTTCGGGTCGGATTCGCCCTCATACGCGGACATCACCGGGAATTGGATTTTCTTCTGGACCGGTGCGCGGAGGATGGCAGGTGCCAATGGAGAGATGGGGAGAGTCGTGGCGTCAGGTCCGCCAGACTTGGCTGCTACCTGTGCTTGCAGCACTTCAACGGCCTTTTTCAGTGAGGCCAGCTCGTCATCCCGGGTCACCTCCGGCGGAGGGTGCTCAAAGGTCGTGCGTCTCGCGGACGCACGTCCCCGAGGTGCCTCACTCTGGGGTGACCTCTCAGTGGCGGGCTGGAATTGGCGTCCGCCGTGGGGGCCTAGCCGGTCAGTGGCGGGCCTCCTTAGCCTTTCGTGGGCTGACCTGCGCGGCTGCTGGTCAGAGTCCCCCTGGGATGCAGCTGGGGCTGCTGCACGCTCATTCTCTTCGTGCCTCGGGCCCAGGCGGCCTTGGAGGACTTCCCTCCTTTGAGATTGGTGGGTGTCAGACGCCCCGGTGTAGGCCGGCTCCCTTCCAGTGTAAGGAGCGGGACCCTCCTCCCCCATTTTGGCTTTACCGGTCCTATCCCTGCGCTGGCGAGCTTGGGTCGAGCTCGCCTCCTGCTCGGTGGGGAGTACGCTGTAGTCTCCCCTGGTCTGGGTGCCCTGGGTGGGCCTGGTCTGCTCCCTGGTTTCGGCGGCTGGAGCTCGCCTAGGTACTAGGGCGAGCTCGTCCTGCTGTCGCTGCTGCAACCTTTGTAGGGTCGCGATGGTGCGTTGGAGCTCGTCAGGATTGCTGACCAGGTCCCTCAGAGCGGGGGCTAAGTCTTCCTGGGTCGCCGCAGTTCGCTGAGGTCGCGGAGCTGCGGTGCTTTTCTGGCGAGGCGGTTGTGATGTCTCCACCACCTGGTGTGAGGTCTCCACCTCGACCTGGTTTTGATTGCCCCCTCTAGACCTTCCCGCAGTTGCGGAGGTCTGTCCCTTGGCGGCTCGAGTGTTGGCCATTTTTGGGTTTCGGAGGGGGTAACTCGCTGAAGGGCGTCGAAGTGGAGGGAGGTCGCCGGGGTGATGGAGGTCGCCTGGATGGTTATCGTCCAGCTTAGGTGGAGCTGTGCAAGTTTTCGTCTAGCCTCGCGTGTGACGAATTGTCCGAAATTCGGTTTATTCGTGTGCACGCGTGCGTTTGAAAACTTGTTCCGGGCAGATTTTGCAAAATCCAATAATTCGGGTTTCTGTCCGGAGATTCTGGGTCCTTCGTTCAGGGGATGAAGATGTGTGTGTATCTTCAAGTGTTCTTGAGTTTTGTCAAGAACACCTTCAAATCTTCAAATCTTCAACAAACCCTAATTTTTTGTTCTTGAAGATTTCTTAATTCGGAGGTTCGTGGCCCTTCCTCTAGCGCCAAATTGTTGATAGAATTTATTAATCGATGTTTGTTTATGTGGCTTTATATCATGTTAATCCTATCAAACAATAATCCAAGAATTTGTGTTCTTGGATGTAAAATATGAGGAGGGAGAGTGGAGAGTTTAGAGAGAGAAATATTGCAAGAGTAGTAGTATTGATTTTCAGAATTGTGAGAATTGTGTGAATAGTACAAGAGAGGTCTTATTTATAGGTGTGCGAGTGTGAGACGGCACCTTACGAGCCTATGTGGCTTCCGGTGTTGACGAGGGTTCCTTGCCCTCGTCTTGGTCTCCCACACTGCTCCCTTTATCATGCCTCATCCTACTACTATGCCTTAGACTAGATGGGCCTCATTAAAAACCTCGCCGTAAACCACCCTTGTGGATAAACCGGACGGAGGGAAAAAGAGCACACCATCGGGGTTCTATTCGACTAATAGGCGAGCTCATCGGCGAGCTCGGAGATGAGCCTAGGTGGTTTGGGCGAGCTCCAGGGCGAGCTCTGGTGCCTTGTGTGGCCCACGGACGTTATGCGATGATGGAGCTCGGTGAGACCTTCCCAGGGGTAAAAGGCGAGCTCTGGGCGAGCTCCGCTTGTAGGTTACCTCCATGTGGGCGAGCTCCGCATCTTCAAGGATCCTGGTGGGTCCTGACGACCTGCTAAGCCTTGCGTAATTGCCCCATGTCGATAGTGTTAGTTCGTCATATCAACAGCGTGTTACAATTAGGCAAAATCTATGTTACTAATTCTTAAAAAAAAAAATTTACTTTTCAAGTAACTATAAAGAAAATATGTATTTCTGCAAGTATAAATATGTGTTACTTAATTTATTTTTTATTCTCTTTGTTGATTTATATTAATAATATGTTTTTTTGCTCCCAGGTATGTTACAATTTTGGCAAAGACGTGTTACAATTAGGCAAAATCTGTGTTACTAATTCTTAAAAAATTAATTTTTTGTACTTTTCAAGTAACTATAAAGAAAATATGTATTTCTGCAAGTATAAATATGTGTTACTTGATTTATTTTTTATTCTCTTTGTTGATTTGTGTTAATAATATGTTATTCATGTACTTAATACATCATTTAATACCTTATATATGTTATATAAAATATAATATATATTTTTATAAGGATAAATAAATGTTTGTGCATACAGTAACACACATTTGATCTTGCAGTAACACATATTTACTCTAATTGTAACACACATTTACTCTAATTGTAACATACATTTGCAGTAACACACATTTACTCTAATTGTAACACACATTTACTCTAGATGTAACACACATTTGCAGTAACACAAATTTACTCCAAGTGTAACATAAATTTGCAGTATTACATATTTATTCTAATTGTAACACATATTTGTTCCTCAATTTGTGTTATTATATGAGCATATATGTGTTACTATAGGATAAAATGTATTTTTATTAAGAATAAATATGTGTTACACATACAATGTAACATATACATGTGTTACATTGCATGAAAAATATTTACTTCTACAAATATAAATGAATATGTGTAGAAAACAACATTTAATCTGATTGTAACATATGTTTTGTCTTAAAGTAACATGCATTTTCCCCAATTGTAACATACCTGGGAGCGAAAATCACAAGCAAAGCGAATTTTGGAAAAAAATACTCAAATTCGACCCGACCCGGTTTAGACCCGCGAATTTTCAAAAATGGATATTTCTACGGATCTTAGATCCGTAGAAATTTGTATATAAGTGTTTGTCAATTCAGAATTGATAGAGATGCATAAAATTAATTTATTTATATTATTTATCTGTCAATTTCCTCATTCATTAACTAGGAGGAGGGGGGATTTAAATTTTTTTTTTTGGGAGGAAATTCAAAAAATGAATAATTTAATAATGGGTGAAATATTTTCTATGGTAATCGAAAACGAGCCTAAACTCATCTCATTAAAAAAATTATATATTAAAATTAATTCGTTTATATTATTTCCGTAATCTAAAGACTCCTTAAGTCCTTATATGAACAAGCAAACAATTTGGGTTCTCACGTTATTCCTAGGTAATATTGAAATAGGGAAAGAAAAAGAATCATAAAATTGAAAAAAATTAGGAAAAAAATATAAATAAATTCTAAATTCTTAAAAGTTTGAATTAATTTTTAAATATATTTTAAGCCCACTACATTTTGAGTTTGGATTTCCGTCGAAAAATTGTACATGAGGCTGTAGATATTTATTAGACTGTGTTTACTTTGAGGTGATGATTGGTAGACAATATTAGGAGTTATAAATTTTGTAAGTAAAATACATATAATGTTATTTGGTAGGGTGTAATAGAAAAGTTACATAAAATTAGTCCTAAAAAGTAATCTCATTTGGTAGGGCATAATATAGAGATAGAAAAAGTAATTTCATTTGGTAGAGTGTAATATGTAGATATATAAGAACAAAAGTTATTATTCAAGTCATACAAAAATTGTAAGGTGGAAATGGTGAGATAATTTATTACATTGTGAACAGTGAAAAGGGTGTAATATGACATCTTCTTTTACAGGGTCGGACGTATAAAAAACGGGTCAGCATAAAATTTGTACCCCTACCAAACAAGATAAGTCAGTACAAAAATTCATATTATATCGATAATATACCCTACCAACCACTTGTTAGAATATGTAATATTAATTTAGTATGGAGTGTTAAAATAAACCTAGATAATGCGTGTTTATTTCATAGGACAACAGAAAAGTTAAAATCATAATATCTTGTTTACTTTCATGGTTAAGACCGACTTATAATGAGAAAAAAAAAATTGAAATGGGGAAGAAGAGAAAAAATTATGGAGGGTAAATAAGGTTTAACAACCCTAAAAGCTCCGATTTATTTCAAGTAAATAATAAGAGTTTAATCCGGATCAGACGTATAACTCAGAAAAATAAACAAATAAAGTAAACAATAGATAAATGTATATTATTTATCTCCCAAAGTAAACATAGAGTTTGTATAGTGTAAAAATTGTTTGAAATTAGTTTCCAACTAATAGTTTTTAGTTGAATAGCAAATCCATCTATATACTAATAGGGAGTTATTATTGCTCATATGCCACTGAATTTTCTATGACCTTTGCATATTTTAATAGATCTACAGAAGAACCTTTGGTTTTACTCAACTGTATATTAATTTCCATAAACATTTTTGCAAGTGGATTATCAAATGCATTAAATTTTTGTTAACACTTCTCCATATAGTGGATTCGAGTAAAGGAAATTACATCTAGTATCTTACTGATTTTGATTACTAAAATCACATTAGTTTTACCCATGCCTTCCATGTCAAAATTGCAACTCAACATGTGTTTCGTATTACAAAATAGATTATGATCATTACTCATTGTCAACATATCATCAACATAAACACATACTATGATAAATCTCTTCAGTGTATCTTTCATATATATATATATATATATATATATATATATATATATATATATATACACACATATTTATCATACTCATTAATACAAAAACTATTTCATATTATATCATCAAATTTCATATGCCACTGTTTTGGTGCTTGTTTAAGCCCATACGATAATCGCACAACTTTGCGCACATTCTTTTCATTTCTAAGTGCAACAAACTCTTCTAGTTGATCCATGTAGACTTCCGCATCCATTTCACTATTAAGAAATGCATTCTTAAGTTGCATCTGATGTATTTCGAGATTGTGCAAAGTAGCAAACACGATTAACATTTAAATGGAAGTTATCCTCGTTGTAGGCGAATTGGTATGAAAGAAATCATATTCTTTTTTTGCTTAAAATCTTTTGCAACCAAACGGACTTTATATATCAACATACTCATCCGCCTTATATTTTCTTTTTAGGATCCATTATCCTAAGGTTTTACAATCTTTTGGGAGATAAATCTATTCCAAAGTATGATTCTGGAGTAATGAGTCTATTCCGCTATTAATAGCTTTTTTCCAGATAAGTGCATCTGAACATGGTAGAGGTTCACTAATAGTTTTAGGTTCATCTTCCAATACATAGGTGATGATATTTGACCCAAAATCTTGTGTCTTAGTTCTTCATTCTCTTGAGATAATGGACCTACAGTTTGATTGATTTCTTCTTGGGACCTTTTTCTAGGAATGATATCTTTCTTTTCTCTATATCGGATGATATTCCAAAGAATATAGCATTTCTTACTCTATCATAATGTCTTTTGTCAAATCATGTATATCTGGTTTATCGATTAGGAATTGATATGCACTAATGTTAAGTAGTTTTTCTAAAAATATACAATCAATCATTTTAAGACTGATTTTAACTTGTTTAGGACCTGACACTTCTACCTTCGTCAAACACCCTCATACTTTGAGGTATTTGTATGAAGGTTCATTACAAGAAAACGGGGATATGACAACAGTAGGAATCCAGTGTCTTTCAAAAAAATTGTTGTTGGAGAAGCTCATGTTGTAGTAGGTATCACGTATATGTTGATGTAATTTCCGTAAAAGCGATTATGTGGCTATAATAACAACGATTACACCAACAATATGTTGAAATAGACGAACATGCGAGGTTTTATGAGTAAGCAGATAGGTCGTATATATAAGCTCGTCGTTCGAGCAGAACTTCGTTAGGGTAAAAATTTCGTCCCTTATTCGAATGAATTCGATTACATTATATAGGAAATAAAAGCTTCTGGATCGTCACCAGCCTGCTTCATCATAAGCTGCTGATCAGCAGCCTGCTTCACTAGAAGCTGCTAAATAGCTACCTGCTTCGCTATAAGCTGTTGACTCGTCAGAGCATTTTTCGATCTGGTTCTTTCTTCGTGTTTGATCAATTCTCTTGGATACGCAAATCCGAACTTGATTAATTACTTCCTTAAGCACGCACGTCGATTATTTCATTAACAGCTGCCCCCTAGCCTGATGTTTGTTTGAATTGTTGGATGAATAACGAGCATCAGGCTATTTGGATCTTCGCAAGATTTCTCAAGTGCAAGGAAGTAGATTAAGCTTGAATTTATCTATCTTCCGCTTGGTTGGCTTCTTTGTGCTTGTATTTCCTTGTGTTTATGCATATATGCATCAGATGTGGCTTCGCAGGATTCTATAACCGTGTAACGAATACATAAAAGGATGCTACATGCCTCATTAAAAACATAGCCGTAAACCACCCTTGTGGATAAACCGGTCGTAGGGAAAAAAGAGTACGGTGCAATCCTTCCAAATACCATTAGGCTATTTGAATGCCTGTGTTCGTTGCTCATTTCGTGCGGGTTGAGTGAGCATTGGCTTCTTGTGTTTCTTTGTACCTGCAAGTAGATACATTTGCAGCTTTTCGATCTCTCCGGAGATCCTTCGTGTTTTGCTGGAATATTCAATGTATGATTTCTTGGCGATCATTTCCGCTTGGTTGCTTTGCGACTTTCGTTGTAGTATTGGGCCCTGCTTCTTTCATACTGATGGATGAGATTTAGTCAGCTGAGATGCCATCATTCACTCCGGTTGAAGGATAGATTACTCATGTCGTTGGTGAATGTGCCCCCAAATGTTTTAGGTTTGTTTGCTTTAGCATTCTTGTATTGTTTGCCTGGTGTCTGAAGTGCTTTAGACATCAGTTTTGCTTCTTTCTCTTGCTCTCTTTACTCTTCTGATCAGGATGTTTTTGATGTTCTTGTTTTATTTTTAATGAACTCTAATGAAATGCCATTTATGTCTAATCATCGCCTTTCGCATCTACCGGGTCTTTTAATTCGCTTCGTTTTGCCTCTTTTTGGCGTTTACGAATAGCTTTTTCAGCTATAACGAATAAAGACACTCACGCGGAAGTGGGGCATCAGGAAGCGTTCATTTCATCCGCAGGAGCGTATTCCGTGTCCCTTTGGCGGGCATGAAGCGTTGTCCTGGTATTGCCGGGTACATTCGCTCTGCTATCCTCCGGAGCGTATCTAACGTCCTTTGGAGGAGCGTCCGAAGCAACACTCAGGTCCCTGTGTGAATGGTCTTTCGGGGCATCACGCTTGATTCTTATTCGGGAGTTATTAGGCGTTTAACGCCGTAACATTTCAACCTAAGAAGAGAATACGACATGCTTTAGCTCTAACTGGTGCCGGACGTATTGGTATTGTACAATACCATTTTGTCACTGCATGAGGAGCGTGCTCGACAAGCAGAGTTGTTGCTCTACTTGGAGCGCATTAACCCTCTACAGCCACGTATTAGTTAGGCAATTCCAATTATACTGCAACCCTTTAAAAAGGGTTGTCTATAGCATTTATTATCGGTTCTGTGTAACAAAATGCACATTGTGAGCATCCTGATCTTGAGCTGCATGCTTGAGTCAGACCACCAGCTAACAGCTCTTTATCAATTTGGTCAAAGCTTACTTTGCCCGATGCTTGTGATCAGTATGAATTCAAGCTTTTTGCTTCTTGATGATTTTGTGTGTCAGGGTTTGCCCCCCAGTATAGTATTGGGGTATCAATGGTTTCGAGCTCGCATACCTGTTCGTCGTCTTTGATCTACCTGACTCCTGGTAATTTATTATTTTCTTATTGTAGATCAAGGTGTTATAGTTACCATTCCTCCAGAATTCAATACTTTCTGTTAGAGAGTAATGACTCTTGGTACCGGACTGAACAAATGCAAGATGGACCCTGCGTTTTCCCCGGTTGCTCCTGCTATTGCATTTGTTGCTCGAAAAAGTCCACCGAGAGAATCAAAGCAACAGAGGAAAGATGGTGGCACTTCTGTTGGTGCCGCTGCTCTTTATCAACATTGCTTCCTGCTTGCTTCCTGCTTGCTTCCTTCTTACCCCCCATTCAACTGTTGATTGTGACATATGATCAGGAGTTGAATGATTTGAAATGTTTCGGGGTATTGCCAACCTGCATTGTTGATAAAGAATAGTATATTCTCCTTCAAGAAGGATTATCGCTTCAAGAAGGCGCATCATCGTCAATATTGGTGGGTTGGACAACAGCTATGAAGACGAGGTAACTGTGCTTTCAAGAAGGATTTATTGCTTCGAGAAGGTGCATTGCTCGTTTAGGGAATATTCATGCCTTCAAGAAGGATTATCGCTTCGAGAAGGCGCATTGCCTATGTAGGCGGAATCATGCCTCTAGGAGGCGCATCGTGGCATCGTCTATAGAGACGGAATAATCATGCCTTCAAGAAGGATTATTGCTTCGAGAAGGCGCATCGCCTATGGCGGCACGTCTATATAAGCGGAATGGACATCACGAATAAAGACGGAATAATCATACCTTCAAGAAGGATTATCGCTTCGAGAAGGTGCATCGCCTATAGCGGCACATCTATATAAAGATGGGATAATCATACCTTCAAGAAGGATCATCGCTTCGAGAAGGTGCATCGCCTATGGCGGCATCGTCAATATGGTGGAATGGACATCGCGAATAAAGACGAAATACTCGAGTCTTCGCCTATAAAGGCGGAATTAACATACCTCAAAGAAGAATTATTGCTTCTGGGAGGCGCATCGTCTATATGGGCGGCACGTCTTTTAAGATGGGATAATCATGTCTTCAAGAAGGATCATCGCTTCTAGAAGGCGCATAGCCTATATAGGCGGAATCATCAATATAGGCAGGATGGACATTGCCTATAAAGATGGAATAATCATGTTCGGAGGCATCTGGTGGGGGCAATTCTCTCTTGTAGGCAGATGCCTCGAGAATTTTACCTGGTGATATATCTGTGATTTCTCTTCCTTAATGCTCTAGGATATATATTTGTATTAGGATCAAGGCCTTCCTCAAAATAATGTTGTTGAAGGCTACTTTCCTCGAGATGGATATATCTTCCAGTATGTGTCAGTTCCTCCAAACTGCTAGTCTGTGCCGGATATTTCTGATGGAATCAGCATATATCTTCTTTGTTGAGGTGCTGGCAGCTTGTAATGTAGATGATTGCTTTGGAGTGAATAAAGAGATGAATGTGTCATCTACCAAAGCATAGTTTGAGAAGATGAAAACTCTATTTATCCGTAGATAGTTGGAGTTTTCTTCATAAAGTGTGATGACTGGCAATCCTTTAAAAGGAATGCTTGAGGTTGGCTTGCCATTCCATGCACTTGCTGGTGTAGTATTCAATGTTATGATGATACGCATAATATCTTTGCGTGTTAGACCATCGTGCTGGAAGGCATGCGCTTCTTGATTTGTTGTCGACTTTTTTATTGGCGTTGCGCGCTTTCAAATAAGCTCATCGACGTTTACATTCCAATCTGGATTTGAAATCTTGGCTGAGAAGGCACCCGTTCGGTCGTTTGCCATTGAGGTGTCTCTCAGGCGCTGATTCTTCCAGGACTATTGTGTCTTGATTATGTTCTGCTCTTTGTATATTTTCTGAATGTTCGACCTCCATTGATACTACTTCGTCTCGCGAAGTAGCCAACTTCTTGGGTCTCAGTTCAGTACGTACGAGAGAACTTTCAAGGAACAATTTAGATGATTCTACATCATAGTAATTTCACATGTTGTTAATAGCATAGAGGGCAGATTATTTTCGCACTTATCTTATACAAAAGGATAAACCGAGAGTTTCGCCCTTTTGTACAAGATGTATATATGTTAAGAAAACTTCCGCGATATCAAAGTTGATGGATTAGGCGATTTGTGGCCTTCTCGTTGGGGATAATTCTTCGACTTCATAAAATCTTGGCTATTGCCGCAGCAAGTCTTTAAATTCATCTGTGTTGTGGTTGATACTCTGATGACATGCGTAGTACTTGTTGGGATTCATTTTGCTTTTGATTTTTCAAGGAACGGCTAGGAGTTCCTTGCTATTGATAACATCGTAGTCTTCTTTTGATTTTTCAAGGAACAACTAGGAGTTCCATGCTATTGATAACATCGTAGTCTCGTTCAATTGGGATATTATGTGTTTGATCCGGTTGTTGTCCTCTTCCTGCCCCCCACTCGAAGTTTGATTTATTTTGTAATCAAACGTCGAGGGTTCTTGTAGCTTTGTGACCACGACTTCTGTCAGCTCTGCTTATCTACTGTTGGGCCAATGCATCTGCCTGTGTATTTTGAAGTTTGGTTGTCTCCACAGATAATGACAACCTAAGTCCGGCTATCAATGCTTCATACTCGGTCTTGTTGTTTGTAGCTCTGAAGTCGAATTTGATTGTTGAAGTGAAGATTTGTCTATCTGAGCCTATTAGTGTTACACCAGCTCTTCGTCGATGTAGAGGTGTCATGGAACAATACTCCTCCTCGTCGGATCTTGCGGAAAAGTTAGCTTGACGATAAAGTCAGCAAGTGCTTGTCCCTTGATCGTTGTTCGGGATGCGTAGGTTATTCCATTTTGGCTGACTTCTAGTGACCATTTCTTTAAGCGTCCTGCAGTGTCCGGCTGATGTAGTATTTATCTCAATGGGAACGTTGTCAATACTTGCATTAAGTTGCATTGGATGCCCTCATTGATGTTATTGGATCGGTATATTGGGAGACTCTGATCTTCATCTAACATTGTCTTCAGGTTCAGGTGGAGGCCTCGATAAGTAGCGCTCATATGTCATGTTTCTTTCTTGACATTTTGATTGACCCATTTTATATCCTCTCATTTTTCTATTTTCCCAGATCAGGGCATTACAATCATTCAGAGTCTGATTCTCCCTCGTTCAGCTTTATTGTCAAATGTTGGACTTCTTCTTGAATGGATGTTTCTGGGATAATAGGAAATTGAGGCGATGTTGGGGATTATGAGCTTATGTTGCCTTCTGAATGAGTTGATAACTTTGCTTATAGGTCGAACTTTTTATGTTTAGAGAATCTATTGTCGAGAGGATTTACGCAGTCTTTCACTCTGAATAGATACTCTAGATATTTGTTGTGACCTATTTGCTTTATGAGGATCTAGCTTCTTCACCGTCAGTTGCCTTGATCTATCTTGGATGGGTCATTGTTCTGTAATGTCATTCCATGATGAGTTGTGTATTGATTCCTCCGTGTTCTTCAATTGCATTTGCTCTTCTCCATCTGCTTGAGAAATATGGCCCAGAGCTTCTGATCTGGAGCTCTGGGCACTTCTTCTTGAATAAGGTTCTCCAGTCGATGCTTTTGAGTGAAGCACGATGCTTCCGATCAAAACTTCCTTTATACACTTTTGTTGTCGGGTACTGGATCTTCAGCTGGATCTGTGCCGAAAGAATCGATGATGACAATGGTGATAATGGGATTTATAGGATTGAATCGTCCTCCGGGTGTAGTGACACCTTGGCCTGAAGGTCTTCAATTGTCTTCTTCATAGACAGCAAGATTTTGTTTGAAGTCTCTCCGCTAGGACGTGGAGGCCGTTCCTCTCGCTTAAAGCGAGCAGAGCCGGACACTCTGTCGCTTGGGTGTGACTTCGTAGGAATCTTTGTGGCTTTTTGGGCACCTTCAGGGCCCAATCTTTCAAATGCTGGCCAACGTAGTCGTTCACGAACTGATGATTGCTTTCCCTTGATATGTTTCTTCCTTTGTTTGCTATCAGCTTCATTTTCTGGTTGACGCTGAACAATTTGTTCACGGACTGGTTTTGATTCAGGTAGTATCTCAGATGGACCTGTCGCTCTCCGTTGTTGTTGTTGTAATATCTTTAAGAATATCATCATGCGAGATACGTCTACTTGCAGTCGGAATCTCAGTGTTCTCCAAATGTGGCCTATTTGCTGCAGCATTATGGATCGCCGTTGACTACTCCGATGCAGGTGCTCTCTGAATTGGATAATTATTATTCCTTCCATGAGATGTTACATGAGGTTGAGATACTTCACGAGATATTTTACATAATGTCAGCTACTTTCTGGTGAGCGAGCGAGCAGGTGAACATGTGAGCAGGCGAGCAGGTGACAACCAGGTGAGCAGGTGGCGAACAGCTAGTGTAATTTTTCCGGAGGAGGCGAACATCTGAGTCTCCTTCAAGAGAACAGCTTCAAGGATTTCTTTAGAAGAACATGTGACCAGCTAGTGTAATTCTTTGTGGGCAAGACCGCTAATTCTTTGTTCTCGAATTCTTTCAGTTGCGAGCGAAGGTCTTCAAGGATGATTGGCAATTCTTCTGGAAATATATCAACAATTTCTTTGCAAACAAATATATTCTTCTTGGACTGCGATTGATTTTTGTTGCAAGGGCTTCACTTCTCGAATTTAATTGCTTTACTAAGTAATTCTTCTTTTCTTGTTCCGTTACTTGGATCAATTGTTTTAGCAAGCAATTCTTCTTCTGGGAATTTAATTATTTTAAGAAGTAATTGTTTCCGCTGGGAGTATAATTACTTGAAGAGGTAATTGTTTCCGCTGGGAGTATAATTATTTGAAGAAGTAATTGTTTCGGCAGGAAATTTAATTACTCTAAGAAGTAATCATTTTCACAGGGAGTATAATTACTTGAAAGCAACTTTTATTCCTTGAATTTGAGATGGGCTAATAATCATCAGATTTAAATTAATCTTGATTCATTAACATTTATAGGCCATGTTAATTCAATAAGCCCAATCCATTAAGTGACCCACTTTGAGCAGGGAGTAGTTAATGGAATTTAGAGTGGTGTCGTGGATGTGGCTTGAAAATAGCAACAGAGGTGGACATCATTTGTTGTGGAAAGCTATGTTTTAAAAAGCGGGTTGGACGGCCGATCGGACCGGTTGGACCGCTACTCGGACAACATGCCGAACGGTTCAAAAGCGTTGGACCGCTCCTCCTGTGAAGAACCCAAAAAGCAGTCAAAAGCGGCAAAAACGGGTCGGACCGGTCACTGGTTGGACCGGTCAACTCGACGCTTTTTCTTTATTTGTTAAAAAAAATTGATTTTTTTTTTTGCAATTTTTAACTTTAAAATGAAACTCAATTTATTAAATTTAGTTTTTTATTATATGTCATCTAAATCGCGTTTTCTATCCTTATTCTTTCTCAAATTCTTAATCTATTATTTTCGCATCTTTCTACTAAGTTATCAATGAAGTTTAGAGTTGAAATCATGAGATCAAACTTTAATGTGATGTTAACTTGGATATTCTTTCAAATTAAATAATTTTATGTTGTTAATCATAGATATTTGATGAACTTCCTATATATTTGATATTTTTAAGATATTTGGTGAACTTAATTTTACATTTGACATTTTTATGATATATGGTGGACTAATTTTAGTAAAATGTTGACATTTAATTTAGATTGTTAAAATTGAACTTTAAATAACAATATTAGATGTATATTTATTTAAATTTATCATAATTTATACATATAATTTACTATTTTTAGAGAAAAATTATTTATGGTGTCCATAATTGTTTTATATAACTATATATTATTTAATTATAATGTCATACCGGTTCAATTGTTTTACTAACGGTTAGACCCGATTCGATCGGGCCGACCAAAAATTTTGAGGTCTCCGGTTCAACTTCCGGTCCCACTTTTAAAACATAGGTGGAAAGGGATAAGACACCAACTTCATTCTCCTTAGCCAAAAGCAATTTAATGTGGAGCCCATCTTAAAAGCTGCTTTGAATCTTGCCTTCTTTCATGTTTCACGAAACCACATCAAATAATTGGTCTCAATCTTAGATTAACAAATCAATGGGCCTTCAAGTTCTTTCATTTTGATCGAAAATAACCTGCAACCGAATCATTTTTTCTTAGCGCCTATCCCCGAGTAACCGTTTTATTTCCGGCACAAACAAATTTTAATGTCCCGCAGCAATCCTTCGGAGCGAACAGCAATTTCCAACTCAAAAATCATGGGTGGTTATAAAATCTTTGAATTGGTCTTGGGCAGTTATATATTCAAACGGGCCAATCACTTAAACATTTAATAGCAGATGAATGGCATTGTTCCTGGGAATTAACTCTTCGGTGCGAGCAATCTAATTTTTCGCGAACAAAATAATGCGCGACCAGCTTAAACAATCTTCTCTTAGGCGAACAGCTCACTATGGGCGAGCACCAAGG
The DNA here is from genome assembly GCA_026898435.1 of Prunella vulgaris. NCBI lineage: Eukaryota > Viridiplantae > Streptophyta > Magnoliopsida > Lamiales > Lamiaceae > Prunella > Prunella vulgaris. The sequence goes on along the minus strand of JAPKLY010000087.1, from coordinate 166,015 downwards.
AGAGACTAGCAGGCTGCGTGCACGAACGCCGGCGAGCAGGCTGCGTGCGCGGACGCCGGCGAGCAGGCTAGGCTGCGCGCGCGGGCGTCGGCGAGCAGGCTGCGTGCGCGGGCAAGCGAGTTTCCGGTGCGACCAGCCCGTTGAATATTTTCGGGCGAACAGGTTCTTGCGAGCGAGCAGCTCGCATGAGCGAACAGCTACCTCCGACGAACAACTGCATGCGGCGAGCATGTCCGTGCGCGAGCAGCCCCGAAGGCGTGCATCCCCGCAGGCGTGCAGCTCGTTGCGGCGAGGAGGCGTTGTAGCGAACAGCTGTTGCAGCGACCAGCTCCCTTCGGCGACGGCGAACAGGTAAGGAGCGAGCAACCTCCATGCGGCGAACAGCTGCTTGCAATCCTATAGGCGAACATCTGCTTCATTTATTTATTTATATATTTTATTTATTAACAGCCTTTGATCAGTCCACCTTCAGAATACCGAAGAACCGCCCCTATATCACGTGGGTCACCGAAATTCACGCTAATGCAAGCAGTGTGCCAGGTGGTTAATGACGGCGTGGACGGGGAGAAATGGCAGTAGACAGCGTCGCCATTTATTTCTTGATTGTAAAAATTTTTCAACATCCTCCACTTGTATCATGCAAGTACTTGCAAATAGGACTCAGGAACAAGCTTGAATTTCCATTTTAACTTTACATCTTCCGGCGGTTTTGGGCTATGGGTCTTCGAGTCGGCCCAAAATCCCGGTGCGATGGAGCGCTGCTGCAGAGAGGGCCGCGGACGGATGGGAGCGATGGCGTGGTGGATTTTCGATGAAGAAACGAGATGCCTCGGGGCTTTGCGATGCTGTGTGAAAGTCGGAGCAGAAGTCGTGATGCGATATTCCAGCCACGGCATGTATCACGCGGCTCCCGGCGAAGGCGACGCTGCTTCAACAGGCTGCCGACAGCGCGTGTAGACGGTGGTTCTGTTGAATTAATAAACTAAATTAATTATTGTTGAATGCTTTGGAGTCAGGATCATTCATGTATTTAATTGGTCAAATTCTAGTATTTAAGAGATGCATGAAAGTAAATTAATTGAATGTATCAGAGTTATTAGGGGGAGTCTAAAGGGTGTTTCTCATGTGTATAAATACCCTTTCAGAGTCATTGTATTTGCAGCAGTAAGAATCAGATTATTAAGTAATAGAAATCACAAGTTTCCTCCACTTCTCTCTATTAAGTCTAACAAAGTGGTATCAGAGCCACTTGTGTTTGGAGATCGAAGCTCGAAGATGTCGAACAGAACACCATTTGTAGTTCCTTCACTATCAAAAGAAAATTATGATAATTGGTGCATAAGAATGAAAGCTTTGCTTGGAGCCTATGAAGTATGGGAGTCCGTAGAGAAAGGAATCGAGGAAAGTGATGCTGCCGGAAAGAGGAAGGACCAAAAGGCGCTCACACTCATCCACCAAGGTTTGGATGAGAAGATATTCGAGAAGGTTGCTGCGGCAACCACCTCCAATTAAGCATGGGAAATTCTTCAAGCTTCATTTCAAGGCGTAGACAAAGTAAAGAAGGTACGTCTCCAAACATTGAGAGGAGAATTTGAGTCTCTCCACATGATGGAGTCCGAATCCGTGTCGGATTATATTTCTAGAGTATTGGTTGTTACCAATCAAATGAAGAGGTACAAAGAAGATGTAACGGATGATCGAATAGTGGGAAAGATTTTGAGATCTTTGGATCCAAAATTTAATTACATTGTTGTTGCCATTGAAGAATCAAAGGACCTCGATACCATGACTGTTGATGAACTTGCGGGTTCATTACAAGCCCATGAAGAGAGATTGAAGATCCCGATTAAAGAGCCGGTGGAGCAAGCTTTGAAAGCAAAGCTATCAATCAAGGAGAAGGAAACAAATTCAAGCCCACCAACACGAGGCAGTCGTGGTCGTGGAGGTGGTCGAGGACGTGGAAGAGGCGGACGTGGACATCACTATTATGCTGAAAACAATCACCATTATGATTCAACACAAAATCAAGGAAGAAGTCGTGGACGTGGACGAAGTCGAGGCTCGAGAGGTGGAGGACACAGGCCAAATCAACCAAGGAATGACAAATCAAATATTGAATGTTTCAATTGTCATCGATATGGTCATTATGCCTGGGAATGCCAAGATGATGAAGAAGAGAAAAATAATCTCATGGAGATCAATAACAAAGAAGACAGGAATCCCACTTTGCTTCTCGCATGCAAAAATTACTCTGAAGATGATGATAATCTTTGGTATCTTGACTCTGGAGCAAGTAGCCATATTTGTGGGAGAAGAAATTTATTCACAGAACTTGATGAGAATGTTGGTGGTGATATCACGTTTGGAGATTCGTCAAAAGTGCAAGTAAAAGGAAAAGGTACGATTTTGATTCGGTTGAAAGACGGGAGTCATCAATTTATATCAAATGTTTTTTATGTGCCGAAAATGAAAAGTAATATTTTGAGTTTGGGGCAGCTTTTGGAGAAAAATTATGACATTCATCTGAAAAATAAAAGTTTGACAATAAGAGATGAAAATGGAAGATTGTTGGCCAAAGTTCCTATGACAAAGAATCGAATGTTTTTGTTGAACATTCAAAGTGATGTTCCTATGTGCTTGAAATCTTGTTTCAAAGAGACAGCTTGGTTGTGGCATTTGAGGCTTGGACACTTGAATTTTGATGGGCTCAAAATGATGGGGAAAGAGAAAATGGTGATGGGATTGCCTTCCATAAAACATCCGAGTCAAATTTGTGAAGGGTGTCTTTATGGAAAGCAAGCAAGAAGGAGTTTTCCAAAGGAGGCGACTACAAGGGCGCAATATCCATTGGAGCTAATTCATTCGGATGTGTGCGGGCCAATCACTCCATGTTCGCTTGGCAAGAGTAGCTATTTTGTGCTATTCATTGATGATTACTCTCGAAAGACATGGGTTTATTTATTAAAGGAGAAATCTGAAGTGTTTTCCACTTTCAAGAAGTTCAAAATGATGGTTGAAAAACAAAGTGGCTATCAAATTAAAGCACTTAGGTCCGATCGAGGTGGCGAATTCACTTCAAATGAGTTCAAAGATTTCTGTGAGAAAAATGGCATTCATCGTCCCATGACGACCCCGTATTCACCTCAGCAAAATGGAGTTGCTGAACGAAAGAACCGAACAATACTCAACATGGTGAGGAGTATGATGAAAAGCAAAAATATGCCAAAGGAGTATTGGGCTAAAGCTGTTTCATGTGCTGTCTACTTGATGAATCGGTGCTACACGAAGAGTGTTCATGGAAAGACGCCGCAAGAAGCTTGGAGTGGTCACAAGCCATCCATCTCACATTTACGAGTTTTTGGAAGCATAGCCTACATGCATGTCCCGGATGAGAAACGAAGAAAGCTTGATGATAAGAGTGAGAAATATTTATTCATTGGCTATGATGGCTATTCAAAGGGCTATAAGCTATACAATCCAAACAACAGGAAGCTTGTGATAAGCCGAGATGTTGAATTTGATGAGGAAGGTGTGTGGGACTGGAGTTCTCAGAATATAAATGATCAGTATAGCCCATTTTTCGATGAAGAGGAAGAAGCCCAAGTACAACCAACAACACCACCAAGGACACCACCACCTCAAAATATGCATAATGATGAAGCAAGCTCGAGTGGTCCTCGGAAATTTAGAGATCTACGAGAAATATATGAAGCCACAGAAGAGGTAACAAATTTGAGTGCATTTACTCAATTTTGTTTGTTTGCAGAGGCTGAACCCGTGGGATATGATGATGCTGCCAAAGATGAAAAATGGAGGAAGGCCATGAATGAAGAAATAAAATCCATCAAGAAAAATGAAACGTGGGAGCTAGCACCAATACCTGAAGGCAAAAGCAAAATTGGTGTGAAATGGGTGTACAAAATTAAAAGAAATGCAAAAGGCGAGATTGGTGGCGAAAGGGTATAAGCAAAAGGCAGGAATAGACTACAATGAAGTATTTGCTCCTGTTGCTCGTCTTGAGACGATTCGATTGATCATTTCCATTGCTGCCCAAAACTGCTGGAAAATCCATCAGATGGATGTAAAATCCGCTTTCTTGAATGGAGATTTGGAGGAGGAAGTCTACATTGATCAGCCTCCAGGATACGTGGTGCAAGGCCAAGAAGATAAGGTGCTAAGATTGAAGAAGGCTCTTTACGGTTTGAAGCAAGCCCCGCGCGCATGGAATAGTCGAATTGATCAATATTTTCGACAAAATGGTTTTCAAAAATGTCCGCATGAGCATGCCCTCTACGTAAAAATGAGCAAAAATGGTGATATGTTACTTGTATGCTTGTACGTGGATGATTTGATTTTTACAGAAAATAATCCCAAGATGTTCGATGATTTCAAGAGAGCCATGGCAAAAGAATTTGAGATGACGGATATTGGTTTGATGTCCTACTATCTTGGCATCGAAGTAAAGCAGCAGGAAGATGGAATATTCATTTCGCAAGAAGCATATGCAAAAGAAATCCTCAAGAAATTTGAGATGGAGAATTGCAAGCCGGTGAGCACCCCAGTGGAGTGTGGAGTAAAGCTGTCCTTTTATGAAGATGGTGATAAAATTAATTCCACATATTTTAAAAGTCTTGTGGGAAGTTTGAGATACTTGACTTGTACGAGGCCGGATATTCTATTTGGTGTTGGACTCGTGAGTCGGTACATGGAAGCTCCTACTTCATCACATTTGAAGGTTGCAAAAAGGATTCTTCGTTATATTAAAGGTACGATTGATCATGGAATTTTCTATGCTGGTTTTCAGGATTTTAAGCTTGTTGGGTATTGCGATAGTGATTGGGCCGGTGATGTTGATAGTCGAAAAAGTACTACCGGGTTTGTTTTCTTTATGGGGAATTCAGCATTCACGTGGAACTCAAAGAAACAGCCCATTGTGACTCTCTCCACATGTGAAGCGGAGTATGTAGCTGCAACATCGTGTGTTTGTCACGCTATTTGGTTGAGGAGTTTGTTAAAAGAACTCAATTTTTCTCAAGAAGGTCCGACGAAGATTTGTGTTGATAACAAGTCGGCAATTGCATTAGCAAAGAATCTGGTGTTTCATGAGAGGAGCAAGCATATTGATACTAAGTATCATTTTATTCGAGATTGTATCTCCAAGAAGGAAGTGGAGCTAGAGTTTGTGAAGTCACAAGATCAAATTGCAGATATCTTCACAAAGCCATTAAAGTATGATGTGTTCAAGAACCTGCGCTATTCACTTGGAGTAAAGAATTTAGTTTAAGAGGGGGTGTTGAATTAATAAACTAAATTAATTATTGTTGAATGCTTTGGAGTCAGGATCATTCATGTATTTAATTGGTCAAATTCTAGTATTTAAGAGATGCATGAAAGTAAATTAATTGAATGTATCAGAGTTATTAGGGGGAGTCTAAAGGGTGTTTCTCATGTGTATAAATACCCTTTCAGAGTCATTGTATTTGCAGCAGTAAGAATCAGATTATTAAGTAATAGAAATCACAAGTTTCCTCCACTTCTCTCTATTAAGTCAAAGAAAATCATTGTTGAATTAGGCAAAGAAAATCACTGTTGCATTCATGTAGAGGTTGAAAATATTATTGATACTAGTAGAATAATCGATGGAAAATTTGAAAATTTAGTGTTAATTAAGTTTGGACATTTATGAATGTGTAAAACACATTTTCTTGACCAATTAAATATAATTTTTTAAATTATTATTTTTAAATTAATGGACATAAACATATTCTACTTACAGAAAAGATGAAATTAGTATATTATAGTCTCAAAATCGTAATTTGATGAGTGAGAAACTAAATCGTTAATCATGAAATTTACAATAATTTTTCTTGAGATTTGTAGAGTTAAAAAATAAATTTTAAAACTCCAATATCACTTTGAATACTAGGAAATTAAAAAAAAGGTTTTATAACACCTCTACTTGGAATTTGTATAGTTTAAAAGTAAACTTAAAACTCTAATCTTACATTGACATGAATAATTCTGTATTAATGGAATAGACTATTTAGTACCTTAAACAAAACACACCCTAAGAAGATAACTACTCCATATTAGTAGAATAGCAATAAAAATTTTAAATTACAAGGAATATCTAGACAATAAAAAAATGTTACAAGCACGCGCTAAGCTCTGGTCCGAGATTGTAATGTGGGACTTAGGTCATGACAATTATATTTTGGAGCCTTGAAATGTTAATTCGCGCTATCTAATTTTTCGAAGCCTAGAAATCTTGAAAATCCAGCCCAAAGCCCATGAGCATTGAATTTGAATAAAAGAAAAATCAAATCAAAATCAGGAAATTTGGACTTAAATTAATCTGGACAATCGAGTGTCCATGTTAAGTGTAAAAGCTAAGCTGAGTTTAATCCTGAGATCTAATCCTGAAGTACTGTGTTTGTATCCTGAGACAAGATCCTGAACTTAAAAGAAACTGATCATGAGCCTCAACGAAGGTTTGTTACTGAGCCTATGTGCACTAATCCTGACACTCATCTTGAGTGTTCATATCCTGAAGGCACTTGTCTACTGAAGACTCAGTAACATGAAGGCACAATCCTGAGATAGTTTATCCTGAGCTAAAGTCACCTACTTCCTAAGTCACTCATCCTGAAGTCATATCCTGAGCTGACAATTATGAGTAAAACAGAGTGTTACGAAGGCTACTTTAACAGAGTGTTACGAAGGCTACTTTAACAGAGTGATAGAGTCGGTTATTTAAGCTGTTGGAGGAGTAATCCTATTGGACGATCGTTCAGTTATTCTTGACGGTTATAAACATACACACTAATCTGATTGGTTATGAGTTTAAAGTCGATTAAGGATTGGGGCTATAAATATAGCCATTCAAACCAGAGATGAAAAAGTGATAATTGAGATCAGCTGCGAATACACTTTGTACTCTGTAATTCTTATTTCATTGATTAGTGGAAGTGAGAAACCCCATCCGTGGACGTAGATCAATTTGATCGAACCACGTAAATTCTTTGTTCTTTGATTTCTTATTTTTCTACAATTTGTGTTCATCCAATTCTGCATTAGAGTTCTATCATCGTTCTGATTACTGCTTAAATAGTTGGAAGTCTTGTTGAGGTCGATTGAATTTCACAACAAGTGGCACCGTCTGTGGGAATAATCGACTGGATCAATCATCAACCATGGCATCTACCAAATTGGGTTTTGAGAGATTCACTGGTGCAAACGATTTTGGTTTGTGGAAGATCAAGATGAAGGCTCTCTTGACTCATCATGGGTTATCAAATGCCCTGAAGCCTGAAGATCAATGGACATCCTCCTCATCTAAAAATCCAAGCAAGAAACAGGAGATTTTGGAGAAGGCTCATAGCACCATTATTCTGTGCTTGAGGGATAAACCCCTGAGGGAGGTGTGCAAGGAGAAGACTGCCGTTGGTGTTTGGAATAAACTAGAGAAGGTGTATCTGACTAAGTCTGTCACCAACAAGTTGTTCATGAAGCAGAAACTGATTTCCTTCAGGATAACTGAAGAAAAGGAGTTGATTGAGCAACTTGAGGAGTTTAACAAGGCTGCTGATGATCTTGAGAACCTGGGAGTAGAAATTGATGATGATGACAAGGCTTTGATGCTCTTGAATTCTCTGCCTAAATCTTTTGAGAATTTTAAGGATGCTTTACTATTTGGGAGGCAGGATCAATTGCCCTTTTATGATATTCTAGTCGCACTAAAAACTAAGTCCCTGCAGTTACAAGCTGAAAGGAAAGTTTCAGTGCAAGCTGAGGGTCTGAATGTCAAATTCAAGAAGGGCAAGAGAGGATTTCAAAACAAGAAGAAGAAGAAGAAGAAGAAGAAGAAGAAGAAGAAGAAGAAGAAGAAGAAGAAGAAGAAGAAGAAGAAGAAGAAGAAGAAGAACACAAAGGGATCAAAATCAGGAGATTTTGTTGAGATGAGGAGATGTTTTGCTTGCCACAAAACAGGTCATCTCAAGAAGAATTGCCCTGAAAGGAATAAGAAACAAGGAGAAGAACAAAAGGCTGATATAACTGTTGCTGCTGAAGAAGGGTATGATAGTGTTGAAGTGTTGACTGTGACAAATCTGAAACTGAATGATGAATGGGTACTTGACTCAGGATGTTCATTCCATATGTGCCCGGATGAATCATTATTCAGGGAGTTGAGGAGGTTTGATGGAGGCTCAGTTGTGTTGGGCAACAATCAAACATGCAAGGTGAAGGGGAGTGGTTCTGTTAGGATGAAGCTGCATGATGGAGTGGAAAGAATACTCTCAAATGTAAGGCGGGTGCCAGAACTGAAGAGAAATCTGATCTCCCTGGGTTCACTGAATCAACTAGGTCATGAATTCAACACAAAGGATGAGTTCATCCTGATCACAAAAGATAATAAGGTATACATGATGGGAAAGAAGGATAATGGATTGTATATCCTTATTGGGAGCACTTCTACTGGTTCAGTAAACATTGTTATGGATAGCATTGAGGCTATGATATGGCATAAGAGATTAGGCCATATTGGAGAAAGGGGGATCCAAGAACTGACAAAGTAGAAGGTATTTGGAGATGGAAAGACACTAAAAATGGATTTCTGTGATCATTGTATCCTAGGAAAATCCAAGAAAATTCCATTCCTAAAGGGTACGAAGACTACTGATGCACCTCTGGATTATGTTCATTCTGATATATGGGGACCAGCTAAGGTTGAGACTCATGGAGGGGGGAGATACTTCATGACAATCATTGATGACTTCAGCAGGAAAGTATGGGTGTTCATATGGAAGCAGAAGAGTGAAGCCTTAGCAAAGTTCAAAGATTGGTTTAGTGAACAAGAAAATAAAAGAGGAAGATCCATTAAGCATCTTAGGACTGATAATGGATTGGAGTATGTGTCAAAGGAATTCAATAATTTCTGCAGAGAAAGGGGCATTATTAGACACAGGACAGTTCCTGCAAATCCTCAGCAGAATGGCCTAGCTGAGAGGATGAATAGGACAATCCTGGAGAAAGTCAGGAGCATGTTATCAGATGCAAAGTTACCCAAGGTGTTTTGGGGGGGAAGCAGTCAGTACAACTTGTTATCTCATAAACAAGTCACCATCCTCAGCTATTGAGTTCAGGACACCTGATGAAGTGTGGTATGGAAGGATCTCAAACTACAATAACCTGAAGGTTTTTGGTTGCTCAGCTTTTGCTCATATCAGGCAGGATAAGCTGGAACCAAGAGCACTGAGATGTATCTTTATAGGTTATCCTAAGGGTGTAAAAGGATACAAGTTATGGTGTCTGGAACCTGGTCATAAAAGGTGTATTGTCAGTAGAGATGTGACTTTCAATGAGACAGTCATGTGATACTATCAGCCCATAAGCACTCATGACTCAGATAGAATTCTTTCAGAAGAAGGTATTCAGGTTGAGGTGGAGACTCCTGACAGAAACTCAGGACAAGCAGTTAGTGAAGCAGATTCAGTACCAGAAGAACCTGATGATAGTGAAACTGATGAACATTCTGACCACTCAATTTCAGATAATGAAGGCCAAGATCTCAGAAATTACAGTCTAGCAAGAGACAGACACGGGAGAAGCATACATCCTCCGACTAGATTTGGTCAAGCTGACATGGTGTCCTATACCCTGACAACTGCTGAAGAAGTGGAGCATCAGGAACCACAGAATTATGTTGAAGTTGTGTCAGGCAAAGATAAAGAGGGATGGATATTGGAAATGACTGAGGAACTTTAATCATTAGAAAAGAACAACACTTGGACCTTAGTAAACAAAGTTCAGAGATAGAAGATAGTCAGTTCCAAGTGGATCTTCAAGAAGAAATTTGAAATGGGTCAGAAGAAAAAGAGAAGCTGAGATACAAGGCAAGACTTGTGGCTAGAGGATTCACTCAGAGAGAGTGGATAGATTTCAATGAGGTATTCTCACCAGTTGTGAAACACTGCTCAATAAGAATTTTATTGTCAAAGGTAGCTCAGAAGGACTTAGAGCTTCAGCAGTTAGATGTCAAGACAGCCTTTCTACATGGAGATCTGGAAGAAACAATACACATGCAACAACCTGAAGGTTTCATTTTACTAGGAAATCAGGACAAGGTGTGTCTACTGAAGAAGTTATTGTATGGACTGAAACAAAGTCCTAGACAATGGTACAAGAAGTTTGATAGCTTCATGATCTCCATAGGCTTTACTAGATGCAGGTATGATACTTGTGTATATCTTGAGAAACAAGGAAATGAAGTACTCACATACCTACTACTCTATATGGATGATATGTTGGTTGCAAGCAAGAGTCCTGAGAGAATTTAGAAGTTAAAGGCAAAACTCAGTAACACATTTGACATGAAGGATTTGGGCAATGCGAAGAGGATACTGGGCATGGAAATCATCAGAGATAAGGACAAAGGAAGTTTGTTCTTAACTCAAAAGGATTACATCCTGAAGATACTCAGGAGGTTTAACATGCATGAATCTAGGATTGTATCTACTCCCCTTGGTCAACAATTCAAATTGACATCAGATCAGTGTACAAAGTCAGAAGAAGAGAATGCACAAATGAGTAAATTTCCTTACTCAAATGGAATTGATAGCATAATGTATGCTATGGTGTGCAGCAGGCCAGATTTAGCCCATGTAGTCAGTGTGGTCAGTAGATTTATGGCAAATTCAGGAAAGATACACTGGGAATCTTTTAAGTGGGTCATGAGATACTTAAAAGGAACTGAAAATCTGGGGTTACTCTTTGAGAAGACTAAGAACATCACACAACCTTTACAAGGATATATGGATTCAGATTTTGCTGGAAGCATTGACACAAGGAAATCCTTAACAGGATATATGTTCACCTTATATGGTACATCCATCATTTGGAAGTAGTACTCCAATCAGTACTGGCACTCTCAACTACTGAGGCTGGATGCATTGCAATGACTGAAGCAGTAAAGGAGTCAATGTGGCTCAAAGGCATGATTACGGAATTTGGAATAAGGCAGAAGGAAGTTGCAGTTCAGTGTGACAACCAAAGCACAATTCATTTGGTCAAGCATCAAGTCTTTCATGAAAGATCCAAGCATATTGATGTTATGCTTCATTTTGTGAGAGATGTGGTGGAGAAGAAAGTAATTTCAGTACAGAAGGTTTATACTGAGGACAATGCAGCAGATATGTTGACTAAGGTCTTATCTACTTCCAAGTTCAGATACTGTTTGGAGCTGATCAAGTTACAGTCATGGGATGTACCATGATTTGGTCCTGAGGTGGAGAGTGGAATGGGGAAACTCACTTACTTTGAGGTGGAGAATTGTTAAGTGTAAAAGCTAAGCTGAGTTTAATCCTGAAATCTAATCATGAAGTACTGTGTTTGTATCCTGAGACAAGATCTTGAATCTAAAAGAAACTGATCTTGAGCCTTAGTTAAGGTTTGATACTGATCCTGACACTCATCCTGAGCGTTCATATCCTGAAGGCACTTGTCTACTGAAGACTCAGTAACTTGAAGGCACAATCCTAAGATAGTTTATCTTGAGCTAAAATCACCTACTTCCTCAGTCACTCATCCTGAAGTCATATCCTGAGCTGACAGTTATGAGTAAAACAGAGTGTTATGAAGGCTACTTTAACATAGTGATATAGTCGGTTATTTGAGCTGTTGGAGGAGTAATCCTATTGGACGATTGTTCAATTATTCTTGACGGTTATAACCATACAACTAATCTATTGGTTATGAGCTTAAAGTAGATTAAGGATTAGGGCTATAAATATAAGCATTCAAACCAGAGATGAAAAAGTGATAATTGAGATAAGCTGCGAATACACTTTGTACTCTGTAATTCTTATTTCATTGATTAGTGAAAGTGAGCAACTCCATACGTGGACTTAGATCAATTTGATCGAATCACCTAAATTCTTTGTTCTTTGATTTCTTATTTTTCTGAAATTTGTGTTCATCCAATTCTGAATTAGAGTTCTATCATCGTTCTGATTATTGCTTGAATAGTTGGAAGTCTTGTTGAGGTCTATTGAATTTCACAACAGTCGAAATACAAAGTGAAACCACTATCTCCACAAGTGTCGGCTACATAATCAATTAGCAACTTAGTTGTTGTAGTCGCACCAATTAAGCCATTTAATGGAGATAATCTTTCTTTGAGAGAATTCCAAAGGGCTATAAATAGGATCTCATCCCACTACATATTCTACACTAAAAAATTACATCAAAATTATGAGTGTTTTGCATTCATAAGTTTTAAGAAGTTGCAGCCCAGTTCGATGCCTCGTATAGTTTGTCAGAACTCTTAATGTTGCAGTGCTGCTCGTCAAGAAATATAAATCATTTCATTTTTTAAAATATCATGCCATAATGAGAATACTATCTAAATATATTCATTTAACGGAAGATTTTTGTTATACTACATCCGTCCCCCAAAAGTTTGCGGTACTTTTGGAGCACGATTTTTTTAAAAAAGAGTATAATAAATAGAATGTGTAGGGTGGAGATTGTGAGGTAGATATTTAAAGGGTGGAGATTTAAAAGAATGTTTCCTTTTTTAGAATATACAAACTTTTAAGGGACAAACTAAAAAGAAAAGTATGCGAACTTTTGTGGGACAAACTAAAAAAAAAATATGCAAACTTTTGTAGGACAAACTAAAAAGAAAAGTATGCAAACTTTTGTGGGACAAAGGTAGTATTTATTTTTCTTGTAACTTTTATATATTGCATTTATGTTATCAATGTAGCCAAAGAACAATAATATTGATAACAAATATCAATATTAATAAATTTAAAAATTTATAAAAATTTAATAACATGTTTTTAATACATATATTTAGCATTAGAATTTGATCAAAATCTTACATTTGTGATATTATCTATATTTCTAGACATTAGGCTCAATTTACAAAAATATAATTGAAATTAGTATTGCATACTCATTTTAATCAATATCATTTAGTTTGTATGAATAATATGAAAATATCGTTCTTTCCATTATCGATGTTGATGACTACAAAAAATGAATGTACCAAAAATATTTCTGGACATTATAAAAAGTATTATGGAAACATGCACACAATGTTACGTGTTATATATTTTTTTGAGTTAGCCTCTTGTGCACCAAATGCACCGTACAAGTCAAGTGCATTGTTTAAAAGTTACCATATTATTATAAAAAAGTTACTTTCCCTCTTACTAAAAAATCGCATCTATAATAATATAATAAATTGTAAATTTTTAGTAATAGTAGATGTGACTTTTTAGTAATAGTAAGTTAATTTTACTTGAGTTGCATGGTGTTAATGTTACATATAAAACTACACAAAAACTTGTGTGCACTTGGATGCATACAATGCACTTGGATTTTAATTTCAATTTTGACTTTAATTTTGAATTTTTGAAAACACACATTACATATCGCACTATGTATTTTTTTGGCAATTGAGGTGTTAGTAATTTTGTTCTTTGGGTATTACTGAATTATTCTTGTGGTATTTACTTAGACTTGTTCTTGGGGCATTTGTGAGTTGTTCTTGGAATATTTACTTAGATTTGTTCTTGGGACATATGTAAGTTGTTTTTGAGGTATTACTTAGCCTTAATCTTGAGGTATTGATGAGTTGTTTTTGGGGTATTACTTAGACTTATTCTCGGGGTATTGGTAAATTGTTTTTAGGGTATTAGTTAGATTTATTCCTGGGGTATTAGTACTTGTTCTTTGGGTATTAATAAATTATTTTTTAAGTATTATTATTTATTAATTTATATATTTAAAAGTATTAGTGGTAATTATTTAATAGGGTATTCTAATACTCAGGAAATAAACCTCATGTAAGTTTTAGCATAACTGTCTATGTCTTCGTTGATTTTTAATTCAATTCATGGAACATTAACACAATAGATTTTTATGATAATTGGCACAACTACAAATCTTGAATTTGTCTACAATATTTGTTGAAAATTGGTTTGGAATTTGGGTGGATAACCCAAATTTGACCCATATTATCATGATGCTCCATTGATAAAAAAAAAATGGAATTAAGTTGCAAAATATTAATCTACGTTCGGAGTAGATAAATTTGAAGTATTAATTTGCTCAAAACTAATTTTGGGTGAATGAGATATTAATGCATGAAGTTAGCAACTTTACATGTTGAAGAGGGAAAATAAGGGAGAAAATAAGGAAATATTTTCTTGTCCCACATAGGAAAATGTGATGACGTTGGAGTCCCTTATATGTAGACTTATGAACAATAAAATTAATAATATTTTATGGTCTACATGTTGGTGCCTTAAGATTAGTTCAAAGGGCTAACCCAAAGACCCTCACGCTACACCCGCACGGGCTTGGGCTTGGGCTCGAGCACGTCGCACATAGTCACATTGAACACTTTAGAGACGCACTTGGTGAGGAGCCTTTAATTTTTGTACGGATCAAGGCTCGGTGTACGGACCATCGTGCCGGTTCGGCTGACACTGCCCATGGGTGGGTCGGATTCTCGCGAATCCTGAATCGTCACGTTCGGTGTTCGAACCCGGGTCACCCGTGTGAAAGTCAAAATGGGTGCACGTCCAGTGAGATTCGAACTCGAGTCAGGCAGGCGCAAATCAGGGTCGAGGTGTAGCCAACGGGTATGATCAGAGCCCTTGAAAATCAAGAGGTGTAATCCAATGGCTCAGATTCAAAGGCTGGAAAATATGCAGCCTTCACCAAAAGGCACCACATCTCTTTAACTTTTATAAATAGATCCCCAGATTTCATTTCCAGAGTCATTGCCAACCAAATAAGTATTTTCCTCTCCAAAAGCATTCAAGCATTCTTTAAGCTTGCATTAGAGTCGTGTCGGGAGTTCCGGATACCTATTTGCGATTCGCCGATAACTCCCGATTGTAGTGCAGCAATCTAAAGTTCTAAAGTCGTTGTATCTTAGAAACGGTTGTCAACGATCCGTATTGCACCAGTATACGGGGCAATAACGTCTTATGGAGAGCGAATGAAACTCGTGCCTCGACTTTCTGTTTCTAAATCCGTGTCAACATCTCCATCTTCCTATACACACATCCTATTTTCCAACAATATTAAAACGCTCAATGCTCCCAAAATTAGAGGTAAAAACAAATCTCAATTCTTCACGACAAAATTAAACCATTTATCAGTGGGTCGCGAAAGAATTTAACCCATCTGATTCAGATCATAAAAAATAAAATCTTATAACACAAAATAAAATAATCTATACAATACTTTCTCCTGCCAAAACTCAACCGAGAATTTTTTATTCCTTTATATTGATTCTCATGCAATAATTCAAGTTATGAATCACTGCTCACGTCAGCAATGAAACTATACGAAAAGGCAGTTTGGCATGTTGTAAAGTTTCCACGTGAAAATTTATCTTTTGTTAGAGGCCAAAAAGTCCATCAATTATTGCGGTTAATCTTAGAATTTGGCTCTTCATTCCCAAGGTATTCTCCATACTCAATTAAAAAAAAAAAAACTCTTTATATTTCGATTTTAAAAAATATTATTACTACCTCCGTCCATGAAAAATGTGCTCACATTTTTGCACGTGGTTTAATATAATATGTCGGAGGTTTCTACGGGATATTGTGAGGTCTGTTTTAAATAAATAAAATATTTATGAAAAGTATATCATACGTACTTTCCATAAATATTTTCTTTACTCAAAACAAATATCACAATATTCTGTAATACCTTCCGACATATTGCATTAAACAACGTGCAAAAATGTGAGCACATTTTTTGTGAACGGGGGAGTATATTTTTTACTCAAAATCTATTATTTTTTTTTAAAAAAATGATATTCCTTCTGTTCCACATAAATCTACACAATTTCCTCTTTTAAATGTCTCCCACAACTTTACAAACTACTAATAAGAAAACATCTATTTGTGTGTCATTCACAAAACTATACACATATTTACTCATATGCTATACTTTACTTATAAAATATATTTTTCTTAAAAAAAAATTATTATTTCGTAAGGTGCAAATTCCTACAGGAGAAAGGAGTAATATTTTTATTAAAAATAATTATCATTTTTTTAAAAAAATATTGTCATATCTTATTATATTTCTATTTTGTAGATCATTTAATGAGACGAACTCACCGAAAAAAAAATCCTTGAAATTCATCATTTAACTTTTAAAAAATTCAAATTTTCGTCCGGTTGCCGGCTGCCGGCTAACAGATTAATAATTTCTTACAAAACCAATTTCAAAATCCAAAATTGACGACAACTTCTCCACTAATTCCGGTATAAAGGACACAATTACTAGGCCACTTGAATAATAAATTAGTGAAATTAAGCTCTTAAAATTAAAGGTTGGCAATAGATAAATCATTGCTGCCTAAAAAGACCCATCTAGTTATCCAATATGACTATGAGTGGTCATACTAACATGCTTTTTCCTTGCTTATAGAAGTCTAAGATCAAGAAACCACAACAATGGCTGATCATGCTCATGCTCATATCCTTGCCATCCCTTTCCCTCTACAAGGCCACATAAACCCCATGCTGCAGCTCTGCCACCGTCTCTCGACCAAACGCATCCACGTGACGCTACTCACCACCGTTTCCATCAGCAAAAGCCTCGAGAAGAAGCAACCACAAGGTGGCAACAATCACATTATCACCATAGAAACCGTTCCCGATTACCCTACTGATGATAGCGTCGAAAACTTGGATGTGTACGACGCCTTTATTCGCAGTTTTAGGGCAGCCATCACGCGCGGGCTGCCCGATATCATAGAGAAACATCACAACTCTTTGAGAGCCATTGTGTATGGATCTGTTATTCCTTGGGTCTTGGACATTGCTCATGAGAAAGGACTAAAAGGGGCTGCCCTGTTTACTCAACCATGCACTGTGAATGCAATTTACTATCATATGCACAAGGGCAGTTTGGATATTTCTCTGCCTGAGGTTTCTCTGCCTGCAATGCCTGTTATGGGAGTTCAAGATTTGCCATCCCTTGTTCATGACAAGGGTTGTTATTCAGCTATCGTGAAGGTTGTGTTGCAACAGTTTTCGAATTTAGACAAGGCCGATTGGCGATTGTTCAACACTTTTGACAAACTTGAGGATGAGGTTGGTTAATTACGTAAAGGAAATTTTTTATTTTGTCCTTTAAATTTTCACTAATTTTGATTCTTGTCTGCTAAAATTATTTATTTTGAAAATAATCCATCAAGTTTACCAAATTCAACTTCTTCGTCTTTTTCTTTTTAACCAGATTAATTTAATTCAACTTTTCCATCAATTTTGGCTGAGCAGCATTAGATTTGATGTGTAGTTTAATGAATGAGTATTTATGATTTCCATCTTTTTTTCAACAGCTAGTGAAATGGATGGGGAACAAGTACCCAATAAAAACAATTGGGCCATGCGTTCCGTCCATGTATACAGACAAAAGAATACCCGAAAACTATGACTACGGCCTTAGTTTCTTCAAACCAGAAACAGAACATTGCATGAAATGGCTGGATGAAAAGCCAAACAAATCCGTAACCTACGTATCATTTGGAAGCCTAGCAAGTCTATCCCAAAAAGTGATGGAGGAAGTAGCATGGGGCTTACTCCACAGCAAATGCAACTTCATATGGGTAGTTAGAGACACGGAACAGAGCAAGCTTCCTCAAGATTTCACCTCAATGCTAATGGCAAAAGGCCTAATTGTGAACTGGTGTGTTCAGCTACAAGTGTTGGACCACCGAGCCGTGGGCTGTTTCTTTACGCACTGTGGATGGAACTCGACTCTCGAGGCGCTGAGCTTGGGAGTGCCGATGGTGGTTATGCCCCAGTGGACGGATCAAACCACCAATAGCAAACTAATAATGGACGTGTGGCGAATTGGAGTGCGCGTAAAGGTTGATGGAGATGGGAATGTCGGGAGAGAGAATGTGGCATCTTGCATAAACAGCATTATGCAGGATGAGGCAGGGCGGGCGATAAGGGAAAATGCTTCCAAGTGGAAGGATGTGGCTGTAGAAGCAGTTGGAGAAGGAGGAACCTCAGATGTAAACATTACGGAATTTGCAATGCAACTTCTTGCCTTGTAGTAATTCTGTTGAAATAATTTATCACATTGCATGTGCATTAATCAAATGAATATGAGTATTAGCGGCCAATGTTGGTTTGATAAGTATGCTCCCAATTTGCACCCTTTGAAATGATACATTATTTAAAAAAAAATATTCTATATATATAAAATAGTGGCATATAAATAAATATATGTATAGGATTGTGAGTGTACATACAAATCGATGTTTCTTTTTTAATAGTATAAAAATTTGTATGAAATATCCAAATAAAAATAATGTGCAAATTTATGTGGGATCGAGGGAGTAATATCTATCGACTCCTCTCACTCCTTCAAATTCGGCATAAAAAAATTAAATTTGACTTATTAGTCTAATTGCTGGTGAATTCAATATTTAAAATCAAACAATATTAAACTAGAACTAATGGTGAATTCTAATTCACAAATAACTTATTCATGAAGAAAAGAGCCGCCTCAAATATATATATATATAAAGAGAGAGCTGAAGGAAGATAAAAGGCTACAGCTAAACAAACTCCCGAAATAACTATACACACCCCAATTTATTCACAGTTACACCCCCACCCAAAATATATTTTTAAATGATTAATTGCAAAAGAAGAAAAATCATGAACTTCATGGTCTTTCTTAATTTAAATATTTTTTTCTTTACAATTTAATGCACCATCTGTCTAATTTTTTTTAAATTGAACACTTAATTATTTTTTGGCAATAAATAAATATCGCTGCCAAAAATACCACATAAACATCCACTTCAAAGCCAACAAATAAATTTATTTTAAAATAAAAATAAAGTCTTAAACATATGTTTTTAAGTTATGTTTATGAAGTTAAAAATGTATTTTTAAGATATTATTTTTATGTAGGATATTCTCATTATAAAATACACCAGTTCACCATTTATTGGCATTTGCGTGGACTCCATATAGCATATTCAAAAATCATTTATTTAATTGTTACAAAAAAATATCAGGTCTTTCAAATTGTAAAACTTAGAAAACAAAAAAAAAATGATGCATTATATTGCAAAGAAAAAAAATGTATATTTTATATTTTAATAAAAGTTAGAGTTCGTGATTATTTGACATTTAACCCTTTTTATATTACTATACACACCACCAATATAGACAATTGTACTCTTATTGTTAAAATTAAATTAAATTAAATTAGCACAAAAGAAGAAAAATACAATGATTAAATGCACTGCAAATATTTGAAAATTTCGGCAACAAGGAGAAGAAAGGCCAATATGCGAATGAATTAATGTTGAGGCTGCTACTAACAGAAACCATCTGAAGAAAGAATTTTGATTAAAAGGCCAATATGTTAAGCATATTGAGAATGCCACCAACACAAACCCTATAATTGTTAAAAGCTACTCAATATCAATTGAGACATAAGCATATTTTCACAATAGTGACAAAATTTGATTTAATCTAATTAATTGATTAGTTATTCGAATAAATATCGTTCATACACTGCAAAAATTAATCAGATAGATAGAGTTTTGAAGAGTGAATCTTGTGTGCACTCAAATGTTACTTAAATTTAATAAAAATACTTCAAACAATAATTAATAATAACTCAAGATTGTAATACTCTAAAAAGTAATAATAATATCTCAAAAAGTAATTAGTAATACCTCAAGGGTGACTTACATATAAGTTCAAAAAAATCACTATATTTACAAATAGGTGCTATGCAGAAAAAAAATGTGCTTTTGTACAGAAAAAAAATATGTTTCTGTGCAAATATTTTGAACTTATTTGTAAATGTAGTGACTTTTTTTAATCTATATGTAAATCATTCATACCTCAATTGCAAAAGAAAAAAAAAACAATCAATTCGACGTATTATTGTATTTTTTTTTTTAAAAAAAAATTGCTTAAAATTCAAGTCTGTGCCATTTGCTTGAATGCATACAAGAATTTGTGGATTTTGAAGGTGGGGGAAGAAGATTATTAGAAAAATGAATATAATAGAGAAAAATATGTTTAAATTCATAACTTAAATATAAATACAATAATATAGACATTTAATTGTGGGTTGTGCAAGTATATGTATGCATACATGAAAATGAGATGAGGTTAAAACATACGTTGCAAGTAAAAAAAAGTTATGTACTAATTCTCATGGTTTAAGGACCTAAAATTACAACTTTTCTTAATCAATGTACTCAAAAGAACTTGAGAATCACATTACCTGTCAACATATAATGTACTTGAAAACAACAATCGCCAGAGTTAGAAAGCGCCGCTGAACTCGACCTTGAAAAAAGAAAAAATTGATATGAAGTGTTTCTTCTTCACAAGAAAACAATCATCTTCAGATACTTATGTTGCACAAAATTAGTAATTAATTTAAAGCTCATCATGCAACTGGGAAAGGAGGGCTACACCAGCATCTCCAAAGAAGCAAGGGTGATAGTCACAGTGAGATGTATTAAACTACATATACACTCATTTATGTTTCTAACAAATTCTACAATGATTCAGATCTTCACATAACATATCACTAGCTCTGAGATCCAACATATAGTTTTTAAGTAATATCATTCCATAAAAAACATGACATGCCAATCATGAGGCTTGCCTGATACATCATTGTATTTACGAGATATGTCCTTCTGATGGGCTAGCTCTTAATATCATTAAAAATGTATTCATTCTTGGGAGATGAATTGGGATTCATGGTGTTTGAGGGGGATAAATGTGACGGGCTGAAGATGCTTAGATCATTTTGACATAAATTTGAGAGAACTTATAGATATTGCATATAATCTGAGCCTGATTCTTATTACAAGACGCTAAACTATCTATAAAAACATCTGGAGAAGTGTTTGATCAAAGAGATGAAAACAGATTCTTTAAAGGTCATAGAATTCTCCAACAGCGTGTATAAATCTTACTAACTAATAATATAATCAATAGTTGAGATATTATTTGTATATCACTTCACTATCAACAAACATACTTCGGACAATTGATTTTCCGTCCACTTGCTGATTTTGATCAATATTCTACTCATCTCTACAGGACTGATTTAGCTAATTCAATCAACTCGACATATTATACTTGGTAATAATAATGCAATTAATAATTATCAGAAGCAATCATTAAATAAAAGCTTTTTCGTGGATATGGTGTTTGTAGAAGACACCCATCATCAGGTCCAAATAATGGAACACGGTTTGTGGAAGTATCAAGAGATGGTAATTTAGTTTTGGATGCAACCATTACTTCATCATATTTTACTATGTGTAGCTTATCAGATGGCAGCTGCTAATACTTTCTTGAAATAACAAATGACAAAGGAGATTGGTTGCTGAGTTTCAGAATGTGAACTTCCAAATAGTGTGGGTTTGGCAAATTTAAGACAACTCAATGCATTTTATATTTGAGGACAGCGACCAAAAAACTATAATGACAAAAACACAACTTCTATGTCTTATTAGACATCAAATTTTAATATCACGACAAAATTGTCATGCAAACATGTTTTCCATGTTGTAAACAATAAAAGTCACAAGAGATTATGGATTACCTGGATGAGTAGACGTCAGTAACAAGGAGTTCTTTAATTTATGGTTAACATGACCGCAAGATACTTTGTTCCCTGAAAGCTAAATTCTTGCAAAGTTTTGATTCATGATTCATATATTCAATGAATAAGTCTCTTAATTGTTTTGCTCTCTTGTAAGATATGGTTCCGGAGGGAACTAGTTTTATTTCATCATGAGTACTTACTTCAGATGTAACTTGACCCTGCATCGCAGCGACTTAGATTATTAATACAATTTGGAAAGAGATATAATTGGTATGCCACGTGGAAAAATATTGTGAAGAGTGAGGGCAAGTAAATATATGCTTGCATGCACCTTTGCTTATTACTATATAATGCAAGATGTAAAACTTAGTCCATGGTGAAACCATAATTTTGACATGTTTGTCTCTCTTTCAGTTAGAAGCCTTTAGTGACAAATAGAATTCAATTGATCTCTTTCCCAAAATTTGCTCTAGAACCAACACTAATATACAAATCTTACCATGGTTATGGGGTTTAAGTTCAATATATTTGATCCAAGTGTTCCCGTCTTAGCTGTAATAACCCATGGCCTGCATAAGTATATAGTTGATGACTACAGGTTAGCCTTAATTTTGCAAAACTCAATATCAAAGTATAAAATGTTTGCATAATAATTTCAGAGTGAAGCCTGGATAAGCATATATGTGGATCAATACAAAAGTAAGGAACTAAGCATCGGATGCTACTTTAATATGGATAGTAGTTCTCTTGTTTGAATCAAACGTATTTGGGAACTATATATATGGATTAATTCTACACCTCTCCACAAGTTCGGACTTTTAGATGAGATGGAATACTTTCCTGGTATCAAAAACTTTATTACATGTTCACATCCTGGGTTCAAATCATACTGACAGCAATTCCACATATTAAATTATACATTTGTTGGGTCTCCTCAGTCCTTCACATGATGGAGTTGACAGCTACAAGAACAACTCAGCCTACAAATGAGGTGGAAATTAAGGAACTACATAAATGGATTAATTTCATCTCTCTAGTCTCTACAAGTTCGAACTCTAACTTTATGATGAGAAAAAATTCTTTCAAAATGAAACCTTGTGGTCTGTAGGATATAAGGTGGTGTTTGACTTGGGATGTGCCCATCCTGGTAGAGGATGGATTTTACCCTATCCCAGTCACTTTTCGGATTTGCACATTCTATCTTCCATCCAAAATAGTCATGCAATCTGTTATCTGTTATCTACCTACACCCAAAATTACTATCACGTTACTACTTTTATCCCACTCAGTCATTCTTGAAAATAATACATAATCATCACTCAAAAGTATTGATTTGACATAAAGTTCATCCAACCCTACCACATCCAGCACAAACTAAACCAAACTAAACATAAAGATTCATCCACCTCCAGCCGAAATCTAACACAACCTGAGGGCAGCACTGGAGGGTAAAATTCCCTGCTTTATCCCAATAGTTTCGAGGAAGTAAATATATATTATGAAGTATTATTAGTAATTTACTATACAATCTGCATCTGCTTCAACATCTCAGTTAGAATAGAGGACAACTTTCTGCTAGCATATTATCATATGACCACTCAACCAAACAAAATATTAACTCGGGTTTCCCCCACAGTGATGCAACTGCACCACATCTGCATTCAACACAATAATTAAGAATATAAAGAAACCCTAAAATCATCTTAATCAGAAAAAGAGAGGGGAGAAGTTGAAAGATATAAGGAAAGACAAAAGAGAAAAAGGTGATGTCTATTTGAAATCAACCAACCAACCAATTGATTGAAAACAACCCTAAGTTTAGTTGAGGGAGAGGACAGAGGAAAATAGTCGGACATTTTTTAAGTGCTCTCCAATGGGTATTGTTGTGTAACCTGAACTTTTAAGAATATTAATTAATGAAAACAATGTTAAATGCAAAGAATAAGCAAAAGACTTGGAATTTTCATATTTATTACGATATTTGAAAACAAACTTAACATTGTCAAACAATAAATATAATTAGGTTTTCAGGAAATTAATCTTCAAATACAGATTCAAACAGCCACTCAGAGGTCATGGGACTTGTTTCCCTAAACTTGACACTTAGTTGCTCTCTGCATAGATCAAGATAACATTAACCAGGTACTCGGCAAAGAAAAATCTTCAAAACAAGAACTAGATAAGTACAAATAGGATCAAGATAACATTATCAAGGGGTAAAAAAAAAAAGATTAGTTTATTCGTCAAAAGGTTTGTTATATGTAAAACACATTCCCATGATTTCACCGTGCAGGAAAACAAAATCATTCAAATGATCCAAGACATTTATTTGCAGCTCCCACTTTTAAATCCCCAACAAAACTAACTTGAACTCTAAATCAATTATGGTTTTATCCACCAGAACACCATTCATATATTTCCGTACACAGGCACATCCACACATGCTCAAAATCAAATTCTACTTAATATGAAGATTTGCTGCTTGGATATGAGAACTGGTGAAAGATTTAATGTACCACAGGATATCAACTATAACAATGTGTTCAAGTGCATTAAAACTAATGATAAATAGTGTTCTAAAAAAGGGACTAATTGGCTGACTAGTCACCGACTAGGCTGTCCCATTTTTATGAAAACGGCAAAAGAAAAACATCTTGCACATTAGTTGGCGACTAAACCTAATTAGTGGGCCAAGGACTAAGCGCCGATTAGTCATCCTAACTGTTTAATGTAAATAATTTTTATTTTATTTATCCCAAGTTACCCTAAATTACTAATTACCAATTCATATTAAAAAGAAGTCGCGAGTTTGAACTAATATGTGACATCTTACCTTACGTCTTTGATTTATGTTAAGCATCCTTATTACTTTATTGAGTTTTGAGTTTTATGGTACTCCCCTCGTCCCCAAACACTTTGCACACTTTTCTTTTTCATCCGTCCCAAATACTCTGCACACTCTATAATGGAAATTCCTACTTTAAATTTATCCTCATAAGTCATAATGTTCACATATTTACACAAAATTTCATTACTTTTTACACTCAACACAACTAATTTCATTATTTTAATAATATAATTTTACACATCACCCTCAATACTCTACTCATTACATATTTTTTTTTAAATGTACTAACTCACATGTGAAGAGTGTTAGGGAACAAAGGGAGTATTGTTTAGGGTGATAATGTATCATTTATAATTTTAATATTGAAAGGTGATGATGTTGATTTTTTATTATTTTATGCATTGATGTATTACTACCTCCATCTCTCAAAACATTGCAGTACTTTTGGCGTACAATATTTAAGAAAATAATGAGAAGAATATATAAAGTGGAGATTTTGAGGTGGAGATTTTGAGGGTGAAAATTTAAAGGAATAATTGCAATTTGAGAGTATGCAAACTTTTGTAGGACAAACTAAAAAGAAAAATATGCAAACTTTTGTAGGACAAACTAAAAGAAAAGTATGCAAACTTTTTAAGGATAGAGGTAGTATTAATTAATTAAATAATTCAATATATTTTTTGTTAGGTGGTTCCGACTAGTCGCTAGACCCTAGTGGTCCGACCGACTAGCGACTTTTAGAACACTAGTGACAAATAGCAATATGAACTTCTAAAAGAAATTGAGATGGGGAGGCTACTTATATAGCAAATATACAGCTAAGAGACGTTCTTCCGACTTCCGTAAAGAATACCTTCCCCTTGAAGACATGACTAAGTGGTTAGGACTGTCCAAGAATTCATATATTATCTGAGCCTTCTTTTGGCAGCCCACCATGATAGCTCCTCTCGCATACGGGTCAGAAAACCGTCTTGGGAACACGCATGCTTCTGGCAGAATAGCAGTTTTCTCAAGAATAAAGCTCTTTATTGCAGAAGGGGTAACGCCCTTCTCCAAGTTAGTTATCAGTATACTGTAATGGTCGGCATATGTAGCTAAACCATCAGTAGTGCAATGTCTAGGTCCCATGTCTTCATCTTGACTTGTCCATTGGTTATAATTATCACTCCTCCCTGAATCTGCCATATAAAAATAAGAAAAGAAGTAACCAAATTAAGAAATATCCTTGCTTAATGAAATTCTTTCTGTTTATGCATCACAAAACATATCACAAATAATAAATTAGATTATAACATATTGTGAAAAGCACCTATACTTTACAGCACAAGAGTGTCCTTCATTAATGAGATTCTTTCCGTTTATGTTGTACATATATTATGGGGATTCTCATAATAAGTTACAGCATAACGTACTAATGCACCAGTAGTGCACATGATTAGAATGCTCTTCTAGAATATTAAAGAGTACTGCTTAAATTACTGGACTCCTGAGCATTAAGATGGAAATCAACAATTACATAGGAAAGAAAGAATATTAAGAAAAAGAAAAAGAGCTGACCTTCACTTTTCCGCATCTGACTTTTGATCTCCTGAAATTGGCCAAACAATCAAATACCCAAAAAAAGGGGAAAAAATAAAAGCAAACAAACAAGATGAAAGAAAATGGTGGTATTCAAATATTCAACACTAAGTCTTACCAGGGGTTTACTTTGGCATGATCCAACATATTTTTCAACAAAGACATGGCTATTATTATTAGATGTTGAGTCCAGACTGACAGAAGCTGAGACACACTTGGAAGATTTGATCTTCTCCTTGGCCATTTTAGCAAAGGCAGAGATCCTCCGATCAATTTCAGTAGCAGTGTTTAAAGTGCATATACTTGCAATCTTAGCTGTCGTTAACGTACCAAGACCACGACCATGTTGCCAGAATAGCACGAAGGTGCACAAACACTCCTCTTCTCCATCAGAAAATGAATGTGCTTGGCGGCTTGCCTACCAAATACAGGAAGATGCAACACGAAATGGTTAAGGAATTAGAGAACCCAAAAATAAGAAATTAAACAAGCTAGAATCCCATGAAAGGTCATTAAATTCTTTGCTTCAGATATATAGCACTATCTATTTCAAACTAAAGTCAGAACCTAAAATCATAGTTGTTTGAAATATTTTACCCAATGATTTTTTTACACAAATACTTTAGTATATTCAATTTAGAAAAATTTAAATTAAATAGGATTATAACAGAAAGAAGAGCAGACTTTCCATCCACAAACATTGAAAGATGAGATCATCATTAATTTAATATCATGAGAAACAAATGATGTTGAGACCTCAACCAGAAATCCACACATCAAACAAAAAAATTAAGCTTGAAAACAAGTTAGTACAAATAATCTCTTCCAAAATAGCTCAAATCTATTACTCCATTAGCCCAGATTACTTCCAACATACAACTGACAAGACAAACCAATTTAAGATGTCATGTGTACTTGATGCTTTTAAGGTATATGTTTCAAATTAGTATGCCATTTTAAATATATGTAATTTCAAATGGCCATAATTACTATGAGCATGGAGATTATTTCATCATAAAGGACTCCTGAACCTGTATGGCCCATCATTGGAAGATTTTATTCGACAACATCAATCATTCTTCATTATATTCTGCAGGTCTGTCTAATAGGTGAACATGAATGTGCCTCCTTAATTTAATGATTTTATTTAGTTATCATATTTTAACACCATAAACCAATAGGTGCTCTGTTCACAATCACCATGTTGTGTAAGACAATATGGCCGCAAATAGTTTAAACTTGTAGAAAACATATTATTTAACAAAATTAAAGATGCAGTCAAAGGTAATTAGTGTTTAATATTGAATTCCTTCTTCCCCTGGGTCATCTTTCGTTGACGGATCCAAGAAATGGCTAACCGTAAAATCCTGGTGTCATTTTGTTTAATGAATGTAAGTTTTAGAATATACGTGGATTTGATAGTATGAAACATGGGTATAATGTCTAGATCTGTGATTATAATACCTTTAAAATAAAAATCATCTTAGACTAACATAAAAACTTAAGCGTATAATGTTTCGTGAGGTAAAACACACCACACGAACGGGTTTCCGCAGAATAAACCCTTCCAAAATTAAGTATCACAATTCCAGGCAATATTTCCAGTACGCAGAAACCAAATAAACGCATAAATTGACAAAATAAAACGAAGAGAGGGGGCGGGGGTGTTATCAGCTCACCGCTTCAATAACGGCGTCATAAAACCTGAGATCATAGTCGCCGATTCCATGGGCAGCACATACGGGGGTTCCGATGGAGAGCATCCCGCACTGATCATCCTGCACCTGCTGCGAAACGGGTCGGAACCGCGCCACCAACTCATCCACCTGCACCTCCGTCTGGAACCCAGCGGCTGAGAGAACGATCTCGTAACTTACCGGAGAGCACAGGTATTTGACGGTGAGTGTTTGGCGGTCGGCGTCCAATACGACGTACACATTGTACCAAGCGTCGTCCTCACCAGCCTTGTACTCTAGGTCGTATAGTGACGGCGATTCCTTCGATTTCCTTGCTTTTCCCATTAGTGCATCTGCTGTAATACCCTAGCTGTTGATCGGACTCTAATGAAAATTTTGCATGTGTGCAGACGGAGAGAAGAGAAATGTTGGGGTTGGCACTCCGCAGTTGGCAGTATAGTGTGACAGTCGAATAAGGGATATTTTTAGTATTGAAATTCTTAAGCTTCTCCGAGACGGTAAACTTTTTGACATCACTGAGTATTGTATTCGTGCGATAGACGGTAATATACACTTTCTCCATTTCAATTTTATATTCATATTGTTACACACTCTATTTTACTATAAGTTGATCATTTTGTAATTTTTATCTATTTCAATATATATAGTTCATTTTTTTTTCATTTTTTTAAAAAACAACTATTCATTTCATTATTATTATTTTTAATATCTTTTATAATATTTTTTTACTTTTTTACTTTTTTCCATCACATTATTTATACTATATTAATATTTTATACTCTTTTTAATATTTATGCCAAAAAAAATAACAAGCAACTTATAGTAGTACGGAGGAAGTATTTTTTTATTGAGTAAGTCTCTTGTGCACCAGTTACACCGTACAACTCAAGTTCATTTTTAAAAAGTTGCACAATTTATTACTGAAAAGTTACATTATTAAAGATACACTTTTCAGTAATAACATGTATAACTTTTTAGT
>JAPKLY010000087.1:120088-137162 GCA_026898435.1 Prunella vulgaris | reverse complement strand
ATATATATATATATATATATAGATATATATATATATATATATATATATATGTGTGTGTGTGTGTGTGTATGTCAAAATGTAGAATTTTTTCATCTTCTTCTAAATATATGGGTTCAATTTCTTGCCTCTACATATTTATTTATTTTGGGTATTTTCTAATTATATTATTATTTTAAATGAGCAAATTCAAGCAATATATGTATTTAATATATCAATATAATTTTTGCACTAGATTTTATGAGATTCTTAATACTACCTCCGTCCCAGAACTACTTTCATAGTAGTTCATGGCACGCGAACCAAGGAAAAGTAAATATGTGAGTGTAAAGTTAAATAATAAAATAAGAAAAAATGTATTTTGTTGACTTTTGTGAGAGAGAAAAGTTTCCTTTTTTGGTGTGTGAAAGAAGAGTTGGGACGTCCAAATAAGGAAAGTGTGAAAGTAGTTTTGGGACGGAGGGAGTATGTATCATCAAATATTTGATATTTCAAAACTTTCAAATAATTTTATGATAATTTATAGGATATTTTTTCTTTTAAAACTGACAATTGAATTTCTTCACAAAATATAGTTAAGAGAATAAATGCATATTAAAAGAGAAATTCAATTAAAGGTGGGTTTTAAGACAGACAAAAAATGATTTCAAAATGTGCACATTCAGATCGTGCACAAAATGTGCATGTATAAAACTTAAAAAAATAAAACAAACAACAATACACAAGTAACAAAAAAAATAAAAGGAAAGTCTTGGTAATCTTTTTACACTTCATTTAACAACAAAAAATGCACATTTTTTCTGTAAAAATAACTATAATAAAAATTAATGTTATACATATATATTATATTTATAGATCGTGCAAATGCACAGGTGATATACTAGTTTAAAAATATGAAGATAGTATTTCAACGGGAAGTAGTATTTAAATTAACAATAATAATTAAATATCTTATAAATAAATATTTTAAAAATATAAAAAATTATTTAAGTCATTTTATAAATTACTTTATTAATATAGAATATGGTTTATAATATAACTATTAATATCAATTTTATGAATCCTTATATAAATTATTTTACGCTCTTGATTAAATCATTTATAATTTAAATATATTCTTTGGTTATTGATACTTATATTTTAAATTTAAGTATATATGAATAATTTAAATAATATAAAATATTAATTATTATTTATATTCCTGAACCATAATAGAATATCATACCCCAACCTCTATTCATAACATATTTTTATGAGATTTCTAATGTTTTTAATCAAATATTTCATTCTTCAATTTTTTAAAATTGTGAGCATTATCATAAATAATATTTATATAATACTTTACTCTATAACCTATATATAATAGGTTATATAAAAGCATTGAAAGTTCCTCATTGATATTATTTAATATCCTCTTCATATATAATCAGACAAAAAAAAGCTCTCAATAACCTATTTATGTATTGCTTCTTTAATATGGTAGCTACTACTCTAATATTGTATTCAACAATTATAAATAAAAAATTACTTACATATATGTAATTTAAATGCGAGTCCAATATAAAGTAATAATATACTATTCGATAACCATATGTTTTAACATATTTATTCCTATATATTAAATTGGGCACACAATTTAAAATTAATGCACTTTTTGAGTAAAGTAATGATATATATATATATATATATGTATATATATATATATGTATTCTTGTGAGCAGGGGCGGAACCAGAATTATTTTGTGAGGGGGGCCAAATATTCATAATTATTGAAAAATTGAACAAACTAAAGATTATCATATGACAAACTAATAAATAATGTTATAATTAAAAATAATC
The DNA here is from genome assembly GCA_026898435.1 of Prunella vulgaris. NCBI lineage: Eukaryota > Viridiplantae > Streptophyta > Magnoliopsida > Lamiales > Lamiaceae > Prunella > Prunella vulgaris. The sequence continues at coordinate 135,326 of JAPKLY010000087.1, read as the reverse complement.
ATAAGATAAAATTTTATTAAAATAAAATTAGTGCAAATATATACTATTGTATAAAAATGTCATTCAAAAGATGACGATGATATACAATAATTGTATCAAAAATTTAAATATGTATAATTGAAAAAATTCATTATAATTTTAATGATCTACGTTGAACAATATGTGAGATGAATACTCTTATTCTACTATTTTTTATTGGTAAAAATTGAGTAAAAATTATTTTAAATGTGAGAAATTTTACCAACAACAAAACATTATTTTAATTTTTTTGAAAAATATAAAAGAAAAAAGGAACCAAATAAGAGAATTAAAGAGAAAAATAAATCTAAATAAAAATTGAAAGAATTAACTTAAAAAAATAAAGCATATTAATTAGAGTAAGTCTCTTGTGCACCAGTTACATCATGCAACTCAAGTTAATTTTTAAAAAGTTGCACAATTTATTACTGAAAAGTTATACAAATTATTACTGAAAAGTTAAACTATTAAAGATACACTTTTCAGTAACAACATGTTTAACTTTTCAGTAGTATTTTGTATAATTTTTTAAAAATGAACTTGAATTGCACGGTATAACTGGTGCATACAAGACTAAGCCTATTAATTATATATATTTTAGATATATATAATAGTTAATTATATAATATCATATTTTTATTAATTATTTTTATTTGGGCCAATTTAATTAAAGAAGAGCAGCCCACTTGTGGCAATGCCTCTATTTTCAGAATTTCAATACTATTCTTCCATGACATTTATTTACAACAATATATATATACGTGTGCATATATGATTAGTGAATTTTTTTTAGGGGGGCCATGGCTACCCCCAGTACAAGCATAGTTCTGTCCCTGCTTGTGAGTGTGCATAAATTTCAATAATTTTTTTATAGTACAAAATGATTTTGGGACGAACGAATAAGATAATTGTGCAAATATTATTCGCGGGACAGAGATTTATATAGTTTATAATTATTATGCTATTTTTTATTTTTAATATTTTTATTTTCTATTGAATATTTCAAATATTGCTTCACTAAATTTAATTTCTAACATAACTACTACGGAACACTTAAAAATGAGATTAATATAACTTAGGTTAGTTAGATATCTATATAATTCATACCATCTTAACCGCACTAATATGACTCATATATTTTTACATAATATGTTCTTAATTAAATTAGAATTGGTATATTTTCAAATTAATTTGTATATTATTTTATAATTTAAATTCTAGATTACATATGATTTGTATATTTAATTCTTAATTCATTGCAACAATATATTATATTCCTCATATTTTAACCCCCATCCAAAGATTACTTGTACACGTATTTTATTAACAAAAAAAAATTAAATTGCTTGCATATTTAAAAAATTATACACATAATTATTCATATGCTATTACTTTATTTAAAAAGTATATTTTTCTTAACTTGTGTGTAACAACTAAGTATGTAAGTAATTTCAGAATGAAGGAAATAATATTTAAATTATTTAATAATTTTCAATAAAATTTAATATTTTGCGAGATATAGTTTTTATTTTATATATAAATATATATATTAACATGAGTATATTTAAAATAAATTAAAATTGCAATTATATAATATAAAAAAATATAAACTACAACTTTTGTGCTAGCGCATATTTACAAATAACAATTAGGAATTCTGGTACACGTACTTACACAAACAGAAACACAGACACTGTTGGTGCCTAAACGAGTCTGTATTAGTGTATAGGGGAATACATTGTTAACAATTTTTCCTTTCTTAGGAAATAACCCCTTAGGATTCAGTCAGCTGAAAGCTGAGACTGCTCACTGAGAATTAGCCGAGGACTGAAATACTCAGGAATCAAATAACCTGAATCTTGAACTGTGCACAGAGTGAGCTCAGAAAAGATAACTCACCTACTGACTGCAGAGAAGCTGGTCAGTTGGATAGCTATTTAATCAAGTTATTCAATGGGGAGTGTGAGGCCTAGATTATACTCATTTTCAGTATTTTCCTGGAAGTATTTTTAGCTTAGTTACATAAAGAGTGGTTAAGGGACTGTGCTCAGTTTTCAGGATCAGGAAGATTGATTCTTCCTGAGTTTCAAAACAATACTGAATGAATTCCTGAACTAATGAATATGGCAGTTAAGAATGCAGAGCAAGTAAATCAGCACACGGAGATTTTTACGTGGTTCAGAGACTCAAGCTCCTATGTTCACGGCCTGATTTAACAGGAGCAATCCACACTTAGGATTGGTTCTTGTTTTTATACGTGACAAGGTATACGAGCAGTCTTCTTCCTCTCTAAGGAATTCAACCATTGGGTAGTTTTACAAGTCCTAGTCTTTCCAACTTCACTAACTCACAAACTTTAGTGATTTAGTTTTCAACTTTCCAACTAAGGTGTGATAACCCTTACAAACAAATATATGCTAAAGATAGGGTTATCACTCTAAGCTAAATACATAAATGATTTCTATCAACACTAGGGAAATTTGTATTATAGAGTGTTGAATGCTCGAATGCTTTGAGTGTTTGAATCTTGGTTAATCTTGAATTCGAAGTTTACCGTAACCTTGTTTGGGTATAAGGTCTTCTATATTTATAGTGAAGACTTGTAATAGATCCGTTGGAGGAGATCAAAACAAATCTTCCTATTTTAGGTAGGTTGTAGCCTAGGGTTGTACGTTTTACTTTTCACATGCTTGATTTAGTGAAAGTGTTCTGGCGCCGCATGCGGACTGTGGCACATTTAATGCGAAGGTCAGCTTCGTACACACGTGTCATCATCTCACTGGCTGCTTTTCAAATAGCTAGTTGTTGACATGACTTTATGCTTCATCATACCATTTAATACTCCGAATAAATTTGTCTTTAACTCAGGTATAAATGTTTATCTTTATTGGAGCTCTGACATTCTTCTTCTCCACAGTCCTTTAGCATAAATGCTAAGTCCCAAAGTGTCAGTGACATTTTCTATCAGGACTTACAAGTGTCAGTAGAATGAACACTCATCCCAGTTACTCAGGTTACTTCCACATTCACTTAGTAGGTTCTATCCTGAGTGCGCTTAGTACACTCAGTAGAAACACTATCAGTGGAATTCCTCAGGGTCGCTTCTTCTCAGGATCGATCTTCTCAGGAACTTATTCTCAGGATCTTCAGATTCTCAGCTTCCAAACAGTTTCCTTGAACTGATCTTCAATGGGCATACTGTCCTTAGGAATAACTCTTCCTGACTTCGATCTTTAGGACGTCTCCTTCTGACTTCAGTCTTCATGATGGTTCCCTCTGAACTGAGTATCTGTGAATATAAAATAAGTCTAATCTATCCTGAACTATTCCTGAGTTTTATACAATCCTGAATTCTGTACTTAGGCATTTCATCTTTTCAGACTAAGGGGTTTTGGGGGTCTGAATCAAAACAACTCAATTAATATCCCAACAAGTTTCTCATTTTTTATGAGGCCAAAACCTATCTATTCAAACTGATCCAAACTAATCAGACATGATAAGAGGACCTCTAACACTTCAGGTTACTTAGTCTATAAGATGGAAATATAGAAAGGTTAGTACAATTCTTGACAAGAATGCAGAAAGTAAATCAGGAAACAATGAGATGTTGTCTCAGGAAAGTAATAGTTTCATTGATATCATCGTTAAGTACATTTGTCCTGAACTATTACAAGTAAGTTTCTTGACTTCTACTCATCATCCCACCTATCTAACGGAATATCATACGTGTTCAGCACTCAGAGAGTGATGGCATTGATTCTTCTCTCATCATTCAAAGAGTCAGTAGCCCTGTCAATCCTAGCGATTTCCTCCTGAATCTTCATCCTATCCAGCTGATAGGACATTCCGATCATCAGAGGCATGTATTTCATATTATTTGGGGCTCTGATCTAAACTCTTTTCTTGTCTGTAAAAAGCATGATTTCTCTCCAAATTCCAGGATGTTCAAGGGTCATCCAGTTGTGGAAGATGGTCTCCTTATCCTCCTGAGAGTCGTCTCATTGTCCGACAATGTAGAAAAGTTCTACGAAGTCCTTCTTCAGTGGTAGCCACTTCTCATTCAGCACTTTGGGCACGAACTCGTCCATATGCTCCCAGAGGATAGGCCCTGACCCCTGAACATCTTTCTTCAGAGTCGGCCTCCTCCTGGAACCTCTACCTCATCCTTATTCTTTTGCTTCTGAACTTGTTCAGATAGCATCTCAATTTTCCCCTTCAGCAAGTCAATCTGAGTTCCCTGAGAAATTGATTGCATGGCAGCCTGAAGAGCCAATCTCTTAGACTTGATCTTCCTGATCAAAGTTTCTCCAGGATGAAGAGCTTCCTCCATCCCTTCAAAAATCTCAGACACAGTCGCTTGCCTGTGCTTCTTTTGGGGTGCGGACTCCGGCTCAAATGTAACTTGTTTTCTCTTCCGATCAGGCTTCTGAGCTTCCTACTTCTTACTTTTCCCCTTTTTGGCATCACCACCTTCAGTGTTTTTTTTTACCAAATCGGTGATTGTAATTTCATGGGAGTCAGCCCGATCAGACAAAATTTTCACCTTCTTCTCAATCAAGTCGATCCTTTTCCCTCGAATAACATTCTCAGACTGAATGTCTTGCATGTCAATTTTCAGGGCTGCAAGGGAAGACTTAGATTTCTCAGCATCAACTCTGAGGTCAGTAACCCTCTTTCTCCTGACCTCCTCCTCTTTCTTTCACTCATTGCTGAGTTCAGCGATCAGTTTTTTCGCTTTAGCAACAAAGACCTCAAGGCTATCTCCCTCATCTTGGTCTCTTGAGCAGCAAGGGCCTCAGTAAACAGCTGCTTAGTTTTACTTTTTAGCGCAACCAGCTCAATGCTTTGCTGAGACTAAATTTCCAGGAGCTGCTCAGATACCTCTTCCCTAAGGTTGTCAATGTTGTCCTTAAGCTCAGCAGTCCTGGAACTCAGCTTCTTTATTCCTGAGGCATGGGAATTCAGTCTTTTGAATATTGTGGTTGACTGGTTGCTAGAGGCTTGATATTTTTTTCAATCTTCCACATGTATTACCCAGCCTTATGAGCTTTTCAAGCCTTTGGGGTCTTTCTAGAAGCCTCAGCAACCCCAGCCCGGGGAGTTGCTTCATCAGACGGTGCAGGTTCCTTCTGAGCTGCACCCACAGTGCCATCATCATCCTCTTCATCAGCCTTACCCCCATTGTCAGATGGCTTCGACATTACTTCAATCATAACCTCCTGGACTAAAGTGTCGGAGGAAGGGCTTCGATATTGCTTCAGTCATAACCTCCTGGACTAAAGTGCCTTCCTCCGGGATCCTTGACTTGATGATGCAAATGAAGTCATCCATTTTTAGGATATGTGTGAATCTTGTGACTCCAAATGCATCACAAATAGTTATTTCCTCCTCTTGTAGGGTAGTCCAACCCTTCTTCTCAGCTAAGGTTGCCATCTCTTGATATGTTGCTCGGCGAGTGTAGGCATAAATCCTTAGCTGGATGACTTCTTCCCTGAAAGCACCAGAAAGAGCAGGGAGAAATCGATTTACAAAATGTATAGCCTGATTCATAGTGTTCAGTTTGAAGGCAGTTATGGTTGACATGTCAGGAATGGGGAACTTCCATTGCTCTTCTTCCTCTGACTCGGAGCCGCTGAATATCTCTCTCTCCATGTGATAATCCGAAAGAGGATCAGAAGGACCAACCTTGTCCTTTGGCTTCGTCAGCACACTCAAAGGAATGGCATCATCGTCATCATCATCTTCCACAGTGATGGGCTCCTCCTGAGTCCACGCCTGAGTGCTTTCAGCAGTCAGCTCCTCCTGGACTTGCTCGTCCTAAGCTTCTTCTTCCTGAGTATCAGCCTAATTTGCCTCTTCCTAAGGCACATCCTGAACGATCTCAGGCTGACGCTCCTCCTGAGCAGATGCAGGAACCTAGGCAGTTTCAGCACTTGATACCTCAGGAATGGCGGACTCAGCAACAATGTTTTCCTGAGTCGCCTCAGCTTCTTGCTCTACTTCAGTGTCCTCATCAACTGCCCTGAGGACCTGATCCACCTTCAACTGAGACTTGGATTTGGCTTTAGAGCTCTTTTTCTTCTACCTGGGAGCCTCAAACCAGATGCATCTTCCTTCCATTTTCTCCTGACATCCCCAGATATAGGATTCATGCGCTTGTAAACATCAGCATCATTTTTTAAAATGTCAACCAGGAAGGTAAATCAGTGAAATTCTTGGCATCCACGTCCCTGTATGGAAGAGTCTGAAGCAGTGGGGAAAGACGGGTGCCAAAATAAAGCTTGTTCGTGAAAACCACCTTATCATCATTCTTCTCTATCTTGGCAAACTCTCTAGTAATGTTCTGGATGAAGTACTCCTCCCAATCAACCTTAGCAAAATCTCCCAGAGCAGTCATTAGTCGAATCTTTGATAGGGAGATTTGCTCCGTACCTCCAACGGAGCCCATTACAATGAAAACCACCATCTCGAAGAGCAATTTGCACTCTAGCTTCAGCAGCTTCTTGTTCATCTTTGAACTGAACTTCTCAGGCTTAGTGAGAAAGTAATCCAGAAAAACCTGCTATTTACCTTTGTTATACTCAGTATTCATTTCCAGCCTATTTCCAGGTTCATAATAAGGAAGCTCGAAGATAATCCTGATCAACTGCCTCAGATTGATGGTGGTATAGGTTTGCTCGATCACCGTCTTCCCATCAATCTTGGTGGGGCGCGTCTTCCTGAGAGGAATGTGAGATACCCGCTCGTTATCTGATCATCTCACCATCTTAGCATAGAATGCAGCCACCAGATTTGGACTAAGATTTGGGGGCCTCATCCGCACGAACTTTAATGTCTTTGAATTCTTGAAGACACTGTATACTTTCTTGACTTCGCGGATATCAGATGAAAAATCTGCAATTGGCTCATAGAAAATCATAGTTTTCAGTGTTTGGAGCTCAACAAAGAACTTAGCCCTTGATGATTCCGTGGATTATGTGAAAACATCAGAAGTTGCCATTGATGAGTAATTAAAATCTTGAGAAATTGTAGAGAGGATAGAGAGTAGGGATAGTTTGAGTGCGTAAAGGACGCAAAGTGATTAAAATTTCTCTTTTATACCCAAAAGCAATATTTTAGGAACATTGGAGATTGAAGACCTTTTGAAATTCAATAGTTTAGATCAAAATGATCGTGTGTGAGATCATGTACGAAAATTGTGGCTTTTCATTTTTAATAAAGTGTAATTATTTTTAAAAAAAATTATGGGTAATCGTTCCCACCTATGCGAAAAGCAAAATGCATTAAATGCGTATCATAGCATGTTTGAATTTAATACCAAAGGTTGCATAATAATAACTAAAAATAAATGTGTGGTGGAGGATTTTAATTAAAAACCTGGGATGACATGATATCTCTAACACAAGACAAATATGAAAGGTTAGAGGGAATCATACCAGTCAGTCAAATAATGTAATTTGACTGATACCACTTGTGTTGGGGTCAGGATGATAAGTCCTGAGCTCTGTGTCCCGATCCTTAACATTACTGATCCTGAGATTCTTCTCTTGGGATCTTTCTCCTGAGCCACACCATACTGACCCTGAAAGTGAAAGGCTGAAACCCACCCTAATCTTGAGTTGACACTTCTTCCTGACACCACTTGAGCATACTGAGTTGATACACTTGTAAAGATCCTAATATCAATAGTCCTGAGCTCATCATCATACTGAACTGAAACTTATCCTGAAGTTCCTATTCATGGATCAAGAAATCCCAACTCTATTGACAACTCAACAAACATAGACTCAAGTAAAGCCTTTGTCAGGATGTCGGCTCTCTGCTTGTCAGTTTAGATAATTGTTGTGACACATTTTAGTCATGATTGATGCTACATTTGAGTCAAGACTAGTCTCATGTTTCACAAATATATCATAAATTAGATAAATCATCGAATTAATTTCACAGATAAGTCTTCTATGAATTCAGATTCCACATTATTATGACAGGAAATAATTTCACAGATAAGTGACTACAAAGTGAATGACACAACGGGTTCAACTAAAAAACACTGCCAGAAAATTCTAGACGGCCAACAACCTCGAGAAGTGGCCAACCACTATAGTTGTGTTTACTTTGCTTGTCATTTTTCCCGGTTAAACTTGCATTTTTTCTATAATTTTGTCCCACCAGATTGGGTGGTTTATTTTTTTTCTCATGTCTTTATTTCTATTTTATAGTTAAATTGATTTATGCAGTTGTTGATAAAAAGATGTAAAGCAAAGGTTTAATGACCAAGTTATGGAGATTAAGTGCAGTTACAAAAAAAAAAACCCAAATCAAAGGTGACGGCGAGCAACTCAAATAAAAAGAGAAAAAGGCGAACAGCCCATGCAAAATAAAGCAAGAAAGGCGAACAACTCCTATAAAAATGATGAGTGGCGAGCAGCTCATTATTATGAGCTACTCGCCAACTATTAGTTGGTCGCCTCAATCCAAGAATTATTATTAGTTGGTCGCCTCCCAACGAAGAAAACATACTAGTTGCTCGCCATTCAAGAAGTTGATCGCCAGTTTCAAGAAGATGGCCAATTTTATTATTTTTCAAGCATTTTCTTCATACTTATCTTGTAAAATACACGTAAGGGGACACGTGTCAAGTCCTTGTAACACGTGGCAATAATCTTGCCACCTCCTACTTGTACTTTGCCTATAAATAGACTTATTTTCATAATAAATGACAAGAAATTGATTGTCTTAACAAATCTATGCTCGAATTCCTTCTCCTCATGCTCTCTTTTAATTCCAGTAATCTCATAATTAGATTGTTGATGAGATTTAACATCTAATGCCACATTAATCACAATTAACAAAAATTCATCAACAACAATAAAATTTTAAAAATGGATAGAAGTGTTTAAAATGAAGTGTTTTTTTTCAGAATTTGAAAATATAAAATATTAACTAAATCAGAATTTTAATTAAAAAAAAACAGGTTTAAACGGTATTATGTTGAAAAATGACTATATAAATTTTATTAACCTTCACTTTGAAAAGAATTGTTTCATCCTTCAAAAGTAACACACGAACACTCTTTTTTTTCTTTCCTTTTCTTTTAATCAAAAATACTTTTAAAGAGTCATGCACAATATATATAATATATATATATAAAGAATAGTGTCTTGCTGAAAAAGTTTCTGTCAAAATGATAAATTAACAAAATATTGTTGGTGAGACCTATTTATATCAATTATGACATACCTAACTCCAACTCTCTCTCCCCCATTATTTTTAATGCTATGTTTTTCAAAGTTATAATATATAAAAATATATTTATTAAAGCAAATGCAGTACAATTGTTTTGTTGTGTAAAAAGTGAAACTCTACAAAAGAAAATTAGATAATTTTATAATATTTTTGTACTTTATGCTAACAAGTTTAATTTCTTTTAAAATTTTATTTTTAAATCTATTTTTAATAGACCATATATCAAATTATTTACCTTCTGAAATATTTAATTCAACACATATATTACACTTAAAAAATAAATTTTAAATCTTAAATATATATTTTATCATTTTAAAAGTAATTATTTATTGACTTTAATATTACGAATGAAATTTGAATACTTTTACTTAGATTATGTATGTTACGTCAAAATAAGATAATTATATGAATTTAAGTGCATAATTAAAATTATATTATTGATTAAATATTTTAATACACTCATATATAATTTTTTTCATATTTATAAAATAATAATAATAAAAGAACTTTAATAAAATTAATAGGTAGATTAATAAAATAAATTCAATTTATATTTTTTTTGGTAGGTAAAGTAATATTTTATTCAAAAGTATTGGATCAGACATATTTAATTCTATCAATGTTCATATTTTATTTTATTTAAATACTATCTATTATAATTTATTATATATAATTTTATATTTAAAATTTATAATATTCAATTCGTGCATCGCACCGGAGGATAATAATAATGAATAAATACTCTTATATATTCATTTTGTTAAGTTGTTGGGCCGATTCCATGCAAGCCGGCCGTTGGGCTTTTCAATTGTTACGTAACACAAAACTTTAACTCTGACTCACTTAAATTTCACACGGTTTAGTATCAAGTTTGGAGTGAAAACTAACACTAAAAGAACTCCCAAAATGAATTTTGAGGGATAAATTTGTAGTAATTTTTACGTTATTAACTATTTGTATATGGTATTTTTTGTGTGTAAATTTGTGAATTTTGTGAGAATGAAATTTATATTGAATTTTTTTATTTTAGATTGTGCAAATTATTTTTAATTTTGGAATAGAAAATTTTGTGAATTATTATACAACGAAAGGAATATTAATTAATTTAAACATAATACCCATTGTTTCTCATTATTGGAACATCAGAAGACCAACTCGAATTAAGGCGAAAATAAAAAATAAATTAATTAACATCTATTTTATGTTGTAAAATAAAGAATGAAAAAATTATTTGTTGACCAAATTTATCACAAATGACCATGTGTAGGATGCTCTAAATTAGGAGATTTCACTATATATTTTTGTATATTTGTACACCAATTCAATAATTGATAATGTATTGATACTAGTAGGAATGTTAATGTAACCTTAAGAGTAATTAGACACCTTAACTTATTAATTAGCTTATTCTCTAAGTAATGTTGTAACTATGATATAATTACGGCACTTTCACATGGAGATTACCCGTGATGTTCATACTTAATTATAACCTTGAATCCAGAGACATAAACTTAACCACAAGGGAAAATAATACAATCGTTGAATAGATTGTTTAAAAGTAAATGCATATGTGTTGTGTCAAGTTCTCCGTAATTATTACTCCCTCCGTCCCAGAAGTGTTTTCACCTCTGGGATGACACAACTTTTAAAAAAAGTAGAATATTGTGTAAAGTTATATTATTAAAATAATGAGATTAGTTGGATTGTGGGGATAAAGTTAAAGTAATAATTTCTATTTATAGGATGTAAAAACAATTATAGGATGAACGAAAAAGGAAAGTGTGAAAACAATTATTGGACGGAGTGAGTACTAATTTATACAATACAAGTTGCATTGTCCTTGTACTGTAAGGGATATATCATCTTTAATTATATCACATGAATCAAAAATGTGTTTACTAGCGGATTTAATTAAATACGTTCTCGTGAAACCCCATATAAAATAATTTTAAATTTGGTTATTGGTAGTATGTGGATCATACATATACTTACTATCCGTATAGCTCATCAATAATGATCACATAAGAAACTTCTAGTTCTACCACATCCTCTGCATTTTTATATAAATATTGTCATCCAATAAACATATCAATATGTGGTAATTACAATGTTCACCAACTGTATTTCTAAATTCAATTTTACTATGAAAAATATTTTGAAGCTAAACTTTATTTTGTCCATAATAAGGGAATATGTTTGATCAAAAATAATATCGGATCATTACAAATTGATCAAAATTAATATCGGATCATTACAAAAATTACTAACTATTAATATCCTGCACCACCTTATTCTCATTTAGTTTCGTACAAATATTCATATCTAAAAGAGATAGAACTTTAAGTATACATACGACAAAATCAAATACTTGTCACTCGCTTAGCAAGTCTAGTTCTACCAACTACATTGTGCTTTTTTTTTTACTGTACTCAATCAAAGTGCTTTAAACACCCAACTTAAATATTGGATCTAGATTCTAGAAATTAAATAGCAATTGTGGACATAAATATTTTGTTAACAATGAAGGTGTTCCGAAGTTACTCATGTATTATTATAAAATTTGTATCAATCAAATCATCATGATTTCCCAAAATATTTTAATATCATTGTTTTACAATCTTAAGTAATTTGATTATTTTGCACACATGATTCATTATTTGAATTTTTATCTTTAAGATAAACATCTTCAGGAGATTTCAAGAGTGACTAAATATTTTGCTAGCTTTAAATTACCACAAACTTACATGTTTCGTATTTGTGAGGTCCTTTATGCTACTGACATATGAGGGCATGCAAATCATACTTGATTTTATTGGGACATCTACCATTTATAGTTACTAGGAATGTATACAAAATACCGAAAAATTAAAAAATTGATGAAATTTGGTCCATTCGATTCGGTTTTAAAAATTCGATATAGTTTACATTCTAAATTTTTATAATTTCAATCTTTTGGTTCGGTTCTGGGCAAAAATAACCTAATAGACCAAAAACCTGAACTTATATTTTTTTTAAAAAAAAACATAATATATATATCAAATAAAATACTCCCTCCGTCCCAGGGGTATTTGCACCCCTGAGATGGCACACGGTTTAAGAAAAATATATTTTTTAAATAAAATAGTGGTGTATGGGTAAATGTGTGGAAAGTTTTGTGAGTGTGCACGTAAATCGATGTTTCCCTTTTAAGTAGTGTGCAAATTGGTTTGGGACAACCCAAAATGGAAAGTGTGCAAATTAGTTTGGGACAACCCAAAATGGAAAGTGTGTAAATTGGTCTGGGACGGAGGGAGTAGTAATTATATTAAGTTCCCTATCTTTTTTTCAAATTTCGTATAGTCACACACATTTCATTTCACTAAGTTTCTATTATACTAAATAAATAAAAAATTACCCCATCTGTCCACAATTAATATAGTTAATTTTATTTGCACATGATTTAATGCAACATGTCGAAAGATATTATGAAGGTAATGTGAGATTCGTTTACGAATAAAATGATTGTTTATTATAAATGTGTAAAATATAATTTAAAAAAAAAACTATCTTATTTAAGTATATTTTTTGTAATATTATTTGAACAACTAAATATTCTCTCTGTTCCACTATAAGTTGCTCATGTTGCCATTTTCGTCCGTCCCACTATATGTTGCTCATTGTTTTTTTACTTTTTCTGGAAACTACTATTCACTTCTTTATTATTATTTTCAATATTTTATACACTATTTTCTAGACCCGTCAAAATGGGTTGGGCCCGTTGGGCCAGCCAGCTCCGCCATAATAAAAGGAGGGTTGGGTCAAGCATTTCTAAGCCCGTATAGAGGCGGGCCTAGATGGGCTGACCCATTTGGGTCGTGGGTTGGGCGGGGCGGGCCTCGGGTTGGGGCGGGCCAGCCCGCCGGTGCGTATATATTATATATGTATATATATACACATTAATATATATACATATTATATGATATTTATTAATTTTTAAATTTAAAATTTTTATTATTTATTTTCTTAATTCCTTCCAAACAAAATAACAAATTATTGTGCTCCTCTCACAAAAAAAAAGTAGCTAAGTTTCAAATCGACGTTGTCGTAGTTAATTAGTGGTGTCCCTTCACGTAGTCCTCCGTCTCTCTTTCATAGTTAACTGTCGCTGCAAAATGATTTTTATAATGAAATGATTGATAAATTTTGAGAGACTCTATGTTTGTGCTAAGTTTATGTTTTAACATTATTGATTTATTTTGTGAACTTTATTTTATGAGATTTGTATTATATTTGACAAACTTTACTTTATGAGATTTGTGATTCTCGCAGCAAGATTTTAGTTATACATTTATTATGTCACTATTTTATTTAATAAATTTAGTTGAAGTATTACTTCATAATATTTTTCAAAAGAAAAAATTGGGATGGTCCGCTAAAGCCCACAGCCCGCCATTAAATGGGTTGGGTTGGAGTTTTTGCGGCCCGCCATATTTTCAGCCCGCCTCGTCCCGCACCGCCAAAAGATGGGCTTTTGCGGGTTTAGGCCCGCACCGTCCCGCCGGCCCGTTTTGACAGCTCTACTAGTATTTCTATTACCTTTTCACTTTTCTTCGTCACATCACTTATATTTTTTCACTTTTTTCATCACATCACTTATACTTTTTCACTTTTATCTTAGTTCGTGTGTCCAAAAATAACGAGCAACTTATAGCGGAACGGGAGAGTATTCAAATAATCTTGAAAGGTAGTGAGTATAATTGAAGAGAAGAGATGAAAAACTCATGAAAAAGAGGACAAAAGCAAGAAATGAAAGCAGGGGGGAAAGCATAGAGAGGAGAATAAGGATTAAATGGGAAAAAAGGGCGTGAATACCCAGGCCCCTACGTCTACATCTGTCAATGTTATTTCATAACTTAGCTTCATTTCTCTTTATGGATACATAACAAAGTAGCGCCAAAGATGTTGACAAATTTTTATTTAAAAGAATGACATAATGTGTCATTTTCGAATATATTCTCAAACACAAATTTGTGGAGATCAATTTTCTGAAATTTAAAAAAAAAATCAAATTTATAAATTGATCTTTACTAATTAAATTTATATTTTCTTCTTTTACACTATCAAACATTAGTGTTCCGTCTTGAAAAATATATTTCGACGATGGTTTGAGAATGAGAATATATTCTAAATTTCCACATTCATCTTATAAAAATAACCACATTAATTTTTTGAGTAACCTTTAATAGAGAGTTTGTGTTTCTTAAAAGGCAAGTATCATGTGAATAAGTTTCATCTTAAGTTTTTTTAGAGTAATTGTTCCACTAGTTAGTTTTATTTAAAAAAATTATTTTAAATGATAGTATTAGTTATTTTATAAAAATACTAATTATTTTATTTATAAGATATTAATAGTAAACTAATTTTGCAGTAGAATTTGTTATAATGTTACCAATTCTCTTTGGTGTAAGTTTTATATGAAGACAATTTATGATAAGCTTATCATAAAATTATTTTAAAGTATCAAATATTTAGTTATGTGTATCAAAATATTCATCAAGAGTATTAAAAGTTGGAGTCAAAAAAATCTATAACAATTATAACATAGTATCATTAACTCAAAGTCTTGATACATCTAATGAGATTTTCGGTACTCCTAATTAAATATTTAATAATTTAAAACTAATTTATTATACGCTTATCATAAATCATTTGTATACAAAATTTTACCTTTTTTTAAGTTACTTCATTAATATTAGGGGATGTTTGTGTAGCATTGTACCTGTGCATTATCTTGATTCTTGAATTCAAATCACGTGATTTATGAATTTGCATATAGTTGTGTTCATCTCGAATACAATAAAATCTAGAGTCAAATATTATCCAATATATATAGCATTCCAATGAATTTAATCTGATGAAAAACTTATCAAATATTACATTCATATCAATGAATACATTATGGATCACAGTCAACTTTAAATTTTGTAAAAATATG